>JAGFMF010011631.1:933194-1066667 GCA_019455555.1 Galemys pyrenaicus
CCCCTCCTGGCCGGCAGCAGGGATCGAACTCATGCTGCAGCGGCTGCGGTTTGCTTCATAGTGTGTTGCTTAACCCACTGCGCCACCAGGGAGGCCCCATTGTCCATTTTTTAATTGAATTGTTTCCTTTTTCCTATTAAAGTTCTTAAATGTTTTGGATATTAACCCTTTGTCACATGTATGGTTTGCAAGTATTATCTTTCATTTATGTAGGTTGCCTTTTCATTTTATTGGTAATTACTTCTGCTGTGATGAAACTGGTTTAATGTTGCTCAACTTGTTAATTTTTGCTTTTGTTACCTTTCCTTTTGGTGTCAAATCCAAAAAAATCATCACCAAGACCAACTTCAAGAAGTTTTATGGTTTGAGGTCTTATGTTCAAGTATTTAATCCATTTTGAGTTGATTTTTGTGTATGGGATGAGATAGTGGACCAGGTTCATTCTTTGTAGATGGCTGTACATTTTTCTCATTGCCATTTATTGAAAAGACCATCCTTTCTCCATAGTATATTCTTGACTTCTGTGTCATAAATTAATTGACCATGTATATCCTGGTTTATTTTCAGGCTCACTATTTTACCCCACTTATGTGTTTTTCTGCTAGCACTATACTCTCTTGATAACTAAGTTTTGTTAAATCATTGAAATCCAGAAGTGTGATGTCTTCAGCCTTGTTCTTTCTCAAGATTGCTTTTACAATTTTAGGTCTTTTAAGATTGAATACAAATTTTAGGATTGTTTGTTCTATTTATCTAAAAAAAATTACACTGAAATTTTTATCAGAATGTTGATTTCTCTAAATTGCTTTGGGTATGCTGAACATAATTAATATTAATTCATCTAGTTCATGAGCTGAGAATCTCTTTCCAGTTATTTGTGTCTTCTACAATGATGAATTCTTACATTAAATGCTTTGCAGTTTTCAGTGCACAGATTTTTTTATCTTCTTGGTTAAATTTATTCCTAGGTATTTTACAGTTTTTGATTCAATTGTAAATTGAATCATTTTCTTAATTTCTCTTACTGATAATTTGTTATTTATCATATAGAAATGCAGCTAATTTTGTTTTTTTTAATTTTTAATCTTTTTTTAATATAAATTTTTTAAAATTTACATATATTTGACATCAATTGTAATCCCTATGTATTCCCCATCACCATAACACCAGTGCACCATCACCTCAGTCCCCCGTGCTCCCGTCTGCCCTCCACCCTTCCCCTCTTCTCTTCCCACCAAGTGTCCCCAGTTTGTCCTTGTCTTTTCATTTTTGGTTTTTGTTTCTGTCTTGTTGTTATTATTGTTGTTCTTACTCCTTTCCTTGATCCTTATTTGCTTCCCTTATATTCCTCCTAGGGGAGGAACCATCTGGTATTTTTCTTTTGCCTTCTGACTTACTTCGCTGAGCATAATCCGTTCCCATTCCATCCATATTCCTATGAATGCGTCTAGTTTTTCATTTTTGATTGCTGAACACTATTCCATTGTGTATATGTACCACAGCTTCCTGATCCACTCATCTGTTTTTGGGCATTTAGGTTGTTTCCAGGTCTTACCTATTGTAAAGAGTGTGCAAGCTAATTTTGTACATTGATTTTATATCCTGCAGCTTTACTGAATTTGTTTAGTAATGCCAACAGTTGTCCTGTGGAGGTTACTATTCATTTAGATTTGTCTACATACAGTTAAGTATTAAATCTTTTTTTATTTTTTTCATGTCTTTTTGCACCAAATCTTCTCTCTGGGATCATTTCCCTTCTGATTGAAGAATATCCTTTAGTTGATCTCAAGGTGATAAACTCTGGTTTTTGTTCATTTAAAAATGAACATTTGTCTTCGTGCTAAAATTTTACTTTTCCTGAGTATAGAGTTCCCTGTTGGTATTTATGTTCTCTTGGCAGCTTGAAGATAGCATTCCACTGCCTTCTCACTTCCATTGTTGCCCTTGCATGCTCATTTGACTACCTAAAGGATAGATCTTTGAAGTAACAAACTTATATTCTGTGCCTACTCTGGCTTAGTTTTACTCACTTTCAACATTATATGGCTATGTGTAGGTCTTTTTCTTTCTGACTTCAAATCTCTGGATTTGTGTCTTTCATTATTTCTAGAAATTCTCAGTCATCATGTCTTCAAATATTACCTCTTATCATCCTAGTTCTCTTTTTCTCTGATAATGACTAAATATGTCAGATCTTTTGACTATATAATTTTTATCTCTACTCTTTCATCTGCATGTCTTTTTATTTATCCATTATGCATTTTGAAAAAGCCATTTATTTCTCATTCAGTTATTAGCTGTGACCAGTGTGCTGTTAAATTCATCACTGAAGCCTTAATTTATTGAATTTTTACTGTTTTTTGGTGTTATTTTCCTGTGCAGTGATGATAGATTCACGCTTTAATTTTTTTCAAATGTAATCAACATTATCATTATCCAAATTTGATCATTTCAATATGTATATCAGTCTATATAATACCTATATTTATATTTGTCTTATCTCCTTGTGTCCTTGGTCATCTTTGTGAGTTGGATCCTGTATTTGAAAAATACATATAAAGGTAATTTTAAGTTTATGATGAATACTTTTTCTTCTAGGGAAGTCTTTACATTTGCTATGTGAGGTAACTGAATCCTATAAATCAAGAAGTCAAAGTTTAAAGCTTGAGAGTCTATGGATTCCTGTGGGATCTGAACCCAGACTATAAATCTTTAAGAGACCAATTCCACCATGGATTACCCCAACCCTATGTCTGTGGTCTCTTGTGGTGTTAGCTTACTGTGTAAGGTGTCTATGATTAGAATCCTCTTTTGTAGGGACTCTGGACTTGAATTTCCCTTTCCCATAATGATATTTCATAGTATTAAAAATTCCTCGTCATGATAACAATTCTAATTGTCTCAAATTTTAAACTTAAAAAAATTGTAATTTAAAATAGGACTTAAAAGTTTCATATCACATTATGTTTTTGATGTTTCTTTTTACTGTCTCCAACTTTTCACTCTCTTGGTAATTTGTCTTAGAGTATTTCCCAGTCTTTTTGTTTATTACATTCCTATGCTATATTTTAACGTGTTCCTGTACTGCCCATATGCCCTGTGTATTAGTTTACTTACTCTGCCATACCAATGCCAGAGACCTAGTGGCTTAAACAACAGAAATACATTTCTTCACAATCCTAAAGCCTAGAAATCTCAGATCAATATATTGGGAGGATTTCTTCTAATAGCTTCTTTTTGGCTTCTATATGGGCTTCACTTTCTAGATTCTTCATATGATCTTCATGTGTTATTGTGCCTGATCTTCTCTTAAAAGGTATTTTGGAATAGGACTAGCCCAGTGATCTGCTTTAATTTACCTCTCCAATAAAGCCACATTCTGAGATGCTAGAGGTTAGGATTTAAATTTATGTGAAAGGTGTGGAGTATCACGATTCAGCCCACAACAGTCTGCCAAATGGGAGTTGTATCTAGCACTTGATCACTTTGGTATTTTAATTTCTTTTTTTTTTCCAAGGTAATTGCACAAATTATATTATTCTTCCATACATGGTCACATAATGTATGGATGCTTCTTATTTTTGTGTAGCATTGTTGCACAAAAGGGAATATAGTAAATGACATATCTAGAAATGGGCATGTCTTTTTTCTGCTGAGGGATTGAGTCAATGGTGTTAGGAATTGACTTCAGTATACCACAGACTCAGTTTCTCTAACAGTATGCTCCTGTTGCCTTGTTGTGATTTTGAGTTTGGGTATCACACTCCTTAGGTATCAGAGGTCTTTTTTCCCTAATGTATTTGTTTTCCCCTTGGGCTTTCAGCTGCTTCTGCATGCCTGCATCTTCAAAAAAGTTTCTTCACACTTTGTTGTTGCTGACTACTTGGTGGTAGGGTCATGCTGGGATTGAGGAAGGAATCTGTGGTCCAGATCCAGCCTCAGTTTTAGGCAGGTCTTAGGACCTTGGAAGGTGCTCTTTTAGCATTCTTGCTCTTCCTCATCTTGTCAACCACATTTTACTTTGTCATTTGTAGTTAGTCTTGGGCAGTAGTTTTCTGCTCTGTCTATACCCACTTTGATATTTAAGACCTCTTTCCCCATAAAAAACAAAGATGAGAGTGAATATTCTTTTATTCTTAATGAGTCATCCAAATATTAAATGTTAATATAGGATAGCAGGCTTTCTGAGGAACATCACATACATGAATCCATGCCAAGCAGTCATTACATGTGCTGGTGTAAGGGGTCATGAAAGGGGACTGGGGACTGGGCAGGTGTGTACAGCTATCATGGAATAAATGATATAAGTTAAGCCTTTAAAGGCAGAGGGAGAAAGTGTAGGGTGTATTTGGATGGTAGTCTGGTTTTAGTGAAGTAAGTGAACTACAGTTCAGTAGAGTGGGAAAGGTACCCTGGGAGAAATCATGAGAGTTTTAAAACCAGGTAATGAGCTAACACTTGAATAATTTACTTATGTTTATCATATGCCCAATTTAATTAAGTAGGAACTAGATGCAGCCAAAGTAAACATATAAACAAACAACATGATTTGAGTTGAGCAAGACTAGCATCTGCTGGTACCTTCTTTTTTTATCATTCCTGTCACTCAGTGTGAATTCATCTCAGAATCAGAGCCAACTCTGCTAAATTAGTGGATTTCTATGAGCTACACTTAGTGTGGAAAAGTGACCTGTGTGAACAGATACTGAAATTAAGTGGTTTACTTAAAAAAAAAGGCATGAGTGACTTTATGAATAGTGATAACCCTTACAGTGAAGGTGGGATAGCTAACATAGTATTTTATTATTTTAACATCTACTTTAACATCAAACATCTACTTACGTGCGCTAACTTACCACTTCAAACTCTAATAAATGGTTCCCACTCTTCTGTGGGATTATGGCAAGGCAGAAAGTAGCTAGATGAATTCATGCATGTACCTACCTTCCCTTTATTTCTGATCATTGTGATGAAGCAAAAGGATAAAGTAGTTGCACCCCTTGATCCTAAGTGAGTCAGCACCATGTCCTGTCCAGAAAAGTCTGTTGAGAAAATCAGAATCCTATGTTAATTGAAATTTCCTAAATGTAGATAGCATTTTAGAAAGGTATTCAGGACTCTTATCCTATATATCTAAAAACTAAATTGGACTTCTGCTTATAAGCTGAGAGGGAGTAACAGAGACCATACATCCCTTTCAGATCGAGGACAAGACAAAATACATGAAAGAATGGACTCAGGACACTGACATCACACAGTGAAGGAAGTGATCCTGAGAAATAACAAACTATGTGATTTTCCCACCTAACTGCTTTGAGATACAGGTTCCCAGACCATAGCAAAAGGTGAGGAACCTGGGTGGAGCCCAGCAGAGTCCCTAAACTGAGAATATGAAGCTCAATCTTGGGAGAAGAGGCAACAGGAATTTGTAGGACAGAGAAGAGAGAGAACTAAGAAGATATTGATCAGGTCCCCCCCAAATAGCAGAAAACTGCTGGTCAGTGCATGCATATGGGGGACTACTCAAGGGTGAACCGGTGGTGGGGGGGAACCACCAAAAGGGTAAGGGAGAACAGTAGCTGATGGTCACACAGGGTGGGAAACAGGTGAGACATTCCAGTAAAGTTCTAAGAATGATCCATCTTCGGTAGTGCAGATTAGCCCTAGGCCAGCTAGTGATTCAGTCTGTAAAACTTAAAATAAGATATTGAGGAATCAAAGTGATCCAAGTAGTGGAAGTACATCCAGGTAAAAATGGAAATTTAAAAATTCAGGAATATCCTGCACTCAACAAGGTAAAATTCACAATGACTGATATCTCATCAAAGGCCACCAAAATCTATGCAAAGAGGCAGAAAACACAGAGCATAATAAGGAGGATTATAGAGGTGAACTAATACAGGCTTAGACCTTCCATATATGCTAGGAGTGCCAGAAGATGACAGCGGAGCAGTTACTATCACTGGACATTGTATATGTCCAGAAGTTAAGTAGAGACATAAAGATATAGAAAAGATCAAAATCAAACTTACAGAGATAAAAACTCTAAAGTTTGACATGAAAAAACACTAGATGGAATTAAGGCAGATTAGAAGAAAAGATTAGTAGATTTGAAAACATAGCATTGGGAAATATCAGAAATGAAGTATATAGAGAAAAGAGTAAATCTCTGACCCCCCCCCACCTTCCCTCCTCCCTCCAAATAAAAAGAACAAAGCATGAATAAGCTACAAGTTAACTTCAAATGGCCTAAGTTGTATAAAACCGGAGTCCTTGGAGAAACAGTCCTTGGAGAAACAAAGAGGGAGATACCCCCAAAATTGAAAAAAAAATGGTGCATAAAAATTTTCTGATTTTGATGAAATATCATACAACTCTAAGAAGTGCAGCAACTTACAAACAAATCCAAAAATGAGAAACATAGATAAAACTACACTAAGATACATAATAATCAAAACATGATGTAGTAAAAACTAACGATAAAGAGAAAGAAAAAAAATGAGAAAAAAATACACATTACAAAGTAAAGATGATCATGGAATAAGAAAGTTTTTGTATATCATATATTCTATAGGGGCTAATATCTAATCTATAAACAATTCATACAGCTTAACAAAAAGAAAGCAAACCAGTAAAAAAAAAAAAATATGCAGAGAAGTTAAGACACTTCTCCAAATAAGGGGTAACAGATACATGAAAAAAATGCTCACCATCATTTATCGTCAAGAAAATGGAATAAGAGAGATATGTCCTCACTGCTGTGAGAATGGCCCATATCAAAAAGACCAGAAACAAGTGTTGGTCAGGAGAAAAATGAATCTAAATACACTGTTGATGGGAATACAGACTAGGACATAACCTATGGAAAACAATATGGAGGTTTCTCAGAACATTAAAGAGCATCTAGTATATGATCCAGCAAAACCACCTAAGCAACTACCTGGAATACAAAGGCACTAATTTAAATGGATATATGCAACCCTATCCATGTTCATGGCAGCACTTTTCACAGTAAACAAGATAAGGATACTGGGTAAGTGCCCAAAGACAGACGAGTGGGTAAAAGATGTGGTTTATATCTACAACTATTAAAAAAGAGATTAAGTTTTGCCATTTGTAACAACATGGATGATAACTGGAGGGCATCATGCAAAGCAAAGTAAGACAGAGGAGAAAGACAAATACCAGATGATTTCACTTACATGTGGGGGGAAAAAAAATAAAAGCAAAGGAACAAACTTGAAACAAACCTTTAAGATGTTGACAGCAAAATTTAGGCTACTAGATGGGGATGATGGGAATTGGGAGCAGACAAGGAAGAGCAAGTGCCAGAACAGAAGCTCTTGAAAAGTGTGACAGGGGCAGAGACATGTACTGTTTGTTGCCTTCCTCACTTGGCTACTCTTCTTAGCACTCATTTCTCAGGTCATGGGATCTTGACTCAAGGCTAAAACAGTCCATCTAAAGTTTTCATTCCCATGTTAATAAGGGCTTCATAAGTTGAATTTACATAAATAGTCTTTGTTCCACATAGAATTAGAGCAACCATAAAAGATTAAGAACAAATTTATTTTTGTGCCTGTAATTTAAAAAAAAAGAGTATATTGAGAGAAATCTAAATTTACTGGCTAAGATATCTTTAAAGCAGATGACTATAGTTTAAAAAATGAGGACGGATGGAGAGAGGGATAAAGGAAAGAAGAAAGGAGAAAAAGAGGAAGGAAGGAAGGATGGTGGGAGGAAGGAGTAATGGAAAGCAGCCTTTATTTTAATGACCCTCAGAACACTAATTTCTTTGCAAGTTATGCCAGAGCTTCTTGGCTGGTCCACCCCCAGCAGTAATGTATAGAGACTGAGGGAGCACATCTGTCCTGCTGTAATTAAAGCTGCAGAGCAGCAGGTGCAAACTTCTCATCCTTCAACTTGACTCTTAAACTGCTTGTGCTCTTGTAACTTAAAGTCTAAACTTGTTAAAAATGAGATTTGGAAGGTCATTAGTCTATAACAGGAACTAAGCACTACAGACATTTCTTTAAAGCAAAATTGGAAACAGCTACCTGACTAACCCCTATCAGCCATTTTAAGATGTTGCCATTTCACGTTTTCCGGGGGAGGGGGAGATTAATTCGAGGAGACATTCACATGAGGATGATGTTGAAGCCAGATTGGAAGACTTGTTTTCCGGGTAAGGGAAACAGTAACAACAAAACCTTTTGCCTGTAACAGAGTCCCATACTCAACTCTCTCTGAAAGTAATTTAGGTGCTTAGCGACTTCTGATAGAAAGGGCTTGTCCATCACTAAGATTGTATCTTATTGTTAAAAATGTATCATTAGAATTTGAATCCTAGTCACCTTCTTCCAAAGAACTGGAGCAGCAAAACCTCTCTAAAACTAGTTCCATTTAGAATGTTTCAGTGTGATCATTTCAGACCCTAAAATAATCATAGCTTAGAAAGGTAGATGTGGCTTTGAGTCTGAACCGTTTTTATCATACTGTACTTTTTTCTGGGCTGGACATAACTACACAATGACATCTGTGTGCAAAGAAAACACACTGACAATGAAGCCACCTGTTTCTGCAGGAACACCCAACAGAAAGGTACATGGCCTGCGGACAGATCAGGGTTTCATTAGGGACAGTGACACTACTTGTTTAACACAGGTACTTGTTCCAGTACCTGTGAGGAAAGCAACTTTTTCTGAGCACTTGTAATGATTGTGCCAGCAGTGGAATTCCTTGAAATTTTAAGTTAATAGGATCATTGCTTCTTGAGTGTATCCTGGAGGAACTGAGAATAAAAGGCTTGGCTGACAATGACTGTCTAAGCTGACATAGGAGGGCTTCATAGCTCAGCCTCGGGTACAAAAAAAAACCCCCGTTGGCCAAAGGCAGGTGGCACAGACCTTGGAAGGAAACAGCCTGCGATACTGTCCAAGCCCAGCTGCTGATGCTTTGTAAATTATTTATCAACTGTGGCTATAAATTACAGAAGAATGGAAGGCCTGTGGGCCCAATCTTGGATGTTCTCTTTACTAATGGGTTTTAGGAATTTTCTGTTATAAGAGAGGTTCTTGAGTATTCTCTTGTAAATAGGAGTTTACTAATGCTTCAGGTGTTTTGCAGACCGTTCTTACCTAGATTCTATAAAAAGTATATTGCTAGGAGTTGTTAGTATAGTTAATCATCCATCTAAAACTCAACTTACCTTTCATATCTTGTTATAAACACTGGATCGAATTCTTATTCTTGAGAAGTTGAACCTACCTTCTCTCCTGGTCATCTACAAAATTTCTTTTGCTAGTGGTTGTGCCAAGTGTCAGAAATTCTTGTGTAAATATTTGAATAAAAAAATCTAGGTATTACTAGGGCTCTATATTGCATCAAAATATTACCCAAGCTATCAGCCTTACTCTTCTTAGTAAGATGTTCCACTGGTCATCTTCATGGGTGCCAGATGGGAAATGCAAGATCATTTAGAAATACTAGAGTTTGTATACCCTGGAATGAATCTTTTACACACAACCTCAAATACTGCTGTTCAAATTTACACTTTGCCAGTCATCAACCTCTTCTCTCACACATGCATACAAAATTGGGTGACAGAGACAAAAACTTTTGCTCATATTTTTTTAATGTATCACAATGAGCAGGAAACATACTTGATGAAATATTTTCAAAGGAGTATATTCAATTACCATCTACAATCAACTTAACTATGACAACAAAGTTTTTGTGACAAATTTTTTTTTTTTCAGCTTGAAAGTTCCATGTGGTTCTGTTTGTTAGTCTCCATGTATTTTGGTACAGTTCGAGATCAGCATTGTTACAGTAACAAAAAAGCTAACAAGACTACATTATAGAAAAAACACCAAGAACATCATTTTTGGTTTCACTTGCTCTATTTTTTTTTGTTGTTTTTTGTTTTTTGTTTTTTTGTACATTGCAAAGGCTGTTCATATACCTCTTCACCTCAGGGTCATGTTCATTTATGCTTTCTTTCCTACCCAGACTTGCCCCCCTCCCCCCCCAAGAAAGTAAACAAACAAACAAAAAATCTAGTCAAAGCTTTGTTTCACAGTGGGCAGTATCTCAGCGCCAACAAACAACCAACTCAATTTATGCTTCTATTTAAAGTGTTTTAATTTAATTTATTATTTAAAAAAATATGTCCATGAACATCAAGTGCACTGGCTTGGGTCACTGCCTCTCTCTCCTGCAACTTCCTGCCATGCCTGATAAACTCAGGTTTAAACACATGCCGTCTGTTTTACTTTATTTTCAATTGTGTAAAACTTTGGCCACATTCATCTCTTTAAATAACTTTTAATTTTTAAAAAAACTTCCTAGATTAAATTTTTCTTTGTGTGTGGTATGTGTGAGTGTGTTTCCTTCTTATGTCTTTTTGGAAGGATGGAGGGAGGATGAATGAAATGAACTCCCACTCTGTGGGGGCCATTTGGTGCTGACTTAGCACAAACCCACACTGTAGAGTATTTGAGGAAAAAAATACCAACAAAGTGTCAATGGAAGTGAAAAATTCATTTAAAAAGTGAGTTGAGAGATTCTCCTCAGCAACCTACTCTGCAGCAGGCAGGAGTAAATTCTCTGAGAGACCAATCTATAATTGAGTGTTATAGTGAATTCAGGCTTTGTAAGTGATACTGGTCATTGCCATGGTGGAACTGAGCCCACAGACATCAAACCAGCTCACGTCTGACCTCTAACTTTTACCATCACTGACTGCTTTGCTACTTCTGGGTTAACGCTGACAATTTTTTTTTTTTTTCTGAATGAACATATATGTGGGCGGTATAGTTGTAGAGGAAGCATTAAGTGTGCAACCCACTCCAGGTTGAAACAATCTCATAACCCCTCTGAGGAACAGTGGTGGGTGGAAGCATACTCTGCCAATCTACCCAGCCACCCTGCTGTTGCCAAACACACCCACAGGTCAAGGCGTGGCATAACAAAACAAACACTGACAGTCACTCTGCCTCACAGAGGGGGTATGGCATAGTAGCTCAAAGAAAGAAAAGAAAAAAATGGGGGACGGGTGACAAAATCACAAGGAAATGAACTTAAATTTGAGGGGGGAAGGAAGGGGATAGAAATTGCACTATTACCAAGCAATAATCATCTTGAAAAACCCAGTTTCAGTAAAGACCTAGCAAAACCTGACAGATAAAACTAGTGTTAAATTGTTAATTGGTATCACATAGAGAACCAAAAACAAAAACAAACCATTTTTTTCTATATGATACAGACACAGTAACATACAACAGTTAAATGGCAAAAAATATATATATATTTCATAGAGTTACAAACAAGATAAAATAATGGAAAACAAAAACTGTACAACTTTAAAATTTAAAAATGTTCATCTCAAACACAGGGAGAAATACAAGAATTCTTGTTAAAAGAAAATAGTTTGTTAAAACAGCAAATGTTTTGCGTACTTGTTTTTGACACCATATGCTACAGCTGGATACTGGTATGAATAATTAGATGGTATTCTTTAGTATTTCTACTTTAAAAACAAAAAAAAAAGGAAATTTGCACTGTGCATCAGCCTAGTCAGAAATATGTACAACAGTTCAGGATCTACTCTTTCGTTAAACTAAAAACAAATTCATAAAAATAAGTCCCGGCTAAAAAAGAAAAAGACAAAGAAAAAAAGAAATCCATTTTCAGCTCTTGGAATGCTCCAGTCTTTTGCAAAGTCGATGAGTGGCTTCAGCACTGGGGAAAGAAGCCTGAAAGGTGACCAATGGAACCTGCATTCACAGTCTTCAAAGTTCCCTTTTGAAACATAAGGAAGAGAATGAAGGGAGGAGAAGGATTCACACTTTGGGGGCAAAGGGAGATTGTTTCTGTTGATGTTTGGATATGAAAGTGAAAACAGCAAAGCATCTATTTGTCTCCAAAATCTACAGTTTAGCAGCACAAAGTTTTCCTTTCAAAAGTTCAAACCGTTTTTTAAGATGAGAAAGGTGTATGTTGCGTTGTGTTGTGTGTTACAGGAATATGGGTATTAAGGTAAACACAAGTGCCTCACATACGGTTCCTTTTTTTGCTCTCTGTACATTGCTATCTGCTTCTTTGTTGGCTGCGCTCTGGATCACTCGCCGCTCAGACTGCCTAACAAAACTTTGAAGTAAAAAATGTGTCTTTTGGTATATGGAATTGTCATTAACAGTTGCCTCTCTGCTTGCAGAAGAGGCATATAACAACCTGGGAATCTTTTGTTTTACTTTTTATTAAACTTAAGTCTTGTTTGTTTGAATCAGAAACAAATTCTCAAGTAACAAGAACCCTTTCCCTTTTTTCTGCATCAGCAGTGAAAGGGTATGTCTTTGGATTTTATTTAAAGCATGAAATTTATTTTTCTGAGAGAGAAAATAAAACAAAACAAAAACCAAACCCCTAACCAAGAACTTTTTTTTTAGAAAAGCAAAGCACATAGTCCAATTACACAAACAAATTCTTTTTGTTTAGGAAAAGAATATTTGAAGCATCTAGCAAACAAGGAGGAAAAGAAAGGGTGAAAGGAAAAGCCAAAGGGAAGATAAATAAAAAAATAAATGCACAAGGCTAACAGACATAGGTAACTAAAATTATATGCCTTTAAAAAATTTCAACTCCCCAACCAAAAATAATCTGTGAGGATCCTAATGACCCCTAGAACCCTTTGAAATTCTTTCTTTAGTTTTATAAAATAATTTTGCAGCTACCCTCTAAGAAATGAAGGCAGCTACCTTAAGTGGGAGATTATAGGATGGGAGGTGGGATTAGAAAGTGGAATTAGGGACAAAGGGGAGAAAAGCTTAGGCGAATCAACGGATTGCAATCTATCTGCTAGGAATGAACAAGACAACATCAAATGAGGAGCTGTCAGCTGGACCATACAAAAAGCTAAATGTACACAAAAGGTTTTTTTTTTTTCCTTTTAAATCTACCATACTGCTTCAGTTCATTTCCAATGCAACAATCTACTCAACACCAAAAATGGTCATATCTATCATAAATACAGAAAGTCAGTTTTTAAAACTTATTTTTTAAGCTACAAGTCCTCAACACTCTTTGTGTGTGGGTTTTTTTTTTTTTTTCTGAAAGTGGGAGTGCTTAACTTTTCCCCCTTGAAATTGGCTTCAGCAGAAAAGCTATCCTTAAAATCCCCAGAAAGCTAAAGCAGTTCACATTGTTTTTCTCAAATACTTTCTGCCCATTTTTAAATTAACGAAACAAAACAAAAAATCTTTTCTGGAACAAAAAAGAAAAAAAAAACCTGAAAAAATAATATATATATAAAACAATGATTCTGAAAACAGAACAAAGTGTGAGCGATTGACCTGAGAATAAAAAGACATTACATTTCTTTTTTTTCTTTTAGCAAGCCATTGGTATCTGAATGCTAAGATAGCAAGAAATTTAAAACTGTGACAAGGTGGACTGCTTTCCCATACAGTGCATGCCGGGCTCCTCTGTGCTATCAACGTGGGGCATTTATTGAAAAGGGGCAAATATACAAGGGGTTTAAGCTCCAAAGACATTAGGGAGGCCCTGCGGACTTCTGTTTCCCAGACCGATATAGTACCTTCAAAAGGACACAATGTAACAGGGTTAAGGTTTTTTTTTTTTAATAATTAAAAGAAAAAAGAAAGACAAGAATGTAAAATCACCGGCATAGATAGGTATATGGGAAAACAACCCACGCTTTTTCTTTTTTTTCCTTTTTTTTTTTTTTTTGGTTAGAAGCTTTGGAATTGCAGTTAGTCTATTTTTTGAAATTGGTTTGTTATTAATTTTATTTAAATTCATTTGTTTGTATTGTTCATCTTCAAAGCTTACAATCTGAAGGTGTCCGTTCCTACACTGGTCAGACCACTGTCCTTGGGGCAGCTGGGGTCTTTGGGACCCTCCACCGGGCTCGCCGGTCCGTCGGACTTTTGGCTGAGATCCGTGTCAGACTCCTCCGAATAGTCGTCTGTTGGCATCGAGGGCTGAACCCCTGAGGTGCTGCATGAACTTGAGGTAACCGTTGAAGATGAGGAGAGAGGAGGAAAAGAAGGGGGCTTCGCGGCCGAAGCCCGGGAGACCACTTGCGGCCAAGACTTCCTGGAGGCGTGGGGGGAAGCGGAGGACGAGGACGAAGGGGCGGCGGCCGACGGGGGAGGGGGGCTGTCGTTTGAGTGAGCGGCAGACTGCGAGGTAGATGCGGTGCTAGGATCGGGGAAGCAGGCAGAGTGAGGTAATAAACTAGGGTGCTCTTTGGCGTTTCTTGCTGCTCTCGTGATTGTTCTGTGTTTGTGCAAGGCCGACTCGAGATGTTGACTCAGAGCTTCCTCCCCACAAAGCGCGCTCTCGCACGCCAGGCAGTGGTACGAGCCGCCGCCATTCCCGCCGCCGCCGCCGCCGCCGCCACCGCTGCCGCCGCCGCCGCCCGTGGGGACGTGAAGCACCATCTCTTGCAGGTTCACCACAGACTGGCCGAAGAAGCAGAGGGACTTCAGGTGGCTCCTCGCTGCCTCCTCATCCCCGAAGCCCGCCTGGCACTTGCGGCAGACCAACTTGTACTGCACCTTTGGAACAATGAAGGGGTCGTAGAGGGAGTCCGCACTTTTGCTTTCTGCTTCTGGCTCTTCGGGGGGTTTCGGCAGGAGGGGGGACACCTCACGGGGTGCGTTTTTCTGCTCTTCTGGTTTGGGGGATTCTTTGGCAGGGTCTTTGTCTGGGGAAGCAGCCCCCTGGGGGACTGGGGTTTGGCTTGCTTTGGGCTGCTGCTGCTGCACTTTTTGCTGCTGCTGCTGCTGCTGCAGTTGCCGCTGCTGCTGCTGCTGGATCGCCTCCTGCAGACTCTGCTGGTATTGCTGGTACTGCTGCAGTAGGGAGCCCGGGGACAGCCCCATGAGGGCCTGTGACAGCGCAGGGCTGTAAGGAAACAGGCCTTCCATGCCATACATAGGCTGCAGGTACCCGCTCTGCAGGGCGCCAG
Source organism: Galemys pyrenaicus (assembly GCA_019455555.1). Classification (NCBI taxonomy): domain Eukaryota; kingdom Metazoa; phylum Chordata; class Mammalia; order Eulipotyphla; family Talpidae; genus Galemys; species Galemys pyrenaicus. Next base: position 948,190 of record JAGFMF010011631.1, read on the forward strand.
GAATCTGGGGGGCATAATAAGGAGAGAAGCCTGGTACAAAGTAAGGAAGGAACTGGCTCGTGAGCAATGCTGTGGGGTCCGAAGTCAAGGCTGCCTGCAGGGCCTGCAGCTGTGCAGGGTCCACTGCATATTCCATGGCGGGCAGCGGGGCTGAGATGGTGGCTGCAGCCGCCGTGGGGGCCTCTCCTTTCTCCTTCTTGGGGATAGGCAGGACTTCTCCTTTCCCTTTGTGTGCCTTTTCCTTCTCCTTTACCTTCTCGCTGTCTTTGTCCTTGCGTGGCTGCTGTTGCGGGAGCTGTGGTGTGGGTGGCGGTTGGACTACTGGCGGGGGTGGCTGCACCTGTGGCTGCTGCTGCTGGGGCTGGGGGGGTTGCTGAGGGGCCATCACCATGGTGGCTTGTGCTGGGGTTGGGGAGCTCAGCGACGCTGAGGACGGTTTATTTGGTAATCCAGAGGTGGGGAGGCCAGGGGAAGGAACTGTTGTGCTGGGTAGACCCATCAAGTTCGGTTTGGGAGACGTTAAAGCTGAAAGGAATGGAAACAGAAATTACAAGTCATTTTGAGGTGATGAGGTTGAAGCTTAAGACACTTTAACCTGTGTCACTGGCACAAATTGTGAGATCTCAAGGTTTAAACTTGAAGGATCCTCTCAAATCCAGTGTTTCAATGGAGGCATCCTACTGGATTCAGGATCGGACAGTCTTGTACTCTAAATAGGACCCATACTTCCTTTCTCAGCTAAACAACATCCAGAACTTTCCTTTCCAAAATGGCACTCCACTGGTTCATACTTTCTTTGCTGCTATTCATTCTGCCCAGTGACATCAGTCTGTCAGACATAAGTCCTAGGCCTTGAAACTAGCTCGTGCCCTTGGGAATTAAAGGCCTTTGTCAAAGTTCCACAGAAATAGCATACAGCAAGAGGCCTTGCCAGAAGTTGTCCAGAAGAGCGAGGCAGCTGGGAGAGAGAGCAATGCCAGACCCCAGTGCCACACAAACAAACATAACAGGTTCTACCCGTGACTCCTCTCTGGCCTCCACTGCTACAGATGAATGGATGCAGTGGGAAGGCAGAGAATGGAAGAGGAATGGGAAGAAATAAAAAAGTCCTTTCTAGGAAAACTGCTCCACTGCCTTGGCTCAGCCAGTACACTTTAACAGATCTTTTGGGAAATTGAACCAATCAGGAGTAAGATTCCGGACTTTGCTGGGAAATGAACATTTTCTCCACCTGCCCACTTGGCATACAGTGAAGTAAGGACTAAAGTTTGAAAAGCACTCATGGGAAGAGGACAAAAGCAGTGTCACAAATGGAAAGCCCTTGGTGCTGGCACCCCCAATTCCTAAGACAGCAATCTACCCCCAGAACAAAGGCTATGGGGCAGCAAAGGTCTCTGATTAGGTTACGAGGCCCATGTGGGGGTACAGTTCCACCTTCACATTTAGGCCTAGTCTAGCATTCTCTGAAAAGCCTTCACACCAAGTTCACAGCCTACAATTGACCCACAGCTGGGGTCAATAGTTTGACCCTTTGTTCCATGGTGATGGAAGACAACCTGCAGGTAATTAAGCAAGGTGGTAGGAAAGGGGAAACATGTGCTGACTCAGGAATTGAGAAGGATTATTAGGCAGCAGCCTTTAGACCCCACACCCAAGAGACTGGACAGTACTCATCCCTTTATATCAGAGGTCATCAAAATGTAGTCAGAAATCCTAGAGTCCCTTGCTAGTTCATCTGGACCACCTTCTGCCAGAAAGCTGGATAGAGAGCACCATGACACTGTCTTGTGAGAAAAACACTGAAGTCCAGACCTGGGTGAAGACAATGCTGGCTACAGAGGTACAGGTTCACAGGGTCATTAAACTACATTTTTAAATTTCAGATGACGAGAGAACAAGGTTGCTGCAAATTGCTAAGCCCAAAAAAACATCCATTAGCATTTGGATAGCAATGGGTGATGCTTTTCTCAGAACCACCTGCCTACTGTTAATTTACCCTTCCAAAACAGAAGGGATTGCTGAGGTTAAGTCATCCAGTTTCCTCAATGCACATGAAACTGAAAACAGAAAATCTGTCTTGACTGAGAAAAATTTAGTAAAGGCCCACTGGTTAAACTGGCACAAACAGGGTAGAGAGAGTTGATTATGAATTCAAAACTTGGGTTATAGCTCCTTCTGTCCACTTTTTGCGATGGGCCTGTTCCCCTTCTTAGGTTTGAGTTAGAGCCAAAACATACAGGGGCCAGGAAGGAATGTCTGGAGGTTTCTCCAGCTTGGTAGCTTCAGGCTTTCTGGAATAAGATCCAGGTCAGAAAGCCTTAAACTGACTTTCTCTATCTGGAAGTTACATTCCACATAAGAGTCAAATTTTAAGAAACATTTATTGAACCTCTCTGCCATATACTAAGCTCGTCATTAGCTCAGTGCATCAATAATTTTAGGGCCTTGTTTTCAAGATCAGAACCAAGAATGGCACCCTAAGAGTCATGTACTTCTGAAGTCACAGTGACTGATCCACATTTGCCCATGTGACCCTGGGTCCATCAGTTGACCTCTTTGAGAATTGAGCTTTACACAGTAGCTGGTTGCAGGGATTAAATGCTAGGTCATAGGGAAAGTGCTTACTATTTGACCTGCTCAGTAAACATAGTCCCTTCCCTCCCACTCCAAATCCAGTGCTTCTGTGAGTTGCGGTACAGTCAGGTGGGGGTGCCTTGAATAATTTAGAGCATATCTTTCTATCTTGAATCCACTTTAAGTGGTCAGAACCTGAGTAGCACTAAACATATACCTGTTGACTGACTGGCTCATATTGGGTGTTGTGGAAGGAGCACATAGCACTGGGAGCCCGGAGGCCTGGGCGGGAGCTCTGGCTCCTACCCTAGCTTGCTGAATGGTCTTGACCTCTCTGGGCCTCAGTTTTCTCATCTGTAAAACAAGGGGAATAGATCAGACATTCTGATTCTAGTTTTTTCACATGAAAAGTTGGGCCTTCCCGAGCCCCTCTGCTGAGGTCCTGGGCTGTAAGGGTAATTCATTGGCTTCTTTCCTGGCATGTGTTTAGCTGGCTTTAGCATCATTCCTTGACTTAACTGCATCTTAATGCTTCCTTTTCTTGTTCTTCTCTTGGATAAGAAACTGGGACCCAGGAGTGCTGTAGCCTCATGTTCTGTATGTAAATACTGCCAAAACTACAAAACTATCCCGGGAAGTGGCAGACATGCTTCAACCGCTGGGAGAGGGGCATATTTGAGGACAGAGAGGCACCCTGAAGGGTTGGTGAATGTGTGCTCGGTGCAGGTTTAAGGGAGAACTTGCTGATCTACACCCAGGTCTCACAGCATCCTGGAAGTGAAGGCTCGATTTAAGAAAGACAGCTAGATCCGGAGAAGTAAGAGGGGTACACAGGAAGAACTGGGAGACTCCCTATTAAGTGGGAAAAGAGTACAAAGTGTATGACTCTAAAATAGAGGGCTAGCTAGGGGAGTAGAAATGGTGATGGGAAAAAGGAATTGAAGAGGTAACTGCAGAACCTAAAAGTGAGCATTACCATTATTTTTTGTTTGTCTGGAGGACAAATACAAATGTCAGAATTCTAAACTAATCAAAGAATTGCTTGAAAGAATATTGAATCAGTGCTTTTTTATACACGGGCAGGCTTACATTAGGAACTAGCAGTCTTACTGTTCTAGCTAGAACCCCAGGTCTAAGGATGTACTATGTAAGGATGTACTATGTAAGGAACTTCTTCCTCATACCACTTGTACTGCCAGAGAAGCTCTCTAAAATGGGGGGAAAGGGTGATAGGTACTCAGATGAGGTCAGATAGTTGACTAAAATTCCTTGAACCAGGTTCTATTGGGCACAATTCAGAATTAGCCGAACTGTTCCAGTGTCTTATGTCTTCACTAAGTATCAAGAGGGGGATCAAGAGTTCCACAAGGACTGAATGGAAAAGGTCTAAGATGAAGACCTTGAAAATACCCCAGGATCTAGTTATGCCAGGACCTTCTAGTTCTTCCTTACTTCCCTGGCTGTGCTACTCAATACAGGACAGGATAGTAGTTTCAACGAAGATTGTTCTAACCAGCAGTTCATTCCGCGGACTAGGAAAGTAATGAACCACAAACATCACAGCACTAGGGGAACTCAAAAGGACCCAAAGTTTTGTTGCTGTTAGTGAGGTAGAGAAAGTTAATTTCCTATCCGACCCACACTCTGAAGGTTTGGGTTGGTAACCAAAGAGCAAAACACTAATTGGGTATCTATGTAATACGGAACCTAGCACAGAACCCACCTGTGTTGGATGGAGTAAAACCTGGCAAGGAGGGGCTGTTGAGGCCAGGGAGCAACACGGGAGGAATGCCCTGGAGCGCCGGGTATGCTGTAGGAAGGTTAAGAGCCTGAAGAGGGGCGTTGTCAAACATCCCTTGCTGCTGAGCTGCCAGTCCAAGGACCTCATTGGCCTTTTTAATCCGGTCCAATTCTTGTTGAGCCATCAACTGGCGTACAGTGGCTGGGTCGAAGTATTCTTTCTCCTTGTCCAACTGGCTTCCAATGGTGTCTTTAACTTTGGAGATATGCTGTTGGGAAAAGATATGGTCACGTACAGACAATCGAGCGCTGTACTTGATGCCACACAAAGTGCACTCTGTTTTCGGTCCCTCGTAACTCGTTTGGTTTATACCAAAATGCTTGGCCATGCTTAACTTGGACTTCTTTTCTTTTGCCCGGGCATTCTGGAACCAGACCTGAACAACTCTCTTTGGCAGTCCAATGTCATTGCCCAGGACCTCGCACTCAAGCATGGTGGGTGTCCTGTAGTCATTAAAGCATGACTTGAGGACCTTTAGCTGCAGATTGGTCATTTGAGTGCGAAAACGCTTTTGCCCGGGCCGATCCCCGCCGTCTCCAGATTTGCCTGCTGACCCACTCGCGCCAGGACTTGGGGAGCAGGGGTCTGCAAGACTTGAGGTTTCACTGTAGTCCACTGTACCTTCATTGTCATATTCCTTGCTGTAAAAGCTCGGGGCTGGGCTGACCAGTCCAGATGACAGCCGATCTTCATACTCGGACATTGCCATCATGGCCGCTTTGGTCAGCCCCTCATTGGGCGCAGAAGAGGATTTGGTTTCAGTTGCTATTCCTGTTGCACTGTCATTATCTGCATTGCCCTCATCTCCAGTGGTGGTATCTGTGATTGCTGTGTTGACCGAGGAACAGTCATCATTATCCAGCTTTGTTTGGTCAAAGTTTAGATTAACCGAGGACATGGAGGGACTTTCAAAGTCTTCAATCCCTTCCACCTTGATGGAGGAAGGGCTAAGAAGAGTTCTGGGAGACAGCTCCATAGTTTTACTTACGGGTGAGAGGGGAACACCTTGACCATCACTACTAGTTGGGGGAAGGTGAGAAAAGCTAGTTCCATCAAAAATGTCTCCTTTCATCTGGAGTCCCCCATCACAGTCTAAGAGCATTGCAGACAGAGTTAGGTTGTAGCCAGCTCTCTTGGCTTCATGCCAGTGGCGGGACCGGATGTGAGCCTCAAGGGCAGTCTTGGCTTTGAAGAGTGCTCTGCAAAAAGGGCATCTCCGATGGGCCTGGGCTGGGCCCACGGCCCGGAATTGTCCTTTTCTTTCCCGGGCTCGGGTGTTCTGAAACCAGACTTGTACAACACGTTTCTTTAAGCCCACCTCATGCGCAATGTGATCCAACATTTTTCGAGTTGGGTTGGAATCCAGTAAATACTTCTGGTAGAGAATTTCTAGCTGTTCTGGTGTAATAGTTGTCCTCAAACGCTTGTCTCTCTGAGGTTCTTCTCCTCCTGTTCCGCTGTCATTTTCACCAGGACTGGCGCTGGCCTTTTCCTCCAGCTTCCTCTTCAGAGTGTTCATGGTGGAGGTTGGAGTTGAAGGAGAAGTGGCCGAGCTTGCTGGAATCTGAGGTATGGCCCCAGAGAGCAGCTGGCTGGCCAGGAGTGGGTTGCTAGGATCGAACAACATGAAAGGCATATCCAGTGACCTGTCCAAAAACTGGGGGTGGATGAACTGGTTCTGTGCACTCAGGAAGTGAAGTTGCTGATGCTCTTGCCAGTGCTCAAACGATGGGAATGCCAACTTGCACTGGTCACACTGGTAGGGAATTAGCTGAGGAGGTAGGTTTGCCAACTGTTGAGGGGTTGATGTGTGAAGAGGCTTGATGGGCAAGTGGGAGAGCTGGGAAGGACTGGGACTTGACTGGGGTAAGGGACACTGAGGCGGGGGTGCTTGTGGAGGAGGCTGTGGTAGTGAAGGGGGGACAGTCAGCTGTGAGAGCTTTTGCTGGCTTGTGTTTGTCTTTTGCTCAGGCTGGTCTTGTTGCTGCAGCTCTGCCTTTGGTTGTCCTTGCTTTTCTTGGGTTTGGTTTGACTGCGCGCTGGGAGGTTCAGCCTGCTTTGGTTTCTCATCACTCGCCTCCGTCTTGGAACTGAAGGTGGCCAGTTCTTCAGGCTCCGTTGTGAGCTGCAAAAATGCAGAGGAAGCTGTATTGGCTGATGGTGCTGGGGCACTGTAAGCTTGTGATGGCATTGGGGTGCTGCAGGAGGAGCTTGTGGGAGTTAAGATTTCCATGGCGTCCATAGAATCCTCATTTTGGCTGTCTTCCTGCCCCTCCTCATCCTCATCCTTGTAACACAGCTTCTTCTGGTGCTTGATGAGATCAAAGATGCGCTGAAACACCAGGCTACATTTTTTACACTGGTAGTTCAAGTTGCTCGTTCGGATGTACCTATCATTTGTAAGTTCACGCCGCTCTCCATCTTTGCCCTCTCCCTGATTCTCATAATTTTTCCTGGCCTTCTGTCGGGCATTTTGAAACCATACCACTATGACTCGGGTTGGAAGGTTCAGTAAATTAGAGAGTTGTTCAAATTCATCGTCCTTTGGGTAAGCGTTGGCGTCAAAGAAGTCCTGTAGGACCCTCAGCTGGTAGTCAGTAAACCTTGTCCTTGAAGACCTCTTGCTTCCCCAGTACTCCTGCTTCTGAGGTTCAGGAGAAGGGGGCCGGGAGTCGATCTTGAGCTCCTCCAGGCTGGTGATGGGAGGATTGCTGAAGTTGTAAGGGGAGTCCTTGTTACGCTGCCGCTCTTTGAAGAGAGTGTTTCTGAACCAGTGCTTGATCACTTTCTGGGGCAACCCAGACTTGTCTGCCATCTCTTTGATCTGCTCTTCACTGGGGGAGTTGTTAATGTCAAAATACTGCCGCAGGACTCGAAGCTGGTCATCTGTGATCCTGGTGCGAGGCCTCTTGTTCTGCTGCTGGAGCAGGCTGGGGTTGAGCTGATGCTGGTACAGCTGGGCCAGGTCTGCAGGCAGCGGCTCCACAGGTCCAAGCTGTGGGGGCAGCTGAGCTGGCAAGGTCTGCAGTGGCATGGTCTGCATCATTAGCGGTGAGAAGATTGGCAGCTCCATGGGCATAGAGAGCTGGGTGAGTGGAACAGAGGGCTGAGCCGGTGCGATGGTAGGGGATGTGATGGGTGGGGCCGAAGCAGGGATGGCCGGTGTGGAAGCTGGCTGAGGTGGTGCTGCAGGAAGGGGAGGGGGAGGAGGGGGAGGGGGAGGAGGTGGGGGTTCAGGAGTCTGGGGCCTCAGGGGGTATAGTTTGTCATAGTGCTCTCGGTACTGTTTGGCAAACCTCTCCAGCTGTTTAAAGGGAAAGTAATTCTGATGAACGTGCTCTTGGTGACTCTTTAAAATCAAGATATTGGAAAACAGCTTGCCACAGGAGTCACACTCGAGCTTTTCTAGATTCTCTCCCTGCTCGGTTTTCCCATTCTTCTTCTGCACCTTTTGTTTATTCTCATTGTACTGAATGACCAGCTCAAAGCCAAAGTTCTCCAGCAAGGCCTTGGTGGCATTCCCTCTGGCATCTGAGGCGATGCGTGGGGGAAGCATGGAAGACTCAGAACTACCCCCTGGTGCCAGCTCTTTCTTCTCTTTGGCCTTCAAGGCATCTGGCAGTGATTCCTTTGGTCCCATGTTGCCTTCCCCCTCTGCACCATCTCTTTCTCTCTGGCCTTCTTTTTCCTTCTCTTTGACAACCAATTTGTTTTTCTTCTCAGGGTGCTGACTTGGCTGTAAGAGGGCAGAGTGACTCTGGGACAGAGACAGCTGGCTCTGCTGCTGCTGCAGGATCTGCTGGTGGCTCTGCTGGGGAATCTGCACCTGAGCCTTCAGATCTTCCAGCAGGCCTGGGCCCGTCCCGGTCAGTGTCAGTGCCCCACTGGTCACTGGCAGGCTCACCTCGGGGTTGAGCTGGAACTCGGCACTGGGGATGTAGAAGGGGAAGAGGAGATGTTGCTGCTGCTGCAGCTGCAACAGGGTCTCGGTGGTCATGGGGAAGTGAGGAAGGAGGGTGGGGTTAAACAGCTGAGACTGAATCAGGGCAGCCTGCTGCTGCAGCTCTTGTTGCAAGTGAGCCTGAACTTGGGCCTGAGCCAGCGTCTGTGCTTGTTGCTGTTGCTGCTGCTGCTGCTGCTGCTGCTGCTGCTGCTGCTGCTGCTGCTGCTGCTGCTGCTGCTGCTGCTGCTGCTGCTGCTGCTGCTGCTGCTGCCTGGATGCAATCATATCGGCCAGCTTCTTCCGATTGGCCTCTTTGGGCTCTGAAGGGGAAGAAATGTTGGCACCAATGGGATTACCCAGCGGCAGCATCCCTACACTTTCCGTGGGCACTTGGCTCAGTAAGCTGGAGCCTGCAGCAATGCCAGCACTGCTCGGATTGGTGGCAGTGAAGTTGTTACCACCACTGGTGCTCACAGGACTTGGGGTAGAGGAGCTCAGGGAGACACCGCTGCTGTTCCCAGTCCCATTGCTACTGCCCCCTGCAGCCTCCAGCTTGGCTGCCCGGGCTTTGGTTTGATGTAACACAGAGCGCATGTGGATCTCCAAGGTGGAACTCTGGCTGTAGGCAACATTACAGGTGTTGCACTTAAATGGTTTATTATCTGGGCTGCTGGTGGGTTCTGGCTGACCAGTTGCTGATTCCTGTAGGGCTCTCTTTAATTTATGCAGGTGGGAGACAGAATTGTAGTGCACTAGAAGGATGTTCTTTTGAGTGAAAGATTCTTTGCAGACAGTACACTTGTAAGGGCGAGAAGGGTCTAGAAATTTTTCCATGGTAAAGTTGGGGCCTTTTCTGAATGGTAGAGCTCTCTTTGGCTCTGAGCCTGAGTCTTCCTGTACAGAGCCAGAGTCACTACCTGTTGGGCTCTGCTTATCTTCCAAGTCACTCTCTTCCTCCTTGTCTTCCTCAACGATGATGGTGTGGTCCTCAGCTAGGGTGGGATCTCCCATTGCCAGGAGATCACCGTTGGCCAGAAGGCCGCCATAAAGCTGCTGGATGTCGGCCTCACTCAACTCGAGGTGGCTTGTCTCGAGGTGTTTTTTCAGAGCCTGAAAAGTTCGAAAACTGCGCTGACAAAGACAGCACATGGTGGCTGCTCTGATCACGTGGTACTGAGAGTGGAGCTGCAGCTTTTCGATGGTCTTGAAGGCCAGGCTGCACTGATTGCAGCGGTACTTGTACACGTGGCGGTCTGACACAGGGAGCTGAGGCCTCTTGGCATGAACCTCATTGAAGTGGGTCTGAAGAGCAGCAGAAGTTTTGAAAACCTGGTTGCACCCTTTCTTCCAGCACAGGAAGCCGGAATCTTCTCTCACAGAACCTGGGTCAGCAGGAGAGGGTTTTACATCTCCGCTGTGCTCCGTGCTGGCAGATGGCATGATGTTCTTTCCCAGATCCTCTATGGTTTCTGTAAACAAACACAGGATTCAAGCCCAATGATAAAGGTGGCTTTGTTTCAGAGATAGCACCCAGAGCAGTCTGCCTAACCTAGCAAAGCCGTGCAAATAGAAATATCCTCTCTGAACACAGAATCTCTCCACAGGCCCTCTGCATCTAGACAGCATCTAGTACAGATTATGAATGAGAACATGTGAATAGAGAGGAACATAAAGGCATACAAAATGTTTTAACTCCTAACAGGCCTACAATGTACACAGGTCAGTCTTTAAACAATAGTTAGTTGCCTGGCTCAGAATCCTGAATTTCTCAAAAACCTCTCTTAGATGGGCTTCCCCTTTCACTTTTGTCTTTCATAGGGGCATCTAGCTTAGTGGATCTGAATTGTAGGATATGTGAAATAATGCGTTTGAAGTTGTAGGGAATTTACGAGAAGTGCTGTCTAGTATAATTAATATGTTCTGGATTTTTTTTTACATTAATTTCTTGTTACAATGTGACTTTTGATGATCTTCTCTACTCAATAGGTAATGAACATTCAAGTGTCCAGTTACTAAAGTATACTAATTGTTTTTGACAGTGAGATCACACCTGTAAATATTCTGATCTTTTTTTCAGGTCAGCTGCCCACTATCTTACATGAATAAAATCACGAGGAAGGGGAATCACAGTTTTCCTGAACTCTTCCCTGCACAAGGTGAGAGATGGAAAGAACCTCACAGGCGGAGGTCTGTCGAGCCTCTAACTGGGGGCAGCACTCATGTCCCCATCAGCATTCATTCCAAATGCACCTCCGTGTTGCATCCTAAAGTGATCTCAGAAGACCCCCAAAAGAGAAGGAATCCAGTGCCCTGAAGTCACACAGGTGCTCCACAAGTCCCTGCAATTAAGTCCTCAGGGCTGAGAAAATGGGTCCGGGTCTGCTGACTGACTACTTCATCCCTCCCCGAATGTTTATCGAAGGGGACACAAGTAATCAAAACCCCACTTGCTCTCACCTGACTTCTCTCTCTCTCTAAACAAAGTAAATCATGTACAAATACCTGCCAAGAACCAGAGTGTGAATGAAGTAGCTGATGACAGCACCCCTCATGTCTTGATCAGTTAGAGAGCACTGAGACGGAGTCTTGGTACCTCCACTGTGTAAAAACTTTGGCCCATAATTTCATTTTGTCTCCATCCCCAGGGATCAAGACCGACAACACTAACCAGGCTGCTTTCCTGCCTCTTCCAAGCTGGAGCTCCCGTCTCGATCTGGAATGGCTGCTGGGAGGAACATGCTGCTGGGCATCACCATCTCAGGGGTGGTCACCTGGAGAATGAAAAGCAGAGAAACAGGGTGAGTCAAATCAAGAGAAAGAGACAAAAAATAGGGAAACGTGTAAAAATTATTTAATAAGAAAAATTAGCCTTCACTAGTGTAAAAGCTGGAAGTGTCACTTTTCATAGCTCACTGAAGATTCATGTTTATTAGACAAAGCTCACATCAGTCAAAAGTGTTTCTACGGTTACATTCTGGACATAATTAGCAGTGCACACTTGAAGAATAATCTTATTATTAATATTTTTCCTTTATGCAGAATTTTGACTTTGATCACTGACAATGTTTTGTCATGGGCTGTGAAACTTCTTGTGCAACCAATTAGGTAGATAAGTTGAAAGGCCCACCTTAAGCTGCTGAAAACATAATAAGGGCCCTAATTAAATCATACCTAGTAAAGTACACTGTAATCTTGAAGCAGGGAGCATTGTAGTACTGTTTTCAAATGTATTCAGTCAAGAAGAGGAGGGGAATAAGAGCGAAGGAAAGGGTAAGAGGAGGAAAGAGAACAAAGGGAAGGCAAAGGACACACTGGCAGATTTTCCAGGAAACAACATTCTGTAACCCTTTACAAGCTGAGATCAAGTGTCAACGAACATTTCTTATGACTCATTAAAGCCAGGATTTCTTCTGGAGTGTTTGCCCAAGGACCACGACATTAGAAAAAACCTCTGGCCAATGTCCCAGACACAGAGGGCACCGTGCACAGCATTCTCCAGTAGAGTAGCCCCACCTTCACCGTGGTCATTGCTTCCCATCACAGCAACTCCAGAATGAGCCTGGATCTAAACAGCTACAATTTTAGGTCAGATCCTCAGACATTTCTCCAGGCTTCCTTGTCATCTGGCTAGAAGCTTGTCCAAACAAGTTGTCATTTGCCCTACATTAATGTGATAAGCCCCCCTGCTCTCCACAGCCAATGTGAGGAATAAGAGATTCTTCGCTTAAAAGGCACTTTATGCCTGCTATAGTGTAAGAAGGTAGTCAGTGATGATATTCCCAGATGAATTAGTGCAGTTTGATGGCAGCCTGAGCTATGGACTGACCTAGATTATAGGACCAGAAACTGCAGCCATCACTACTAACCTTTCTACAGGGCGTCCAGCCTCACTTGGAGGCATTATGTATTCCTGTCAAACATTGACTATTGTAATTGCACCTCACCTCCTACAACAAAGACTGATCAAAATTAAATAGCATTTTACAAAAATTATTTTACTGGCTTGAAGATACCAGGATTATCAGAACAATCTTAACAACTCAGATGCCAATAGGTACAAAAATGAAGCAACAGGCACCCCGGAGAAGGGTTCTGAGAAACCTTGTGTTTATGAAGAGCAGGTGCGTGGCAGGTGAATGTGTGTGACATGAATTCCTGCTCTCAGACATCTGCACCGGCACACAAAGCTTGTCGGCAGCTGGCTAAGGCTAGCTGTTGATGAATCGTTAGGAGTGGAGCGGAGATTGCCAAACTCATTCCATCTATTTTCTTTTTAATAGAAAGCATTTTTGACCAGTGTGGTTGGGGAGTCCAGCGGGAATCCAAGAAGTGAAGGGTCACCGATTAATTTATAGTCCTAAGCCGAGGGGGAGCACGAGGTTGGGGGCAAGAGGGGGAGAAAGGGAAAGGAAAAAAGACTCCCTCCCACCTTCTTTCTCGGTTGTAGCTGCAGGATCAGTCCTTTCCTGGGATCTTTAGGAATTATGAAAAATGAATCATGAGAAATAAAAAAAAAGCCCTACAGAGTAAAAAAGAATAAAATTATCTAACACCTCAGCTGCACATCATTATAGAAAACCGTGGGCTTTTCATACGCATTACAGTAAGGCAGACATCCCCTCTAACAGACTCAGTACGACGGATCAGTAATTGTTTTCATACACTTTAATTAGAAAAACTCAGATGGCTATGAATAATAATGGAAAAGAGAGACTTTTGCACTTGAAAGGTTGAAGTCAATCAAGTGTGAATGACGGCAAAAAAAGGGAAAAAAAAAGACACCAATTCATCAGCCCTCTGTTGTCTCGCCGCGACTCTAATCATAATTCCTGATTGGGATTCAAGAAGGCAGTAAGCAGCGGTTCTTTGTCTGCCTTCACCTTCCATCAATTAACTCTCCCCGAAATATAATCATCAACCTCATATGCTCCTCTGCATCTTAATCTGGGCCACCAAACCTGTAAGTCTTGCCCCTGTGTATTTAAGTAATTACTTCTATCTACCTGCATCTTTCTGTAGTTATCCCCAACCTCTTCCTAAAAAAGTATTTAACATATCAAACCTTTAACAAGCTAGTAATTCCCAGGAGGCAAGGAGGACTATCCCCAAATGGAATCCCTAAGGCTCTAGAAATGCTGGTGGGACCGCTGCACCTGGGTGTGAACATATGTAGGTTGAGAACGGAAGCTTGCTTGCTGCACAGGCTGCCCCACGTAAGCTCTCAGACACTAAGATCTTATGTTCTTTCATTCCTCTCCCACCAGCTTCCAAAGCTTTTCACTCAAATGCTTTTTGCTGTAGAGCCATACATAAATGTAATCCTACCGGCAAAGTTCACTGAGAAAAGTTCTGCTCACTGAGGAAAAGAGGAGGTGGCCAACGGTTGAGTTCCTTCAACATTTGCTTGCATATTACCTTTGTTTTCCAATCATACTAGCTACCAAACTATGGGAGGGTCAGACTAACCCAGTCATAGCCTCTGATGCACAGTTGAATATCTGCCTTTCCCACTGATTAAACTGTGCTGGGCAAATTCTCTGAGGTCATTCTCTCTCCAGCCTCTCGCCTCCTCTTTCCCTCTGCCTACTCTTTTGCCCTGTCCATGCACTCAAAGGCCAGACAAAAGATGGTGCACAGGCAGTCCTTTCCATACTGACTACAGACCATCCTTGTAGACTGTATCTCCAAATAAGCTGTATATCCAACACCACCAGATACCTTAAATGATGTCCCACATAATTCATGACTGTATGGGGAACTGAGACTATTAAAATAGGCATTTAATAAGAAGTTTTTCAGTAAGAAAATTTCAAGTGACTTCTTTTGCATTTGACTCTTTTAAGATTGGCCTCAGACACATAAGGAACAGCTCTCCAGTGGTTTTTTTAGTTACCACGTATTCCTCACAACCCTCCTCAGGTAAGTTGTCTACATTCCTTCCACAGTATGTAGAGATGACAGGAACATAGGAAAAACTGTCAATTGAGCTGTGGTGCTGGAAGTAAGAAAACAAATAGTGGCTCTTATAGCTTCCAAATAAGCAAATGATTCTTGTGTTAAAACGAGAGCACTGGAGCAGGAAAGTTCTGCTCCAGTGCTGGAAACCATCAAGCTTCAGCAGTTCTAGAATAGTTGCTGGGGAAGGAAGAGTCTCCAGTGACTCTCTGTTCCGCCACTGATTCGACCCCCACTCACTATACATTGTACAGGCTCCCTGTGCTAGTGAGACAGGGGCCCTTGCCCTGTCCCTAGGAAGCTCACAGTCTGGAATAATTTAACTTCTCATAAACTCCTTAGGAATTCTTATGAAAGTTGCAGGTGCCTAGAAATACACTTTCACACAGACTACAGAATTTACAGTTCCAGGTAATCATAGTCTCCCTGGAAGGACATAGATTCATTAAATATCTAGTTCCTATCGCCACCTAGTTTGGTTCATCGTTACTTTGGATTAGATTTAATGCATTTCAAGATTCCATGAGGTGAGTGGGTATCCTAAAGCCCCAAGGGCATACCTTATAAAACCCAAGTTCTTAAATGTGGGACTGGTTCCCCACTATGACATTTGGGAGAGGTCACCCATGTTTGGTCTTTCTTCAGAAAAGAAGCTGGAATTACAAGGAACACTCTTCCCTCCTAGCTTTGCCTGGGTCATGAGTAAAGAATGGCCAAATGCCACACCTTGAGCAGGGTATCTTAGGGAATGCTCGTGCAAATTCATCACGTGAGGCCACCTGTCTGGGGGTAGATGTAACCAACAGGCTGGCTACACGTGCCCTAGAAAGTAAATATGTTTTCTTTGAAAAAGTGGTTTCTCTCAGACCTTTATAAGGCTTGGGCATTACTTGCCTAAATAGGGCTTCTTTCCCAAAGATTCTCTATCCCAAGTAACAGTGCAGATTTACCAAACCTACACTGCTTTCTGA
This sequence comes from Galemys pyrenaicus, assembly GCA_019455555.1. Classification (NCBI taxonomy): domain Eukaryota; kingdom Metazoa; phylum Chordata; class Mammalia; order Eulipotyphla; family Talpidae; genus Galemys; species Galemys pyrenaicus. The sequence goes on from JAGFMF010011631.1 coordinate 963,434, forward strand.
GGAAGGCTCAGATCCTTCTCGGTGACAATCAATAGAATAAAGAAGCTTGGACAGATGTCCCTGGCAGTGACCTTGCCAGTCTATCCAGCCCAGTGAATGAGGTGTCAGTTCCGTTCCCCAAAACAAACAGACGTTAAAGCCCCACTGCTTTAGTGGTGTATCTAAAGTCACTGCTCACTCCCGTGCTCCTGGCTGCTGGGGCCAACACCTCTTAGCAGCAGAGCTAAGAGGTGTTTGTGTCCTCCTTTGTTTACGACCTTCCCACCGGCTGGGGCGCTGGACCGTGGAGTGGAAAGGGCCCAGCTGCTCTTTGTCTCATTTCCTTTCTATGATGTCTTCTGTGTGGTTGTCTATACATTTAAAAAAAAAAACAAACATGAAATCCATGAAGAGAAACTGCAGGACCACGTTCGCATTCATGTGAGTCAGACAAATGTAGCCCTGAACTAGATTTTTAAAACTCATTAAGAATGAGAAAAACTGAAAAAGGAGGTGGGTGGGAGAACAGTTTGCACGTGCACACACACACACACAGAGTGAGAAAAGAGAGCTGAGGAGGAGAATGAATTGGAGAGAAAAGCTTCATTAGACTCAGAGAGGCAAGCAGTGGCAGTACACCAAGGTCACTTCTAATTTAGACCATCTAATTGGCAAACAGGCTCCAAATGGCTATCATCTCACAGGGCTTGGAATTAATGAAGCCCGATTATTTTCATTACCTTCCTCTGAGATAGAGACAAAGTGAGAGAGCTGGTACCCAGGCGGGTGCAGAGCCCTAGGGCTAGTGACCACCCAAGAGCCCCAGTTGGGGGTGAACAGCAGCAGCCAGCCTGTCCCAGAGAGTCATCACCACCATAGAGACACAGACCAAAAAAGTCACAGGAGACAGGCTCGCTCCCAGAGGGAAGCCCACAGGCAGTGCAGGGCCAGAGTAGAGAGGGGAAATCTGTGCATGTATGAAAACACAGAATAAAGGGAGAAGAGCTAGGGGAAAAGTCATCCTGAGCTGGATGACTCAGGAGTTGTCTCCACTGTGAGGTCATATTTTGTTAAGTCATCAAAAAACAAAGACAGTTTCCCCAGATTAATGTTCCAGGATGCAGTGGTTGTGTCCTGTCACTTAGATGGACAGTGATCAATTATAGTAACTTAAGAGTTTTGAAATGCACGTTAGGTGGTCTTCCCCAGTCTCATTTTGGGACATGTTCCCATCTTCACCAGGCCTGCAACTCACGTTCCTCCAAAAATGGGGGAAAAAAATGAGGGTGCAGAACAGCAGTTACATCCTTACCACCAATTTGTAATCTCTAACTTCTCTGTGAATAGGTGTGAATTCAGACATCGGGGGTGGGCTGCTCACCCAGGTCTGGAAGGACACTTGTCTCACCGCCCTCTCACATGACGTGTACTGTAAAGACCCCATTTGGAACTGTTTCCAGTATGCCAAGGAGAATGACGTGCTGGGGTGCAGTTTCCGTAGTGGAAGGCCAGCGCTGCAATTGTTCCCAGTGGAGAATATTTTTCAAGCCCCTTCATCGGTAAAGAGAAGGGGGCCCATGGAAGACACAGATATGAGATGCAGAGCATAAGCAAGCAGCTGTTACCATAGCAACAGACATATTAGACACTGCAGGTTCCTGAAAGCTGTCTGATAAGGTATTATTAAATGAAGCCTCCTCAAAACACTCTCCATTTACAACTGAACGAAAGACATTGTTTAGAAAGTAATCTATTTCCATTTATCAGGGTGGAATTTGCTTTTAGAGGAACTGAAAACCAATTCAAGCCAGATCCTGAGACCTTGGACCCAGACAGCAAAAAAAATATTTGCCAGCATGTATAGCTTTAGCTACTCTAGACACACCCCGTGTCTGGCAGGAGTTGTCCTTTTGGTGGATTCTGCCAGCTTTTCCTTTTCTGTTGCCAAAGGCAGCAACTCCATCAATGCATTTGGCCAGGAAAAAGAGTCATGCCTGAATGCCACTCCTCCTGGCCACTGAGGGCGAAAGCAGACATGACTTTCTTCTTGGAGGATGAGTGACCGTCGACTGGTCATTTCTCAATGATACAGGTTAGAAAAATGGAGCTCTGATTTGAGGTGCATGTCTCATCATGCCATTGTCAGCGCTTCCTGCTCTGGCTGCCTATGAGCAAAGAGCTCCTCAGAAAACCTAACCAATACTTTCCCCATGGCCAACTTTCTAATAAAATTACAGCAAAATACCCTCCAGGGTGTGATTTTAACCACAGGTTCATTAAAACCACTTAGTTGTAAAACAAATGAAAATTCTGTTTTAACACCAAACTTTTCAGAGGAAGGACAATGGCATCTGTACTGATTCTTCAGAGACTAGACTCAGTCCTTGAACATGACTCTGCGTTCACCCTGAAGTGTGGCCCCTGAGTGCCCTCTGACCCTGCCGCACTCAGCTTTTCCTGCTAAAGACTCAGGTTGGTAATAGTCTCTCATAACTCCAAAAACCTACTGGGCGCCAACAGCCATGCAGTCACCCCTGCCCACGCAGAGCCAGCACAGACTCATCCTTCCACACACCTGTGAGTAAAGGGCAGAACTCTCACATGGTTGTACTGCCCAGACCTTTCAACTTCTGAAAAAAGAGCTTTCTCCTGTCTCTATCAAATCAACTTCACAATTTGCAGACTTTCAGGTCTAGAAAACAACCCCACAGTTTGCTCTGGAAAGATGAGGCGCACAAGTGTTTCTCTACATAAGGTACCAAGCAGAATCCCAGCAGCACAGCTGTGTCTCCTATATAATTATGCTGCCAGGAATTCTAGAACAAGGCCTATTAACCTGGCTCCATCGGTGAACTTTAGGGTAGCCCTGTTCTCCCTGGCATTGTACACCTAATTCTGTATGTGCAAAGCACTTGACGGAGGTCTTAACTATGGTTGTCAAATGTTAGTGTATTCACAGTTAACCCAATAACTATTCATTAAGACTCCTGAACAGGTTTCATCCGCCTCCGAAAAGGTAGAGAATCACTGCTTGAGAAGGTGCCAGTTGGGGTGATACCGAGATGTAAGGATGGTAACCCAAACAAACAGCAGTAACATCCTGCTATTGATGACTCTGTTGATATGACCACCAGACTCGCCACTCGAAATGTCCTGCACTTTCACTGTTAGAAAATAAAACGATGGCTATTCCAAATGAAATGCATGCTCTAGTCCCCAGAGATGTGTAAGTGAAACTGGCATACAGATTACTATAGGCTCCCACTCTCTAGATCAGATTTTTATATTAAACAGGAAAAATAATCACCTGAGTAATAGAAAAATATACTTAAAGTAGTGAAAATGCTCCTGTTCCCACCACATCTGTTCATCAGGCTCCCATGGATCCAAGCTATCAGTGGGAAATGTGATGAGGCTTGAGAAACACAACCCCCCTGCCTCCAGCCCCCACTGGCTTATTTCCAAGGCTGGTGAGAATGTCAAGGAAACCTGTAACAGAAACCCACCCATCCACAGAAGGTGGCTTCCACTTACAAAGCCTTGCAACAGTGTTCATCAGTCTTTTTGAAAATACCCATGGAAAGTGAATTTATACTTGAAAGATCTTTGAAATGAAACTCATGCTAGGTCACCTTTGAATTTCCCATTGGCTGCTAAAGTTCTCTCGATGCACCATCAATTATATGTTCCTCACGACTAAACATCGCTTACAACATTATTAATTTTGCATAACCAAATGGAATAGGAAATGCCTAGAGGTTATTATATGTCTGTGACCTGCACATTATAACTGGAATTCTGAGCAGAGTACCTCTCTGGGAATCTTCACATGAAAAGGCAATCAAATTAACTTCTACTTACTCCACTGTTGAAATAATGCTAAGTTAGAGGTGAGAATAATTCTCTTCGGTGGTTTTTCCCCTAGTGATTAGGAAAGAGCTTGCGCAGCAGCCCCAGCACAGATCAAAAAGTAGGACATCAGGATCCCCTGTAGTGTTTTGAAAGGTTTTCACGTTATAATTAGATTTAAATCTTTCTACTAACTTTTGGATCATGTTTACAGAGGCCACTTAGAGCCACACTTTAAACATCTGCAGCTAGATGGAACAACATGATGCTCAAAACACAAAACTCCTGTTCAAGGATCAGCACGTGACACCCACCTAACCACGCTCCTGCTTTGGGAAGTACCCACTCGATGCGTTAGCCCACATTTTAGGGCGATACTCCTAGTCCTGGAAAATGTGGGTTTGAATCTCAAATCTGCTACTAATGGTCAGGGAACTTCCCAGGAGCCTGTTTTCTCAGCCATTAATGCAAATATGTCAGACCTTTCTTTCCCTTTCTTTTTTATAAACGAGATTGTCATGATGCAGAAATGAGACATAAACGAATATACGAGGCACCCAGAACATGACCTGTCCAAAAGGGTTTGGAGCAATAGCAATCTGAATAGCAATTTCTTTGTATAGTTATTAGCTCATCTAGGCCTCTGCGCCCTTCAAGGAGAAAAAGTGATTGGGAAGGTTGAGAGCCACATATGTCCTCAGCCCTTTGGACCACAGTTGTGCCACGGCTATACTGGGTCTATGCATGTGCAACAGGACCAAGGTCGGACGTGCTGGACAGGTCTCGTCCAGGTGACTGCATCACCCTTGATCCCTAGGGGAAGAAAAGCCACGGGGTCCTGCTCCTGGCTGCCTTACCGTCATAATGAGCTTCTCCACGCAGTCAGGGGCCACACTGTGGAGGTGGGTGAGGTGCAGCTGGAGGTGGATCTTGTTGTTGAGCATGTCCTGGCACAGGGGGCAGCGAAGCATGGGCTGCACTGAGTGCTGCGTCATGGCATGCACCCGGAGCCGGTTGACGTCGGCGTTGCTGTACTTGCAGTAGGGACACTGGTACATCTGTGGGGAACACACCCAGCCCTCTGGCTGAATCTTCAGTTCCCACTAGCAACTGTGTCTGTCCCAAACCCTCCCACCCAAGGGTTCTTTCCCCACGACTGTCTACAGCATGGTCCTCCCCCACTGGCAGAGTCCCTTCTGGCCTCACCTGCTCCGGTTTTGTCTCCTCCGATGTTTTTGGTCGCTTTGAAGAAAGAGGAGGTTCTGAGCTACCTGGGAAGGAGATGCGTTTGGAGGTTGCAGGAGAGTCTGTCAGCTCCTTCTCTGTTTGGCTGGACGATGCTGGAAGGAAAAACAGAGGATGTAATACAGCAGCCAGACCAGGCCGACTCCCAGAGAGTTTGCGTTGGGTGTAAATCAACATTCATTTTTAGCACAGGATTTTCTCGAAACACCAGAACTCAAGGATGAGCAACCAGACTGATTTATCAAGCATGTTAGAAAAGAAGCATTTCTTTTTCCTCCATGAATTTGTCTCTTTTAACAGCTGACAGTAGAAAAGACGGTAGAGAAGTGGACTAAAAGGCTCCAAGCTGGATTATGCCATGTTAAGTTTCTTCTGATCCTCTCCCCCCCATATCAAGACATAAGACGTGACCGGCTGCTTCTAGGCATGAGCTGCCTGGGCACTGGGACTGAGTGAAGTGGAGAGTTTCACCCTGTGCTTTGCCAGTCACTGCTCAACCTGACACATTCTGCTGTCAACGATGGACCAGACATGCCTCCTGGCTTTCTGTCTCAGCTGCCGGAATTACTGCTCGGCAATGCGGGCAATGTGACCAGAGAAAAGGTTGGATCGCTACATACCAGTGCACAGGGAAAGGTCAAATTTGGGCTTAGCAGCTTGGCTTTTGAGGAAGAAGGGCATGAATCCAAGTTACAACCTAGTAAATACTGCAGACACAAGTTTATTCACAGTGGGTGGTAAGACAAAGTTTCCAATCTACTGGCCCAAACCATGGCCTCATACCCCACTCCCCCAATAAAACAAAACACGAGTTAATGAGAAGAATCACATGAAGCTGGAGTAGCAAACAGTGGGTATGGAAGAGCAAATGGCAGGAGCTACCCAAAGTATGACCAGAGATCTGGAAGATTTTGATAAAAAGACAGCCAGGCTAAGGGCTGGACAGGCTAAGACAGTTCCTCCACTGTCAACAAAAATCCCAACGTGGCTGGATTCCGTCACTACAAAATCTGGTCAGCATCTGAGCGCTAGCGCTCTCACTGGTTCTGGACATGAAGTCTATGCTTCAGAATTTTGTAGAAGCAGTAAGGGGAAACAAATCCTGAAAATGGTGTCAGAAAACACATATTGCCTTCATCAAAAATAGTATGACTCAACATTGAGGAGCACGCTGGTTCAGAATATCGAGTTTCTACACCTTGGTCAAACTACTTTCAGTCTTAACCTGTCTAGTTATCTAGCTTGTGTTTCCACTTTATGCTCAGCTTTGAAATTTGTTCTGACGTAGATACCAAGATGCTGCCATTACATATGTGTACTTTAATAAACAATTTTAGAAAATCAATTTTATTCATTAAAATCATAAGGCCACAAAATAATTTCGAGAAAAATACTGCTAAATGCAGGAAATATTCCAGGAAGTTGATGCTTTTCCCAGAATGCACATCTTGTGACCTTTAACCCCAGTATCTTGGTAACCTAGTCTCCATAACTTTGTACGACATCTATTATTTAAAAAGTACAAGGACAAGCATATTACACACAGACCCCTCCCTCCCTCCTCCCAACACACACATTCATAACAGTACTTTAATCTGTCTCGAATCGACTTCAAACCCATTTTGCTCTTAATGGGAGTTATTCATTTTCACTTGAAAGGTAATACATGACGGCTGGATATTTAATGTGATGGACTGGCTGCTGATTAACTAGGTGCTGTAACATTCTAGACCGGTTCCCCCATGACCCACTTCCCATCTCCTGCCCCTCCCCACCCCAACCCTGACCAGATCCTGTGGAACCGTGTATGGCGGGTTTCTGACCTGCCAGTGTGATGGGCCCCTGCATGAACACACCCACAACAGGAGTCTTTAATTAATATTTCAAGGACTTAAGTAAGTTGCACCCTGTTCCCAAAAGGATCTTATTCTCCACCATTTTTTACTTTTGCATACTGGTTATCTCCTATTCATGAGCCTCAAGTGTATGCTAAAGATGGGTGGATGGGCACACCAGGTGATATTTTAGATGCTTATTGGTTATAGCCATCCCTTGCCTTCCCTATTTCTACCTCCAACCTATATTCAGTTAGACTGAGGGCTGGTAGTAGGCTAGAGCTGCTCTCTCCTTCCACTAGAGGCAAACCACTAGAGGCAAATACAGATTCTATTCCAAACACTCACCCTCGCCTTTTTGTTAGGCAGCCTGACCAGAAACGACACATACCTTTATGGGCCCACGACACTACCTTGTAAATGCCCTTCATCTACTTGCTCTTCCCCTTTAGAATGACTGCAGTTGTGCAGCTGCTCGGCAGTGTGAGTGAATGGGCACTAAGGTTGAGACCACCCAACTCATTGCACTCACTCGTTGCTGAAAAGCAAAGCACAGTATATAGCCCAGTGCGGCATCAGCTTCCTCATAGGACCAAAGAGACCATCCTCTTTCCTTCGATGCTGAGCGCATGATGAATTGTGACAAGGTGGCAGAGGTGAGAAGTCTGGTTTCAGAATCCACTATTCTTAACCCCTGCATGGAGAGGGGAACTTTTTATTACTTTTTTTTTTTTTTCAAACTCTCAAACTGCTCTGGAATTCTAAAGCTTCCTTTGTGAGCTTGAGCTAAGGAGTTCTTATAAAATGTTTTAAAAAATCAAACCAGCACTCGCTCATTCATTCCTCTTTCTCCCCAGCAACGAAAGTCATGCAGTAATAGGAAACGCTGCATCTATTGGTGTAGAAAGTTCTGAGGTTCATCTTCCTTCCAACCAGGACAACCTGCATTTTTACAAGATCAGGGCTCTCGAGGAGTGGACATGAGCCAGCTGGGCACACTAGCCCCTTCTCTAGAGCAGAGCCATGTATATAACAGATTCTCTCAGCACTCAGTTACGACCCCACTGTGTTCCCCTGGGTGACGCGGGGCTGCCTCAGAGTTAGGTTAGCCAGGCTGCCGCCCCTATCCTGGCTTACTGTCTGTCCGGTCAAGAGATGGCACTGAAGTCTACACAGCCGTACACATTCTCCATCGACATGCTGGACGAGGGTCACTGCAGGCTACAGCTTTTACAACTTTCTTCCCTCAACAACTTCAAAAAGGGGACCGTTGCAAAGGCAGCTACTTCGAGTCTGCTGCTCACATACACAGCAGATGTAAGTAACAGGATGTGAGAATACCGAGAGAGAGAAAGCACTGTCCTTTTCTGCTTTGAAAACTTTTCTAAACTTACATTGCAAGAGAGACAATACTGTCTATACAACACTACTGAGAACATCACTACAGGTCACTCTAAGGCTGCTATGGTGTCACATTAGTGAAATGGAAGTAGGTGCATTCCAGAGACAAGCCACAGATGAGCAGTGCCGGGAACCTTGCATTTACACTGGCAACAAAAAGACAAACAACTTGAAGGGTTACTACCATCGTGTTTTTTACCACAATGATAAATGAACTGGAAAAAAAATCTAGATCTCTTACAACAGTACATGGTTAAAGAAACAGTGGTATGGCCATTCTATTGGGTATTAGAAGGCATTGAGAATGATAGCTCTGAAGGAGGATGGAAAAAAATCTTTAGAATGGTATTTGGAGGGAAAAAAAAGATAAAATGTTCATCACCCCATGATATAGCTATGGGAAAAAAAGTATAGAAATGAAAGACTAAAAGAAAATGATTGTTATATTTAGGTGATATCCTCATGGACCATTTTCTATGTTTGTCATGCAGTTATATTATTTTTAATATAATAATTAAATAGTTCAGCATTTAAATTCAACTGCCCATGAAGAAGGTGATATTTGGATCCAACTGTGCAAAACATTAGGTGGTATATTTTTACTTTGCTGGTTAAAGCAATTTTTCTCTTTTTGGCAGCTATGTCATATGAAAATATGTGTTAAATCTCAATGAATCTCCCACTGGCAACATGCCGGGCTCCTGGCACTTCAAAGGAGACAAAAAACTAAAAATCGTGGCAAGGAATCACACAAGCACATGCGTTACAGATCACATACCCTGCACACCAGGCACCCCACACGTGCCAGGCCAGTGACCCGGGATGACGACAAAATGCTCGCTCCCACCCTTGCCAAAACCTGGTAACATGGAGACTCCTTGCCACACATACTCTCTGAGGCTTGGGAAAGCACCTGCGCAACTGGCTGCCCTGCCCGGCTGGCACCCCTGACACTAAAAGCACTGGCAAGCCCTGGTAGTGCAGTACAGGAAACTCAAAGCTGGCTTTCTAAGCTAAAAGCCACTCCCCCCTTCAAGTGAGGTGGGCTGGCTACTACAGCTGAGAGAGACAACTGAGATGGGCAGAGCCAATACACGCTCTCCATTTCACTGTCTTGGGTTGCCCTACATTATACTGGGAAGAATTTTATCTCAAAGGGAAACACAGGGTCTCGGGGGGGGGGGGTCACCTGTGCACAAAGACAACCCCCCAGTTATCCTGTACTTTTAACGTAGTTGTTTGGAAAGTGTTTAACCTGTAAATAGAACTCCTTAAAAAGGTCTTCCTCTCACTAATTACAGGGAGTAGGGAAGAGAGCCAGTCGGAATACGTGCAGGTTTGTTTGCAGTTCTCAAAAAATGTCTTTATGTTCTAAACACAAAGATGTAAAACAAGACTGTCAACATTTTACGTAGGAAGTGATTTTAAGGGCTAGATAAGAAATGTATAATTTATGGGCCTTAGACAGCGACCAAGTGTGGTAGAAATACAGCCCCTGAATCTTATCTCCCTAGAAGAAATTCTCACCCAGTCACAATCTTCACTCACAGACTCAAGTCCAGGTCACTACAGTTCTGGCCATAGGACATTTTGGAGTCATACTTGGATTACCACAGGCAACCAGTGGACCCACTGCCTCTTTCTCCCCTAGTGACATGGTCTGGACAATGCTGAAGGCATCAAGTTGCTGTCTCATGAAAAAGAAACCTGAAGAACAACTGGAATCTTAAGTCGCTACTTTGATTACTTCCTCCAATCACTAGCAAAGGTATCTACTTGCTCTCCAAGAAAGCCAAACACTGGGAGAATTCTTTTCTCTGTTTTCAGCAACAAAGTTCATCTTCTCAGCACTCAACACACCAGTGGGATCCGCAGCCTGGCGGATGCTGTGTGCTGTAGGCCAGCCTCCCTGTGGCCTGAGCCCTCCCTTGGGCAGCTCCTGGACATGCAGGGAGCAGCTGTTACGGGGAAGTTTCTTCTGCATGTCCTCTCTCATAGCACAGTCGCACATGGAGATGATGTTTACCAGAGTCCTGGTCCTCTTCCCTTTAGGGGTCTTAAGGAGAGTCCAATAAGGGCTGGGGAAACTGCCTGACACTAACTCCTCGCGGAACAGCCCAAGGCAGCTGCTGCCTCCACTTCTCAACCATCAGACTCTTAGCTAAAGCACCACTGACAGCCCCTCCATCTAAACTTCCATCTCCCAAACCAGCAACATAATGGAGGAGCCAATTAAATGATTATTAATTCATGCTACTTTCCGTAAGCCAGAGGTTCTCATCGCCTTGCGTTCCGTAAACCAGCTTGCCACCTGCCCCAGAAATTTACAGCAATCCTTTATCTATCTCGAGACATTGAACTGACTAGGGCAAAAAAAAAATTGTTTTTCACCAACTCCACACTCCAGGTTTGATGTGGAGTAACTAGCCCAGCACACTAGACACAGAAGCGTCACTGGATCTGGAACTGGCCATTCAGCTCATAGGGAGAACGACATGGTGGGCCTCCATAACCCTTCTCCCTCAGCTTCTCAAAGCCCACACTCCCTGTGGGCAGCAAGCGTGCAGTGTGCCATCTTCTTGCTGTTGTTCACAGCAGAGCTGTCCTTGGCACTTGCCTGCCCTTGCTTCTCCAGGGGACAGGCTAGGATGCAGTACTCACCTCCTACGGAGCGACTGCGCTTGATAAGTGGCCAGCGTTCTGGCTAAGTTCTCTTCCTCCCCTAATACAGAAATGAACAGTTCCGTTAAAGGGTCTGCTTTGCTGCCAAGTTGGTCTTTAAACATGCATGGTCTTATTCTGCTTCCAACCAAGCACTTAAAGGTATTTCAGAGAGGGAAGTTGTATGCAGCCAAGGCAAGCGCTGGTAAACCCAGCGGGGGTGGTCTGCACCTCATGGCTGAAACTAAGCCAGGGCCTCACCCCTCCCTGCCCAAGTCTGACTCAAAGTCCAGCCCAGGGAGGTTAAGACCCTTCTGTTTACAGCACAGTCCCATTCTCAGTAACTGTAAGGTATGCTGCTCTTGCCCACCTCTAGAAAGCACTTCAGAGAAGCACAACCACCTACCCAAAAAGTACAACATATGCATAAACAGGTAGAGTAAGACATCCAGGCCTTATCAGCTTATCAGACATGTCTTTTTGTTTCCATAAAGGATTTCAAAGAAAATATGGGTGATACTACAAATGGGTGTGAGTGCTACCGAGGGAACAGCTAATTGTTCTCCTCCAACGCAAAGATATAATCATCAGCACTTTGAATGTCCAGGGGATCCTAGGTTTTTACTCTTTCACTTCTCATTTGGAAATAATTATAGAACATAGGAAGGTGCAAGAAAGGTACAGAACGGCTCTAGGTACCCTCCCCCAGGTGTCACGCTATAGTGTTTAAGAGAAAGACTGGCCAGTTCTTGGATTACTCTGCACTGTGACCTGGTCTCTTCAAACACCTCTTTCCTACCCAGAATCCTACTATCCAGGACTACAGCGTTAAAGCTTAGTGCTGTGCGTCTTCCAGGCTTTGCTCATCCTTTAGGAAAGTTCAGGCCCTGCCATCCAGTTAAAGGAGAGCTAGGTCTCAACACCTCATGCACATCACCAAGATGACAGTCCCAAGGTTCTCAGACTCAAGCTTGAGTCCAAAATCCCCCAGAGGGCTAGCTGAAATAGCTCACAGGTCTCACCCCTAGAATAGGTCTGATGCCGAGAATTTCCGTGGGTACCTGGTGATGCTGATGGTCCAGTAACCACTGAGAACCACTGACAGGGCCAAGGCTTTCTGTAATTGGCAGGAACCCTATTGCTTTGTGGGGGACATCAACGGTTAATAATAAATGAGGGTGCCCGGCAGGCTTGGGCGGACCACCATCCCACTTAAAATGACTCTTGCCCACACGATACTCGGAGCAACCACACTTAGGATGGAAGCCAAGCCTGGTCTCATCTCATTTTGAGATATTTTCCTCTTCAGGCCAAAGGTGAAAGATCAAACAGGCTGTCCCTCAGTGATCCTGGTCGCTCTTAGGCAAACGCAGACACATTTCTGAAGTCAGAAATAGGAATACCCTCTGTGTTGCTAGCAGTGTTATCCGGAATGGCGACAGTTTGCCTTGCTCACAGGCGTCTCGTCCTAGAGCACACACCTCTGCGAGAAGAGGGCAAATACCTACACAGGCTCTTTCCTCTTTGCAGGAGGTGGGTGCATCTCTGCAGAGCTGCTTTCCTGGCCTTGGCACCTGTAGGCCCCCTTTGCTCCAGCTGCGGGAAGGACACAGAGATCTGCATCGCCCCTGTGTGTAGGGGTCAGCTACCCGCAAGCCGGTGCGTGCACCACACCACGGGCCCTGCGTTCCTGGCAAGCGGCCTCAGGATGGAATGGCAGGCCCAGGGTGACGGGGGGCTGCTCTAGCTTGCTCTGCATCTTTGGGGAGAAAATAGCGCTAAGCCCTACATCAGAGGCATCCATCTGTTGCACTAATTCCTTGTTGAAATATGCATAACTACACTGATGGAGGCTCCCGAAAGGCCATCCCGCAATTCCATTCCAAGATACCTGGCCCCCTCTGTGTCAGGTTCATGAATGAACCAGTCACAAAAGAGGAACCAGCACCACCTCATTTAGACCCACATCAACTGTCAGGCTGTGTAATAACTTCTAGACACCAGGCTGCCACTGTGAGGCCAGCTGGGGCAAAAGGGGCCAAGACTCTGTCGTGACTCAGTCAGCCTGCCTGCCTCTTGTCAGTTCCCCCAGAGTCCTGCGCTGCGCACAGATGCCACCGCAGCTTTGGTCGCAGTGTCCTGTGAGGATGGGTGACTACGGTCAGGGGAGACTCTGGGGTCTGCACTGACCACTTAAGACTTCATTACAGGATGATGACAAACCCCGGACCCGGAGAAAACCAGGGTGGGAAGGACCTTAGGGACCCGTAACTAACAGAGGGAACATCGGAGGTGCAAGATGTAGGTCAAAACAGAAGGCAACGTGGGTCATTCTGGCACCAGGCCAAAGTCACTGAACAACAGCTCAACCAGTCCCCATCGAATCAAGCATTAATTAGGCTGGCACAGACTCCCAGCGGAGGAATCCAACAGGACTCTTCCAGTTTTTTCTGTTCCGAATGTATCTTCTGCAGATGCTTTCTAAATGGTTAAGAGTGAAACTGAAACTCATGAAAAAAAAAAAAAAACACCGAGAATCTGGGCTCAGCCTGCTGACCAACACACAGCTCTGCACTGAACTTCTCAGCACCCTACCAGCCTGCCACAGTTTCTCTCTCACTAGTCCAGCTTTGACCAAGAACGCCACCATGGGTTGAGACATCACTCAGGCCCCTGTGGGTTGGAAACAATGACTCTTGACTTTCTCCTGGTGTTTTAAAACATGAAGACCTGTGGTATCTCCTCTTGGGATTTTATACACAGCGGCATACCCTGTCCTGAGAACCATTTACATTGACGTCACACTCAGTCTTTAACTGAGACCCCACTCAGCTTGCTCTTAGCACCTGGAAGGCCCGGGACAAATGATCTAGGTGAAGCGTTGGGGATGGGCCCTGCCATACCTGCAGGGACTCTTCAGGAGTGGATGCTACCACAAGCTGTTCTGCACAGCCCTTGGTCCTCCTTGCTAAGTAACAGAAGCACGGGAGCTTGCCGTGCCGGCCACACCTCAGTTCAAATCCTGGCTGTGTGGCCTCCAGCATTTTATTTGACTACCATGAGCTTTCCATTTCCTCATCTGTCAACAGGATAATGGTCTCTATTGACAGGGCTTCTGTGAAGCTAGCAAGAGGTCAGGTACAGACGCCTACCCCAGAGGCCCAGAGCACAGGCAGCACCAGCCATGGCTTCATTTTTAGAACCACCTCTGGGAAATGCTATGGATCCATGTGAGGCCATGCACCACAGTGTGAGAGGAGAGGCCTGGTTCCCGGGACAAGCACAGACGCTCTGAAGTAGTCTTTTTTGTAAATCAACAGGGAACAAGCCTAGTGATCCATGGTTTTGATGTCTAGAAAGCAGAAAACAGAAGTGACTTGGGACTTGAAAGTGTTTACAGCCATACTGTTTTACCAAATGATTGTTAATAAACATTCAAATAATATTAATCACTTGCTAAATGCTGGGAATTACAAAAAGGAGTGGATCCAGGACGGAGATGAAGAGGCAGAACACAGAAGATTTTCAGGGCAATGAAACCATTCTGTGTGACATTATAATGATGGATGGATGTCATTATACTTTTGTCTGAACCATTAGAATGTACAATACCAAGAATGAACCCCATGATAACTTCGGGTGATTATGATGTATAGCTATACACACTTCCGGTGCCTTGTGTTGATAATGGGGGAAGCTGTATATGTGTGAGGGAGGCAAAGGGTATACAGGTCTCCACTTCCCTCTCCGCTTTGTTGTAACCCTAAAATTGCTCTTTAAAAAAAACCATAGAACGTCGAGTAGCCTCAACCATAAAGAACTGACAATCCTGCATGACAAAGAATGAGAGAATTTTGTCTTCTCCAATCTTCATTGAAGAGTAAGGTGCTATAGGCGTGTCGTTAGCTTCACCATCTGTTACCTCCCTGACCCAGAAAGAAAACTGAGGTTGAGCCTAAGTTTGAGCTCAGCAGTTCCTCCAGCGGGGGATCTCAGTTCTTCGGCCTGCAAAGGGGAGAGGATGTTGGCCCAAGGGACACTGTGAGGGCCTCATACTTGTCTCTGATCTCCCATGAGAAGGGCACCATGAAATTTTAAATTTTATTCATGATTATGATTCTAGTAACAGGTGCTTCTCCCTTCAGCACTGAGAGCTAAAACATGAGAAGGAAGATCCACATGGCCCCTCTGCAAGAATAATATGCAAATGTATGAGGTATTTTCTAGAGTTAAGAAGAATGATTTGCTCCATCGACATTTTTCACTGCCCTTGATCTACACCTTCTTGGTGATTCTCCTGACACTGTACCATAGTTGTGACTCCATAGGACGAGCCTTGTAGTAGAAGGTTTCTCACTTCTTTGTATGCCCTGAGTCTGCCATAGAGATGGGCTCAAAAAGTATTTGCTCAACTGATCTGGCCCCTGGTTCTCTTATGACTTACAAAATAAATCATTTCTCAAAGTTGAGACCTTTGAATTACTGGAATTCAGGCAAGTCCAAATATACACCACACCCAGTATCTATTTTTGCTTTCCAACATGAAAATAGTCCAAATGGTATTTGGACTATTCAGACAGAATTCTGCCTACAATGACTTTAAGCAGCCAAGTTATACTGAAAGTGGCCTGAGGAGGTTGGGGGAAGGGGACAAGTGGAGTCGGGAAAGGCTGGCAGAGCCACACAGTCCTCATCTGTGTGGGCAAACACTGAGTCCAGAAGTTTTCCTTGTTAAGAATGTGAGCACAAAGGACCAGGACAGCCAAGCTCCTAGAGGCCCCTACCCAGCACCCTATTACAAAGGCAGGTGCACATTTGGGTGAAGTGGAAAATGAAAGGAAGTGCCAGAAGGACATGGAATTTGGTGAAAATAGATTCTGTACCGGTGGGTGGTAAATGGCCTGCTTCCAGCCAGCAACAAGGCAGGGGGTGGGGTGGGGGGCTGGCACATGCAGGCACCCAGGAGTCTGCCCGTATTTTTTTTCCCATTGGTCTTCTCATCACAGCAAGCTCTGACACAGTGCGATGGGTCGCAGCAACACAGGACTAGGGGAAAGGACGTGGTGTTGATGCCTCGCTGAGACATGCAGGCCTGCTGATGGGCATGGGCCTGCCCTGCCTTTCTGGGAAAGCGGAAGGGCCTATGGGAACTCTCCCCAGGCTCCTGATGCAGGAGCCAACTCAACTAACAGATAGCCTTCAAAGTCACCTGCATTCCTTCTTTAAAAACTAAATAGTAATTAAAAATTAATATTCTCCAAGAATCTACATCACTGTGCAACTGTCCCTCTTCTAGTTAACATTTTTAAGGAGTTTCAGAATTGCAGGAGCTCACTTAGCCTAACCTGTCCTCTCACACATTATGAAACAGGCACAGAGACCGACGGCCGCGTAGCTCATCCGAATGGTCAGGCCAGGCCTTGAGCCCCGGGCTGCTGACTCGGAGCCAACTGTTTGTCCTGCCACACTGTAACGCACCCTCTAGGCACATGTCCTCTCCTCTCGTCTTTATGAAAGCAAATGAAAACAAGTCTTGTTTTTAGCCTCTTTCCACTCTCTGTCACAGATCCCATTTCAGGCAGGGAGTTCCCACATAATGCCATCTCCATTTATACAAAGCCACAAACAACGGGGGTTGGGGGGGAGGGTAACACTTCCACTGGGATGTACCTGACCTGCTGTGTTTCACTCAGGCATTAGGAAAGCATTGGGTCTGTAGCAATTTTTCACACACAGAAAGCCATACATTTATGTTAAATATGTCAAATTTGATTGAGATCATGCCTGCCAGCATAAACTCCTCCCTAGCAGTGGCCCAGACCATAGCGCCTTCCTCCCGGACTCACATCAGGGACACCCCACTGCAACCACTGCTCTGTCAGGCGGGCATCGCGGATTTACAAAAAATACATGAGATAGAATCCCTGCAGGCCATTACCCTCGTCAAACAACACTCAACCTACAATTTCAATTCAAAAGTTTACAAAGTATAAACAGCGGCCATCATTTAAGGATTTCAGGAGCATCATCATGTTGTCATTTTAAGTTGGGATATCGTCCCATCTGCTTGTTTGTTTGGGTTTACAGCATCGATGCCCCGGTCATCAGTCTCACATTAGCTTAACTGGACCCACCTTAGGGCTGGAAACCATGGAGGTTACAGGCTGGAAATACTCATCTTGCCAAGATTCTTTGCCAAGAGTGCAATTTTTGCCCTAATTACTGGTGATAAAGCATCACATTAATTGTATATCACTTAATTTATAGCAATTAACGATTGATCAAATAATCACGGCATTAATGATTGTTCAGCTGCTGACACTGGGGACTCTTCAGTGTAGAATGCACATTTTCAAATCCACTCTGCTGAAAGAGAACAAAGGATCATTTTCACTGTTCAAAAGAGAAAACCACAAAGTTGGGTGGTGGAAATGGCTGTGCATTAGGGGGAGAGGCTCTGCTTCAAAGAACCTTCTAGCACCCCCCGCTGGCCCACAAGAGTGCCCTGTATTTGTCTGAGTAGATGTGACCCCTGCAGTGCCTGCCAAGGGCTTGTATGTGGGCAAACAATCGCCATCGTGGACACTGCACCAGGGACCAGGCAGGGGGCGTGTCACTAGCCCTCATTTTGCAGATGAGGCACCCACAGCTCCAGGAGGTCAAGCCCTGTGACCAAGGTCACCTGCTAACCGTTAGCCTGCCTTCCTCAAGTCTAGAGCATGCTTCCCACCTCATCCACCTGGCACAACAGTGACTTACATATGGCATATTCACGCCCCTCATTTTGGAGACACAGGTGGCCGTTGTGCCACTGTAATTTACCCCTGCCTGCACACTTAAAACGGAGGTAGAAACTGGACTAAATGGTCAGACTGAAAACCTCCATTCTCGTGGAGGTGGGTGAGTACACTGGTAAGAGACTGGGCTCTGCTCTTAAATTCCAGTAAGCAGCAGAGCCTGTCTGCAAACGTGAACCTGCCTGTGACAGCTTGCGCTCCGCAGGGCTGTCTGCTT
This sequence comes from Galemys pyrenaicus, assembly GCA_019455555.1. Classification (NCBI taxonomy): domain Eukaryota; kingdom Metazoa; phylum Chordata; class Mammalia; order Eulipotyphla; family Talpidae; genus Galemys; species Galemys pyrenaicus. Next base: position 981,418 of record JAGFMF010011631.1, read on the forward strand.
GCAAAATGGCAACGTGTGTGTGAGGGGTCGGGGAGGGCAGGGCTGCACTCACAGGACCTGTTTCACAGACTGGGGGCGAGGGGCAAATCAATATGTATATAAAGCATACTTCTAACTTTGTCATATCACGGCACATGCAGAAAACGATGGCAAACTGGCCCAAACAGCTGAAGCTGCAGTGGACCCTGCCTCCGCCAGTCCCAGCCCGAGGCAGCGCGGCCGGCACCTGTCCACTGTGAGCCGTTCACGGCACACCTGCCGCGAAGCACAGGAACACACTGTAACGGTACCTGTCACAGTCAGCCCGTAGTGCTCTGGCTGGAAAGGCATCACACCTCGTCGCTTTTGTGCCTCTGGCCTACCTGCATCTGCTCCGTACAGGACGGCAGCCCCTAGGCACATGTACCGACTTACACTTAAATTCATCACCGTTAAATACAACTTAACATGCAGTTCCTCAGTGGTACTGGGTGCGAGACGTCTGAGAATCTACTGTACTGGGCGGGGGAGATGCAGAACAGGTGGATCGGCACACGACCATCCAGGCAACAGCTCATCCAGAGGGACACCGTTCTCATGACTTCGGCGCTGCTGAATCCCCAGGGGTGTGACGACCCCTAAGGCAAGGCCAGCCACCTCGGGGAACCCGTGGTCAATGGGGCTCTGCCCGGTGCCCAGCACGAGGCCGGGACCCGGCGACTGGCCTTGTGGGGTCGATGCTGTCACAGTTCACCATCACTCTCAGACCTCAAAGGAAAAGAGCAGACACCTAAAGAAAAGCAACCCAAGGAGGGTCACCAGCCACACTAAAAAGGCAAGCAGGGGTCCCGTTCCCATGTAAAAATGACTAATAAATTTTAGCCCAGATCCTCCATTCCTGCACAGGCCCCCAAATGACATAATCAATAGCTGAGAAAATGCCAATTATCCAGGCCCATTTGAAATATTATTAATCTGCATTATGAACAGCTACTAATCAACAGAACAAATTGTGAAATCACTATTTATTTATTTGCCGGGAGGAAGCCCTCCCCATCACATTTAATCAGACAGGAACAGCTCAATTTAGGGAGTAAATGGAACAAACACAGATTTTCTTATAAAATACGAAGGATCCAAAAGAAAGCTCAGAAGAGGCTGCTGGCACCTATATCGATTCCAAGATCAAACTGGCCCACGTGCCTTAATAAAGCCTGTCATTACACACTCAGACAATATAGACAAAATTATGCTTCGGGTCAAAAGAGGATCATTTGCAGGAGTCGGGAAAGAATTTTCCCTTCTCTCTTTACAACCATGCAACTGGCAAGGCACACTCTTGAGTTGCTCAAGAGTTATTCTCTCTCCCTCTTTTTCTCTGCCCCTTTCGCTCCATCTGCTTATCTTTTGAAGTTCAGACTGAGCAGAGCTTGTTGCCTAAATGAATGAATGAATAAGTGGAACTTATTGAAGACGCTCGTTTTTCTGGATCTCATTTTAAGTTTTACTTAGCAGCGCCCAACGGCCAAGCACATCCACAGCAGGAGGGAGCTGACACTCCCATTGAATCAAGGACACGACACGTGATTTAATCCAACCACCCTCAACAAAGCTTGCCCCAAACTGTCTCTGTGCGTTAGAGAAGCACATAGAACATGCCCAGGACAGGCCTGGGCACAAATGGGAGCTCTGTAAATGGCAACGGCTAATCGCTCTTCTTCGTGCCCTCAGCACCCAGAATGCAGGCAGCACGTGCAACGCAACGTCACTTGCACGGTCCCTCCCAGTCCTCCTATCCGGTTCTCCCTCCATTTCTCGAAATTCTCAAAAGCCACATACTGCCTCGCAGCAGTTTTACTTCCAATGGGAAGACCTGAAGAGAAACTGCCTCCCGCTTGCCTCATCATACTGAACTACCGAGACCAACCAACTTACTGAATGCCATGTGCTGTTCTGAGCTTCCTGTATGCAAATAATCCTCACAATAATCCTATGGAATTGTTATTTTTAACCCCCACTCAGATGGAGAAACTGAGGCACATGACGCTCAGTTCCTTGAGCAAGGGGACCTCGCTAGCAAGAGGCAGAGTCGGGCTTAGGCACCAGGCACCCAAATCCTGAAGACGAAAGCCACAGCCTGGAAGCTGTCACTTGTGGCCTCCCCCTCCCGGGGCACCTCTTGCAGGGGGAGAGGGGCCTGCCCTGGGGGTCTTCACCACAATGCCCACCTCATCTTCCCGGGGACCCAGCCCTGGGCCTCGGTGTGGCTGCCCTACAGGGCCCGGCACCACAGAGCCCCACTGGAAGGGGCACACTGAGCCACAGAACAGTCCGGTCCACCGAGCGTGCCTGGCCCGCGGCAGCTGCGGTGACACCCAGTCTCTGCCTCCGGCGCACGCTGGGTGTGGGCAGCACCCGCTCCCTGCTGATGCAGGGCACCGCGGTGTCCCTGCTGGTATCTGGGAGCTACGACGCTGCAGCTGGAATTTCTCTTTTCGAGGCCCAAGGCTCCCCTTTCTCCAGCCTCCGAGAAGGGCAGTGTTTCTCACACTTGAGTCATGGTCACCGCCCTCCTCTGGCCTCCCGACAAGTCTCTCTTTTGTGAAAACAGTGCAGGCCGACACGGAACGTGATTTAAGAACAACAATGCCTAGAAAAGTAACAAATGCCCAACCAATAGGGAATCTAGAGGTAAAAGTTCTCCCAAAAACAGAAATAGTTGCAAAGCATTACATTATGAATGGAGGAGGGCAGTGAGAACCAGGTTGACCAAATAAAACAATTTCTATTGCATGTCAGACCATTTCCTCTAATTATTTTGTTGGTTTCTGAGACTTATCTGTCCTGGTTAGTCTTCTCAGAAACAACTTCGCTCCTCCTCAAAAAAGCTTTTTTCTGCATCTCGGGGCTTCTGGCCCAGTATACAGAAATCCTCTCATCGTGAGGAGGTGCTTCCTCTTCCCTCAATACCTGCTTTTCCAGAAACTGCACTTCCCTGCCTGACTTCATCGGCTTCTGCTCTTGCTAAGCTATCCTCCTGCCTGGGTGCACACCTCCCTCTGTCTGAGGGGGATCTCACCATCGGAGGGTCTGTCTTGGCAGTGGGATCAGGGACTAGCGGTGCCTGCACAGGACCTGTCAGGCCCCCAAACACAGGACGAAACCCACCCTTCCCTGCTGTCTCTCCAGAGACCCAGGGATGAAGTCCCCGTGGATTGGGAGCAGGTGGGAACAGCAGCCTGGCCTCGCAGAAGAGGAAGAACCACAGCAGAGGGGCAGAACCACCACAGGGAAGAGCTGCCGAAGAACTGCAGCCTCAAACACGTGGGGTCCCAAGCACGGAGCCAGACACCTGGACATCCAATTACAAGCTGGACCATTAAAAAAACCTATCCGGATTCTTCACTATAAATGCAACAGAAGGACTAGAAAGGTAAGCACCAGAAAAATGCAAACTCCCTTCTTCCCTCAGTGGAGCAAAGGTGGATTTTCTGGGTGGATGAGGAAGCCTCTCGATTCATCAGCCTTGTTCTGCTATGGCAGAAGGGGTTTGTGTGTGTCGGGGGGGCAGGGCGGGGGCTCGAGGCCAGCCACACCCCACACCCTACCTGTCCACTTGCTCTGGTCCTTCTCTCCGCCACTCTCCTGGTCTTTAGCAAGCTCCTCGGGATCAGCAGCCGTTTCGCTGGGCCCTTCAACATCTTCAATGGCTTCTTCTGAAACACAAGAAAACCGAAAACGTCAAGGATTAAAGGCAGATGGAAGACGAAAGACTCGAGTGTCACTGAGCCCAGAGCGGAGGCCGCGGACGGTGCTCTGAAAGGCCGACAGCACGAGGGATGTGCCGGGGCCCCTCTGTGCAGGAGGCGGGACTCGCTCTAGGTGGGCAGACGACCCGGGTGCCTCGCCTGAGCTTTTCTAAGTGCAAAGCAGGTTCTGTGGAGCAACCAGCTCCATCTGAGCTAGTCTTCTACACGTGAAAACGTGTCAACAACAAAAGAGCCACACGCTTGCTCCCTGCCTCGGTCCAATCCCAGCGTGTCCTGGCACTGAACTAGACTAGCTCCAGGCGGCCCCTCACGGGCCTCCTGGTGCCTGCAAACGTGCCACACCATGGAGAGTGGACGGAGTCGTCTTTGTCTTTTATTCCCCCCGCCCCCCTCCGTCATTCACATTCTGAAGAGTCAGAGGACCAGTGTTAGGATCATCGCCCACGTGAAGAGTTCCAGACAGCACATGCCATCTGTGGTCACGGCAGGCTTCCGAGGGGCGAAGCTCAATCTGTAAAGGGGGAAAGTGTAAGAGAACCACGTGCCTTCCTTCTGAAGTCATCGCATTCGTCTCCCACCACTGTGTTACGACCAGCCACGGACACGCTCTCCAGCTCAGCACAGTATGTTAGCGAAGGGAGACGGACGGCCACTTCCAAAACAGGCTAATCATGAAGCAGAATGCCGCTTGCCCCAGTGGGAAGGAGCAGGCCAGGATGCTCGAGGGGCTAAGGGAAAGGAGTGAGACGTTCCCCTCTGGCTCTCCTGGTCCTTTGGATCATTATCCAAAATATTCATGGGGAATGGGTCCAGTGGATGAATATGGCAGATAAACTAAGTCGAGTTCACTGTGAAATTATTAGACTCTGCAGAGCCCCGAGGGCCTGGCTGCCCACAGCTGTCACCGGGGCCGGGCTGACCAGACCCTCAGGGCTCAGGAGTCAGGGTCCAGTGCAGCACTGTGTATTTGGGCTCTGTCCAGTGCGTCGCCCTTTGGTCCCTCCAACTTCAACTCTACTTTCAACAGCTGAAGGGGTAACGCTCTCCAACCCTCCAGGAAATAGCTTCTAAACTTGATCTCGAAGAGGAAGTAAAAGGAGCTCAAAGTAAATTGACCTCAAAGAGTTTATAAAACACTTTAAGGAATAAAGTATCTACTTAGAGTCAGGTTTTCTTACTTCTTCTCAAAAAGACAATGGAAATTCATGGACTGGAAAACTGAACCAGGAATCGGGGCACATTCTTTCTTCATCACCACCAGTAGGTTTATGGGGAGGTCATGGGGGACAGAGCTGAAATAAGATACTGCTTATTTTCATCATGAGCGGAGAGGCCTCCACGTATAATGTCTGTGTCTCCTTTGTGTCCCGCTGCACGGTGAGGTTAATGTCCCCCCTCCCAGCCGCTCCGGCCAAACACACACCCAACCCTGGTTCAGATGGAGAAGAACCGGGCAGCCCTGGTTGAAGTCCCTCAGATGCCCCAGACTAGCAATATGCATCAGTTGGCAGAGAAAATGTGTGACAGTGGAGTAAGGCACCCCGTATGACATATGCACCGTCTTAATTATTCCCAGGAAAAATATGTTCAATACACGTTTTCAGGCTTTGGAAAACTTGCTCAACACGCTAATTAAAAATTTGTTTTTTGACTGGTGATACTAGCCTTCAGTCAATCAATATTATTACATTGTGCCCACCCAAATGAGCTAGGCCTCTCAGAATACATTCGTCTGCCCCAACATCCACTGTGATATCAAGTCGATGTAGTACTGATACATCCATCAGACCTGACTGAGCAGTGAGATGGCTCCAGGGCCCTTCCTCTCCAGCTTGCACACATGTGTGCGCTCTCTCACACACACACGCTATCGCCTTTAAAGCAGACATTCTGACAGCTACAAAACAGAACACCCCGACGTTGTGGTGAACAACGCCTGCGGTGCTTCCCTGCGGAGGAGGGAGGTCATCTCCACAGGCAGCACCTCGCTCCTGCGCAGTGTCAGCGCCAGCCATCCCGAGGGCTGAGGACCTCTGGATACTCTGGCCCTGACCGCCGCCAGCTCTCCCAGACACATCAACTCAGAAGGTGGAGGCTGGAAAGGATAAGCACATCGCCTACGCAAGAAGGAAACGGAGTGGTGTTTGTGACTGGCCCTGGGCTGCCCTCCCTGTGGGCCTACTGGGGCAGGGAGGTGAGAGGGCAGCTGAGTCCCAACGAGAGGACAGGTGAGAGATGCTCCTATCAGGGTCTTATTTTGCACTTTTTCCTCGTTTGGTTTTTTAAAGATGGGCACATTGAGCCTCCTCTTTTTGAGTTCCTTAGTTAAATATCATTTGTGACTCAGTCGCTAAAGTGCTGTTATATGCTTGGTGGGAGAAGAACTGATGAAGAAACTTCTGGACAAGTCAGCTTCCTTTATAAGCCATCAGGGTCCTCACTCTGGCTTGAAACCAAGTTCCCTTACAGTTCCACCTGTGACCTACAGGTGTCGCCCTCTGCATGGCAAGGCCCGCAAGGGCAGCTAGCTGTAGGAGGCAGACGCTGTCTGGGCTGCCTAACCTGAGCATGTGGAAATAATATACGTCTTCAAGTGAACTGTCTGATCCTGGGGAAATAAAATAGGACATTCATAAGCAGTTACACCATCATCATCAACAGCAAGAGGAAAAATAGCTCTTTAAAATGGATGAAAGCCCAGGCTGACAGTAACTAGAAAACTGTGAGCTCTGAATACCAATCAAGGTAGAGAAATGATTAAAAAACAAATACACAAACTGTGAGTTCATCTGAACAGCTTGGGATCACACTGCTTTACAGGCAAGGTATGATTATTGGTCTCCAAAGCATAAAGGAAGTTCCCTGGCGCCCCCAAGACCTAGGCCTGGGACACCCATGGAAGGGCCAGGTCTCCCTGCACTGCAAACGCAAGACAAGCAGCACAGACGGAGCCGGCTGCACAGCCTGAGTGCCCGGGGCAGGCAAGAGTGCCCCCCCCGCCCCCCAAGTCAGGAATGCGTGTCTGCCACCCGCATGCTGACAGAGGGGGCAGAGAGGTATTCTTCCCACAGATCACAGACTGCACCTCCCACCCCCTCCCTAAGCCTGGGAAGTCGGTGGCTACTGCCAGGGGTCATTAAGGAAGCTGACTTTACCCTCTATAATATCAGCTTCTGACAGATGGTGAGAACAAGCAAAGACTTGATCGAATGAGGATCCAGTTTTATCTGGGAAATCCTGTCTTTCTCTCAGAAGTTGAGGTTGCTTTCTTTCACGACATACAAGCGCCACTCTCTGCCACTTTTACAGCCCAAATCAACAAATCAAAACCACCTTCCCCCCCCCCGCCCCCCAAAGAGATTAATAACACAGTTTCAGGACACCAGGGACGCTGTCTCAAGGGCACAGGCCTTGCCCTTTCTGTTCTGGTGAGAGGGACCCGGCCAGCGAATTCAACAAACAGCAGGTTTTTTTTTTTTTTAAAGAGGACTCCAGATAAGGTGCCTCGAACGCCACGGAAGGCTGCTTGGGTATATACACCCCAAAGTTGCCTGAAAACTAGATGGCCCTCCTCTCAGGCTACACTTCATGTTAAAGGAAACAGAAGCAAATCTTGAACAGCTACAAGGCCTTTCTAGGGTCCCTTGTGCCTTCAACTGCCACAGACAACAATGACTGAAGGCCTTTAAGAATCCTATTTCTATCACCACCTCCTTTTACAACTGCTTCTCCTAGACAGCACTCCCTAGGGCCCGGGCCAAGCCCAGTCTCTCGCGTGCTCGTGTATCCTGGCTAAGGGCAGAGCTCTCGGGTGTAAAAATTGCTTTGCAGCTGATGACAATATTCGAAGAGGAAAGGGCTCGCAGGGCAGCTTAAGCTTTGGGGGTGATAATACCACAGCCCCAGAAACTTCCTCTCCTATCAGCTGGTTTTGTTTACCACAAATTAAAACTATTCTCTTAACAAGTGTGCCACTTCAGCCGAGGAGCATGCCTGCACCATTTCCCAGTCTGTGGTGACGTCGGCTCCCACAGAAGACGCATGTGCCAACTGGCCACCCCCTGGGGATTTGTAAGGACGACGAACCACCTGGAAACTGGTTTGTGGAAGGAGCCCCAGGTAGAGACAGAAATAGTGAGGACATCGTCATGAAGCCGGGACTCACCACCATGGCACTGGTGTCACGCAAAAAAACCTTCCTTGCCAGTTGTTAAAAAATAATACTGTTCACCAAATCACCAGGGCCCAGGCTGTGTCCGTGGGGTGTATTTTACAAATTGCTTACAGACTTGAAGGAAGGGGAGTCAATCAATGACTAAGACTAGTCCCTCTGTTCCTAACTCTTAACAGGATAATGTAGATTAATTTAAACCTTCCTCCAAACCTGACAAAGCCCCCATAGTGCCACGACGTGATAGAAATTTGGGAATTCTCCTAAGAATCAGGGTGTCTATACCCAAGCCTCTCAGGCGATCGTGTTACTTAAACGATACACCAATCTGGGATCCCTGAAGAATGAAATTGTTCTTTCCTTTTTCTTTGGGGGGAGCGGAGCTCGCGCGCGCGCGCGCGCGTGTGTGTGTGGCGGGGGGGGGGGGGGGGGGGGGGGGGGGGGGGGGGGGGGGGGGGTTGTGAAATAAAGTGCGTTTGCCTGTCGGCAGGCTCAAGAGCTGAGAAACATTAGCTGTCATGAACCACAATCAAATCAGGTTTGAAATATTTAGCAGTGGCTTGGAAAATGCGGCGGTGCAGCTCTGACAGGCGAGATGTGCACAGACACCCACTTTCCATTATAATGGAAATATCAGGCCTGTTCTGAATATGTATAACCCAGAAAAATGTATTGATTTTTCATTCGGCATTAAAAAAAATGAAATAGCCTGCAGCTGTCAAAAGCCTTTTGTTAAAAGCTCATCTTTCCTGGAATGAGGTTTACCAGAAACAAGTTTTAATTGTATATAGGACCTCTTCTTTGAAAAACAAAATAACCAATCTGCTTACTTTGAAGCTAGGGTTAAAGCTTTTCCTCTCTCCGTTTTCAACCTAATTAACCAAGGACACCCACAGAAGCAGGCTGGAGGGCCTGGCGCACTTGGCCAGCAGGAGGGACGTGGAGGGTGGCGGTGGCGACCACTTCTGCTGGGGTCTCTGTGGTGGTGGGGGGGGGGTGCATGGCCTCCTGATTAGATTGCGACCTCTCGTTCCTGTGACTCCTGGGCGTCTGTCCCACTCTGAATACCCGTGGTATTGCGTGGCTCACGCACCTGGAAAACGCCAGCGCACTCATCCTCCTGGCCTTTTGTTAGCCACAGGGAGCCTCTCGTGGCTGAGGGTGCCCTGCAGAACATGCGTGCCTTACTTAGTAAATACAGGTCAAACCCAATGCTACATACAAATGATGACAGTGAAGGCCGAGACCACTTATTTAGAGAAAGAGCCAGCGAGTTGAGATGCTGCTACAACAGACACTTGAAACAGGATGTGGTCTGCTGCACAGATGGACAGACAGCCCGGCCCTGCTGCCCCCGCTCCTCACCGCTAGTCCCGTCTCCCCTGTCCACGTCAGGGGGGAGAGGAAGCATGGGGACTCTGGTGGCTACACACACAAGGGTCAGTGACTAGGCCTTGCTCCCTCCGGGACGTTTCTCGGGACAGTGGGAGGAGACTCCACCCCGTTTTTACCCCATGGTCTCTTTCTAGCTGACAGTGTGGCCGAACAAGTGACTAAGTTTTCTGGCAGAAAATACTGCAGCCCCAGAAATTTCCCTTTGAGTCACGGTGGCCCTGCCTCCTTAACACACCTCACACTTAGCACTGTGGTGAAGGGGACTGCACAGCTCGCGAATGCACAGGACTAGGGGATTTGTAAGCCTACCTGGACGGCCTCTGTGGTTAACTGTCTGCATGTTGTTTTTGCCTTTTTTAATTGTGGGCAAATGCTGGCTGACTCATTTTCTACATCTATGCAGGGTAAAGATTAATTGCACAGACTGCCACATCACAAGCAGAAGGGCCCGGGATCCAGACAACAGAGGTGAGGCTGGAGCACTGGCTCATCCTTCAAGCGCACGGAGTACTTTCCCGCCTTCTCAGGATAACGCCACTTCTCCGCAGTGGACACCGGGACGCAGTAAACTAATGGAACCCGGGATTAGTGACATGTGTGGCCCCACGTGCATGGTGGGCAAAACGGCCCCGCACGAGACCTCCATAGCAGCCCTGTCTTCAGGGGGAGGCCCCACACTGGATCTAGGGCACAGAGCACAGAACAGGCCGAGTCTCCCCCCACCCTGGTCACCTCTGTCATGGGCAGTTTCCATTTCCGCATCCATCTGAGTTCCTGTCAGGCTCGACCATTCCCCACAGTGGGAGCGAAGGGCCAGGAGGTGGTAGCCTGGAGCTTAGCAGGGGATGTCCCCACCTCGCTAGCTTTCAAGCCACACATGTGGCCAAACTGCTAACCAGCTTTATCTCCAAGATGACATTTATAAAAATGGATTTCAGCTCTCCAAGAGCCAAGAGGGTGGAGGTGGGGTGGAAGACAGAAAAAAAATCAGACACCCTCCCTCCCGCCACTGGCCGGCTCCTCTCCACGAGGACCTGAGGGTTTTACCACCAGAATTCTTTTTGCCACTAGGTGCCCACTTACCAAATACGCCTAGGGCTGCAGCACCTGGAGCTTCTGGGCAGAGCTTGAAGGGTGGCGGATGGCTGCCAGCCTTCCCGGGGTGCCGGGCCAGGCTCTGCAGGAAAGCCGGGCCCTGAAGGAACCAGGGCTCCTGGCTGCCCCCCGCCCCACCGACCCTGCCTCTGGCAGCCAGTTCAAGGAGTCAGCACGGAAGGCAACACCGGGTATTATTAAAATGACTAATTGGAGAATAGAGGCCATTTATGCTTTTGTATATTTGAAGATCTTGCCACTGTTTACAGAAACAAGAAAAATGGGGATTGTACAGCAGGGGGAGCCTGGGGAGGTCGGGCGCGCTGCTGCCTGCAGGCTGGACAAGAAGGGGCGCCTGGGGGAGACCCCCCCCCTCTAACAAGAGAGCATATTTCATGGGTCCAACACGGCTGTAGCCTGAACTGGTGTTGGCTTCCCGGAGAAACCTGTACCCCAGGCCCCACCCCACTTTAGCTGTCCCTCCTATGTGAGCAGCACCGAACGAATGCGGAACACAGAATGCAAAATGCTGCTGGTGCGTGCAAGGGGCAGGTCCTGCCACTTTTTTTTTAACTCTCCCCAGCAAGGCCACCTGGTCATCTGGACAGTTTGTCAAAGCCACACTAGAATTAAGGGGGTGGGTGGGGGTCAAGAGATGAGAAAACGGGAGGAAACGCCTAGAGCCAGCATTGCAACAAGTTCCATTTATCTGTGTTCTCAGCAGAAGCACCTGGGCTGCCCCCCTGCAGAAACGCAGAAAGGATGAAAGCAGAGGCGCAGCGACAAAGCCCAGGACGGACGAGAGGCGTCGCGGGCGCTCCTGGTGGCTATTCACTGCAAGGTTTTTGTTTTTTGTGTTTTTCTTATTTTTTTAAATAACTGAAAGATGCGAGTTCCCGTTTGTAAAATATAATCCGGACCCTGAAATGGTTTCAGAATCGGCGCCCGACAAGAAACTCAGCTATGTCCCAGAACTCTGAAGTAAACGGAATTCAGCAGGGATTAGTTCCCTTGGATGTCTCCCAAGCCATGATTGTTGCTGTTACTTTCACACATGAAATGTAAAAAAAGGCAAATTCCCGGAGCATGTTTGTAGCGGAGCGTGATGTGATTGTGTTGTCATTTATGGGAAATAATCGCAGGCCCATCTCTTCCCTTCTCCCCCCTACCCCCATTTTCCAGTCCAAATAACCATGAAAAATTACACTTCAATGTCAGGGCGACGACAAAGGAGGCGCGCTCTCTGGGAGCTCAGCGGATTTGCAGGGGTTTTTCCTTTCTTTGGACAAAAACTACCTTCAATTGTACTTCATTTAAAACGTGATCTAACAAATGCATTTTGACAAGTTCCTTTCTCTTCTTCTCCTTTCTTTCAAACAGTATTTTGCACAGTTTAACCTCACACCAAACTGGAATGTTCTGGAAAGAAAGAAACATGCAAAACAGAAGGCCCTTAAAACCAAGAAGGGTGGTTCCCCGGCCAAAAACAGGCCAGGGGAGAGAAATGATTCTCACTCGGTAAGTTACTGAGAAGAGCGGAGAGGGGAGACAGTAAGTGGTAAGGACTGTCTCACAGACAGAAGACCTAACTGGCAAAGGCCAAAAAAAAAATACACCAAGCTGAGAGAGAGGAAGAGGTGCTGGCGCAGGCAGCAGGGGCTCTCGGTGCGCTCGCCACCACTTCGAGAACGTGAGAGCAGCATCGGAGCGTCAGGATGGATGGACGGCCAGAACTGGGGGGTTAGTGGCCAACTGGGGGATGAGGAAGGGAAGCCTGTCTGATGGGGTGCTATTTCCCGCCCTCCTCTGCAGAAAGGGCCATTTTTCGACCAAATGGATGGCTTGAAAGCTTACAGCATCCCAGGTGTGAGGCCTGAGCAGTTCCTACAAGCATCTGTCTTGCAGTAACACCCTGCTTGAAATAAACACTGCCAGGGCTTCCCCGCTGCAGGGGGAGAAGACAAGGCAGATAAACACTCGTGAGTGATAGAACGAGTGTGAAAAAAAAAATTAACAGTTTCCATTAAAGCAGACTGGTATTACCTTCTGAGTCAAAACTGACTTGCTTGTCAGAGCGTGAGCTTAATGCTAAACTCCCTCACCTCCCCCCCCCCCAAAAAAAACCCTATGATGTATTTCCTTATTTATTTTTAATTGGAAAATGTTGGAAACACAGGGATGAATAAAAAGAGTTGAGGAGGCCTGTAAGTGTACTTAAGCATCTATATACAAATTAAGGTGTATGGGAAATGAACAGGATATACCAGAAATGATATTAAATGATGGTGATTAGAACCTAATGGGTATAAGTGAAGCCTTGTGGGATGGCGCTCGGGGCGGGAACGCCAGCGCTGATGGATGCATTCTACGGGGTGACGGCCAGGGAAGGGAGGAGGAGAGGTGGAGTGCAGGCCCGCGCTCTGCCGTGCAGGGGACTCGCCATCTGACAGTGCCACGGGGAAGGGCGGGGTGGCTGAGGTGAGGACTAGGAACTCGGCAAACTGTCGGCAAAGCAGGTGACCGTTCGGTTTCTGACATCGCGAGGCAGGACACGTGCAACCAGGGAAACACAAAACCCTGGCTCGGGGGCAGGAGTGCCACCAGCACTGAAGTGAGGGACTCGCATTCCCGGCCTGTTTGTTGCCTCCCTCTCCTGCCCCTGGGGTCTGAAGGGTCTCTAGCTCATTAAGAAAGCAGATTTCCTCCAGTGCAGCACCAAATGCATGCACAAATACCAGTCTGCTCTCACCAGTGGGCAGCAGGGTGAGGGCGGACTGTCAGTGAGCTTCACTCTGCATGAGCATAAGCCACTTACACGCACGGCTGGTAAAACAAGCCGATTCACAAAAACAAAGGACAAACAAAGGCTGACGTTTTCCAAACCAAATCTGGGGGGCACACTTCCGGCCAAGTTTAGTTAGGTGATGCGGCATCCAGGACAGCGCTGGCGACCTCGCTCTCCCCGACCAGCCCCAGGCTTCACCGGGGTCACCGCACACACTCCAGGACCCGGGGCGGAGCCCAGCAGTGTCCCAGAATGGAGCCTTTCGCCTCAGGCACCCCGGGAGGTTTTGGGGGCCTACTACACTGTCACTGCTGAGGGCAGACGGGGGAGAGCCTGCCTGTGCCGGGAGCATTTCTGGTCAAACCAGACGTGGAAGGGCCCTTCTACACACACAGTCGAACACTGGGCCACGCTCCAAAACCATCAAGTCCCCAAACGCACTTCAGTCTGAAACAACCGGGAGGCAGAAGCAACGTGTTTTCAGTGGCTTCTTTAGTTAACATTTCCTAGGAAACTGCAAAGGAAGCGAAGCAGGGAGCTGAGGGACAGAGAGAAGCAGACACGCTTTCCTGATTCAGGGAGAGAAGGCAGATGGAGTCATTAAACTTGTCATTTTTAAACCTGCACCTTGTGCAGCGATTCTGTGCCCAGAGAAAGGAAGAAAGAAAATTCTTGCATCTTCTTCCTTTAAAGTTATGCTGCCGCTGGTTGAGTCCAAATCCTCTGTCTTTTTAAAAATTTGGATCCTGAACAACGAAATGCTCTTTTTCCTGGGTCTCACAAAACGCCACCACCGCCACACCTGTCCCTCCAGGATGACTTGCAAGTCTCCCAGAGAGACTGACTCTTACGGACTCAGCCTGAGGGCTCTGTGGGGCTGCTCAGTTTTTCCTCTAACAAGGCACTTTTTTTTTTTAAAGCCCAGGACAGGCTGGCGTGGCACAGGAAGCCGGCGCTCCGTCACACCTCCCCAGTTCACACGGCCCTGCACCCCAAGGCTTTTTCAAAACACGGTCGTGGTCGATCAGGGCAAACGGTGCTGCAGGAGTGATAAGCTGGAGGCACCCACGCGGCCGAGGGCAGGGCAGCGCAGTCACCGCCAGGGCACCCATAGCGCGAGAAGAGGCTGCACAGGAGAGGAGGCCACCCAGAGTCTGGGCAGACGCGGCAGGCAGCGCAGTGGTGGAGCCGGCGCCGGGACGGCCGGAGGTAAGGGGCTCCAGAGCTGCGTCGTATGTGCTCACACCTCAAACAAGTGGCTCTGGATGTTTTCATTCTTCTGTGCGTACGATGTAGCCGGGGAATGTACTAGAAACCCAGCGACTCGGTCAGAACCCTCCCAAGCCTCTAGACATAGACAACCTTGGCCAAGTAGCTACAGACCCCGAGCCAAGAGAGAATAAGGAGCGGACACCTGCAGCAAGTGAGACAGGGCACTGTGCCCCGTGAGGCCGAGGCTCCGAGCGGGACGGGCATAAACAAGCCCGGCGTGAGTGACACGTAGCCAGGGTGCGCGGCCAGCCCAAGGCTGAAGGCGAGGTTGCCCAATGACCGGGCAGGGAAGAGTAAATGATTCTCTCTCAGTGGCGTATTTAAATAGGGAAAAAGTATTTAGCCTTAGTATTTAGTATTTGCCGAAACAGCATTTAGATAGCAACCAGTGAGAAATTTTAAAAAGGAAAAAAACAACTAAGTGAAATTATAACCTAAAATCAAATCTCTTATGGCAGGGGGAAAAGGTCAATTTCTCTCTGGAAAGGCAGCTTATGAATGGACTCAGCTACCGAAAAGCTTCGGTGACAGGGTGGGGGAAAGAAAACAAAACAGGAAAACGGTCCAGGAGAATGGAAGTGACAGAGAACTGTATTTTCAAGAGAAAGAATACAAAGAATGGAGACAAGAGCAAGAGGAGATGAATGGGTCTGCTGAAAAATCTCCCCGTGTAAAATTTTGCTAGGTACAATCAGGCGGTGAGATCTGAAACGCCCGGAAGTGTTTTAGAAAATATTCTAAAGGGCATACAAGTATAGGAAATACAGGCGAGGGAGTTCCAGACAAGAAGGCCACAAGGCTAAGCACAAGGAGAACGGAGTTAGGAAGGAGGAACGAGGGCTGTTTGCAGAAACCGGGCCTTCAGACGCATCAGCCTTCGTGTTGAGGAACTGGGGGACCTGTCCACAGCACCTCAACTTTACAGCCTAGGAGACTTGGGTTTGGAGATGGGAGGGCCTCTGAGACTACAGTGAGGTGACCCCAAAGAGGGTCCCGAGGCAGCAAGACACTGGCCGTGTGGGGGGACAAGCAGTGAAGGTGCAGCTACACCAGCAGCGAGCGAGCCGCGGGCCGACCAGAGGGGAAAGCCCGGCACCCGCTCCTGGGTCCTCGGGAATCTCCCTCAGCGAAAGCTGCTGTGTGGAGGCAAATGGATTCTAGCAGCATCGCTGTTCAAACATCTAGTTGTTCTTGCTACGTGTAACTGTTCTTTCTGCATAGCGAGGATGAGAACGGACAGCGCAGCCTGTTAACCTCCTGCCCAGGGGCAACTGCGTACCCAAATAAAACCATCATGTCTGAAGGCAGGACCAGCCGCAGCGCCCCCATCAACACCCACACTCCTCCTTTCTTTCTGGAAGGGAGGGACGCCAGAAGTAGCAAAGGGCCGAGGGCTGTGCCTGTTCGAGATCTCTGGATCCCAGGTGAGGACCAAGGGGCCAGTGCAGCCCCGAATCCCTGCCGCACAGGACTAGCAAAAGCCAAGTAATTGCTTTTTCCCCTTCCACTAATAAGCTTTTCAGCAGAGGAAGAATTCAGCTTCCTGTAGTCAACAGACCCTTTTTTCCCTGCCTCTCCTCGCTCCAAATAATCTAAAGTGACTGCAATTTCAGTGCTGGCTCTCCAGCATTCAGCTCCACCGGCTGAGGTCAGAGGGTGTCAAGTGAGGGCTCTCCATTTCTTTTCTACTCTGCCTTCACGCCACCCGTGCTTCTTTGTAACTGAGGCAACCCGCCTCCCCGGCCTGGCCATTGTGTGTGTCACCAGCCCACAGCACACCCCAACTCCAGTCAGGATGCCAGTAAGTATTTTTGAGGCCCGGAAGACGCAGGGAGCAGGGGGAAGAGCCTCTGTGGTGCCCAGCGGGGGGCAGGGACAACGCTCAGCAGGCCGTTCATTTCCTGGTTTGGAGCAAACGCCTTGCAGGAAGACATTTTTATTTTTTTCGGTAGTGGTTAAACCATGAGGCTGGCTGTGTGGTTTTCGGTTTAGTTTCATGCAAATGACTTTGGTGCCTAAATTCTTTCCTGAAGATTGCACCACGTATTCGTGTCGTGGGTATCGTCAAGCCCGGCTGGCGTCGAATCAGCTGCCAGCAGCCGGCTCAGGGAAGCTCTGCCCCACCCCCCGCCCCTGCCTCATTTCCCAGATGAATGAAAAGCGATTTCAATTAAGAAGGGCAGCACTGGAGCTTCCCCCGCACAGTCTTCACCGAGATCCGAGCAGAGCGTGCAGACAGAACCAAAGGTGGACAGACAGACAGACAAAGGGCGATGGGCTGAACGAGAGGAAGAACAGATGTGTGCAGGGAATGAGGGGGAGCCCAGCGGCTTCCTGCCCTCAGTTTAGATGACAAGCGGGCAGCGTGCAACGCCGGTGGCCTGCTTCTGGAAAAGCAGCTCCGGAGCAGGGTCAAGAGGCAAGTGTGGAGAGACGCCTTCCTTGGGTTCCGCGCCCAATGCCCGCGAGGCTCCAGGAGGGAAGGTGAGGTGGGGGAAGCACCTGGCGAAAATGGAAAGACCTGCGCACACCCCCAACCCCGTCACCCATGCCCAGAGGAGGCACATGCTTACTCCTGGCTGCAGCCAGGCCTGTGATGGGAATTTATTTCCCTCAATTATGTGCTCTTGTCCCCAGTCTCAGTTCATCAGCACCGTGCAGCCCAGTCAATGAAAGGCCCCATAATGAAGTAATCACATGCACAGGGACAGCCCAGTACCTGCCCGCTGGGCTGCGGTCACACTTGACCCTGAATCCAGCTGACATGGGCTCTGCAACCCCCACCGCCACGCTGTGCCCTTGTGTGCCACGTCAGTGACCCCGAGCCCACCTAGAAGCCCGGCTACCATTTTCTTTGACCCGATCACAGATGCCCTGATTGCAAAGAAAAGAAGGGGCTAGCGAAGTGGCTATTTCCCCTTCTCCTGCCTGAGTGGCCCTTCACAGCACAGGGCCGGGTCACAAAAACCACTCCCAGGAGCCTAAAAGTCTCCACGGGCTCACGCCTCCTGCATCGAAGAACAACGGTGGCAATGCAGTCATCACTCAGTTGATGGAGAACGACTACAACCTCCTTTTCACACCGAGGAAACTGAGGCTTAGGAGAAAGGCTGAGGTGAAAGGAGAGTCCGAGGCTCAGAGGCAGAAGCGCTGAAGCCTAAGGCCGCATCCTGAAGGGCAGCTATGGAGCGGCCAGTACAGCTTCGCTGAAGGTCACTCAGTGCTGCTGGGGCTGTCCCTCCGTCCACCCACCCCACGTTCGAGGCACGGGTAAGACAGCAGTGGGCCCATTCCCTCAAAGGGCAGGGATGAGGAGCAGGGCGGGGAGGAAGAGGAAAAAGCAGCTGAAGAAGTGGATGTGAGTGAGATGCTGATGAGGGAGGACAGTCCAGCAAAGCGGGAGCGCGAGGGCTCTCAGGGGAGGTCACGTGGGAAGCTCAGGGAGGGCGGGTCTGAACACAAACCTCAGAGGAGAGAGCGTGTGAGCCACAAGAGGCCCTCCAGGCAGAGTGGGCAGGGCCCAAGGCCCAAACCCGGAAGTCGGCTGGCTCAGGTCTCAGGGGCAAGTTCCTTATGGGCGATTGTTGGGCCAGAGGCCCTGTTAGTACGAAAGGGACTTCGGCGACGTCCTACTCAGCATCCCGTTACTGGGCAGACAAGGCCTTGGCCTCCCCGCCCCGCTGGCTTGGTACACAGATCTGGGCAGGATGGAGGTCCTTCCTCTCATCCCGAGCAGAGTGACGTCTTTCCTGGACAGTGGGGACGAGCTGGCCTTAAGCCAAAGAAACACACAGAGGGGGCGGGGACACCGATGGCCCCATGTCACAGGCTTGGCCGCAGCGCACAGCAGTCTTGACACCCACAGGCCAATCATCACCGCGGCAAGCATCTCCCCGAGAAATTGGGGGAGCAGCACCAGGACTGGAGGGATGGACCCTGGGCTCAGAGGGGCCGCAACTGAAACCGGAAACGTGTTACCATGCCTCAGGTCTCCCCGCTAAACTGGCTGCGCTTTCATGCATGTGAATTTCAACCGGGCAAAACAAACAAACAAAAACCACTTAACCACCATACAAGCCATGTGACCTCAGCAGGGAGCTAGTTCAGTTACCTCACTCAGCGTGTGTACTACAAGATGAATATGGGGGGCCGGGGGGAGGTTTCCTGAAATAGGCTCCACTCACCACCTAAATAAACAGCACTACCTAAAAGGTGTCTCCCCTGGTGACGCCAACGCCTCCCTGTTGCCACGCCTCCAGCCCCGCTGCCTTGGCCCAGAAAGGGTAGCGAGGAAAGGGAGACAGACACCCGGTCTGTCTTCTGCTTCTGGGCTCCCTCTGGCCCTGACTCGGGCCCAGCGGTCTCACGGCAGCCCGGGAGCACCACACACAGCAGACAGTCCAGCCCACGCGTGCGCTGGGGTCTGCCGTCCAACAGTCACAGTGCAGCTGCAGGGCCCACATGCCGTTTCCACGCCCCGGAGACACAAGGGACCCGTCTGAGCCAGAATGGCCCATGGAAAACCAAAGTCACCAAGCGGGGCAGGTCGAGAGGGATACCTGGAGGCGCCCCCTCCAGGTATGCTGGGGCTCCTTGGGAGCACCTAGGCCTGGACCAGAAAGGCCAAGCTCAAGGCCAGAGCCGGAACAAGAAGGCACACGGGGAATGCAATGGCGATGGGCGGGGAGTCAGAAGCCGGAAACTGGGAGCTGAGTGAGCAGGACTCTAACTGGGCCGGGCCGAACCCAGCCCAGCTCCAAGTCTAGGTCACCCACAGTGAGGGGAGCCCCAGGAGGAGACGGGGTAAAAGGAGCCATGTCCTGTCCACACCCTCAGGAGAGCTGTGTTCTGGGGAAGGGGCACCACAGTGTGGACGCCGTGACGCGGCTGCTGCCCTTCACGGTACACTTCCAGCATGAACTGCCCCGGACTCCTCCCTCACCAAAAGGGCAAATGCAGAAACACTGAGGGGCAGGCAGCCCCTTCCCTCACCCAGCACGTCCTCTCCCCTCCGGGGGGCGGGGCGGCTAACTGCCCTTGTGGACGCCGCCGAGTGGGGTGGGGGCTGCTCCCGCGCCGAGCAGTTAGGAACTTCCCGAATCATTAACCTTTCTGGAGAGCACCGTACCGGAGGTGCTCCCTCCGCAGCCTGCTCAGGGCCCCTATTGATCTGCCGCACACTCGGTGCCTTCAAAGTTGTTTATGATCAATATGCAAATGGCCTGTGGCATTGATCTAGTATTAATTTTCAATTAGGGAATCCACAAGGGGTCTCTGAGGGTCAATACCTAACAATGCAAAGGAAACTCCACTGAGGAGCAGCGGCCTGGCGCTGAGAAAAGCCTCCCTAAGCCTCCTGCTCAGGAGTTCCAGGCCCTCTGGGTTGTCACCTTGGCTTTGGCTCATTTGGTTTCTGCCTCAGTCAGACCCCTTTGGCCACAGCCACCTCCCAGGCTGGCTCTGTGACTACTGCCCTGTAGCATCCTCTCCACCACCCCCATCCCACCGGGTGCCACGGGGACAGTCTCCGGCCTGCCAGGGCGCTCAGTGGACACCCGCCCTGAGGAACAGCTGCCCCGGGCCCTGCCTCCACCTCTCACCAGACCACGCCCAGACCCAGGCCCACTCTCTCCCCCAGTTCCCCAACCACACATACCTTCTTTCTCCCTCTCTCCCTCGCCCTCGTTTCTGCTTAGTCACAGAACGTCACCTTGGCATGCTGCCACGGCTGGAGCTGGCGAGCTGCATGGTCCCCAGAAATCTCAGGCAGTCAGGCAGAGCCGCCGGGCTGCCAGGTTATGCTTGGCAAACAACCCACTGATGTCATTTCAGAAAACCAAAGGGTAGGGGGGGAGGGAGGGGAGGAAAAAGGCACAGCTTCAAATCATCTGTTTCTCCTTTCTTTCTTTCTTCTAGCAAAATGCTTCCTCCTAATGAAACCCGGGAGTGGGGGTCCGGGGGGATGTTAATTACTTTCCCACTCGGTCATGGTTCCCAGAAGCACCGGGCAGTGCATGTGAGCCATGGATGGGGGTGTCCCTGGGGAGAGCGTGCCCAGCTGGGACCCAAGTGACCCTGGAACTCTGTCGTTCCATGACAGCCCCTGACGGCCCCTGAGAGGCGCGCGTGGGAAAGCCACACACCGACGGCGCTGGAAGACACGTGTCCCGCTGTCCTTCCGCAGGTGGGGCGCCCCATGGGCCAAGCTGCACTTGGGGGTCCAGCGGGAGCCCCATGTGCCTTCTCTCTCGGTCAGGGGCTCTGAAAAGTCCATGTTTTCTTTTTTCCATTTGGAAAAAACCCTCCAGGGTCTCAGGCTCGCTCAGCCCCACGAGCCTGCGGAAGACAGGACGGGGCGGCCACCAGCCCACTTTCGGCACTGCCAACTCACCGTGCAAACGGGCACATTAGCTAGCCAGACTAATTGGTTTATGGATAACATTAATTACCATGTTGCTCATTAATGGATGAAATCTTTATTGGTGCCATTGATCAGTGGACTTGTTAGCTGGCCTCCTAACCAATGGCGGATGTAACAAGCTCTCTTATTGGCATATCAATTAATGCAATCAATTCCTGGCCAGCGGCTGCCATTCGCTTCCCTGGTCGTTCAGGGGGTGGGAGATAGAGATATGTCAGCGGGCCCTGAATTTCTGGTTTTCAACTGATTTCCAGGTGTCTCTCTGCTACCTAGA
Organism: Galemys pyrenaicus; assembly: GCA_019455555.1. Taxonomy (NCBI): domain Eukaryota; kingdom Metazoa; phylum Chordata; class Mammalia; order Eulipotyphla; family Talpidae; genus Galemys; species Galemys pyrenaicus. Next base: position 1,002,580 of record JAGFMF010011631.1, read on the forward strand.
GCTCAGCTATCGGGGGGAAATAAAATCACACCAACCCTTCCATCTGAAAACCACATTTTCCTATTCCACAGGCGCCACGCTCAGCCAGGGTACACACACAAGAAGGACAAGATGATGAAAGGGTCTGGGCACCCCAAGCAAGAGGGTGGGAGGAGTCGGGAGATGGTTCTAGACCAGGCACTGGTAGCAATGACCCAGGCCCCAGGCGGAGCGCTGAGCAGTACTCCGGGCAACAGCCTGATCCTCCTGAAAACAAACCACAGCCCTTGGACGGCAGGAGGAAGCTTTCCCGGACCCACCAGCTCACCTGCTCGCCCGTGTCCGCCTCCTCCACGTCCTGACCGACAGGCCCTGGAGGGAACATCATCTCCCACCTTCCATACGCGGCTTAGTATGGAAAAGGACTTGTCCCGGGAGGAACCAGCAAGTGGCCGGCAAGCCCCCGCACACGACTGGCTTTCCAATGGTGGTTAAAAGAAACATGACAAATCGGTTCCACAGCACTGATATCGCTAAGGGGGGGGGGGGGGGGACGGACCCCCCCCGGGNGGGGGGGGGGGGGGGGGGGGGGGGGACGGACACACCCCGGGACTGCAGTATGAGTTGTTTGAGGTAGGCTACTTTGAAAACAGGCTTGGAGATGGGGAAGGGGGTTGGGCTCACAGACCACGGACTCACAGCTGGACCCTGAGGACGAGCGAGCGGCAGCACGGCCCTGAGCCGCCTGCACAGCGAGGCTGCGTGGACGTGGTCCTAGCTTTAGGGAGCGAACGCCTGACTCCACGACACGCTTTAGAAGGGAGCGTACCCCAAAAGGGAGCAGTGTGAAATATTATTCCAGACTCGTTCCCAAAAGCCAAAAATAAATTAAGAGAGGCAAGAAATCACTACTCAGAGGTGCTAGCTCTATTAATAAACTTTGCAAGCACAAACATTTAACCCAAGGAGAGAGGGTGCAACTAACAAGAACTGGTGCACAGAGATGGAGGGGTGGGGAGTGGTGCTGGGAAGGAAGCCGCTTTGGGTGGGGCTGTGACAGGGTCCGGGGCAGACGGACCTGTCGGGGTGGAGGACACCACTGTCAGCGTTTCAAGTACAGCCTGGGGCTTCCAGGATGAACACTAAAAATATTTTATTTGTAAATAGAAAGTGACACTTCCCCTATGCACGTCCATCAGCACTTCTGTCAACACAGGATATAGGAGAGCAGGGGCCTGAACTGGCCCAGATGGAGCCCAGAGAGAGGGGGCCCCGAGGACGTCCCCTTTCAGGGTGCAGACTGGCAGGTAACAGAGTGGAGAGGCAGAGCCCCAGTGGGAAGGCAAGGCCTTGGACAGTCACTCTTCACGCGCAGGAGCAGGCTCGTGTGTCCCGTGCAGCAGTCACCCTGCGGGTGACAGGGAGACGCCGGACAAGGGTTCGTTGGCAGCCGTTCAACACCACAGTGGGTTTCCGAGCTTTAGGATGTCCCATGGCAACAGCCCTCCCGGAGTACTGCCGGGGAGCCTCCCAGGGCAATCGCAGGGTCTGAACTCCCTCCTGGGAACCCCAGCACGCTACAGGGAGTCCTTCTGAAATTTTTGATTGCAACTTCATCTCCCATTAGCTACAGAACTCCTGGTAATCACGCGCAGTGAAAATACAGCATACTCTGTGTGGTGCTGGCCAAGATGTCACCGTCACCAGAGGCCAGGGCACAGACGTGCACGGCCAAAAGGTAGCTGCTGTCTGTGTAGACCCCAGAGGGAGACTCCTGCCATGTCTGCTTCAGTCAGGACTTGGCCCTTGCAAGGCAACCGGACCACTGGGCAGCACTGCCCCATGAGTGAGGACCCGCCTGGAAATGGAACTGAAACCAAACACACAGAGCAGACGCTTAGTCCACGCCACTGAACCACCGCCTGTGGACTTCACTGTGACTGGCACGTTGATGGCTGCACTTCATTCTCAGATCTGTGTTTGTAAATGGAACAACACTGAACTTGGTAGATACAAAGCTTCTGAAAAAAACTGGTAACAGCAAGTCACCATCACTCTGGCACGGGAGTTGTGGAGTGCCAAAATGGAAAGAGCGGAGTCGCCGTGGTTAAGAGCACGACTGACGTGAAGGGGGAGGAGGAGCATCCTCCCGAGGGGGTCACAGACAGCAGCGCCCCAGTCCCCGCGGCCATCTCTGGAGGAGTGGCCACCGAGTTTGCCCTGGGATCCACCCAGACAGAAAGCGTCCACGGCAGTGCCCTCCAGCTCCTTCTCCAAGACAGAAAAGAAGAGTCATCTGTTTGATCCTCTACTTTGTCATCCGCCATGTCACCAAGCCTATGAGTTTACGTCTACTAGATGCCAGGCTTTGGGGCGCCCCCTGGAGGAGACGGGCACACCCCTGGGCCCATGGGACTTAGCCCCAGGCAGGCAGATCTCACGTCAGATGTCACCACCACCCAAGCCCGTCACGGAGCCATCGTGGTAACAGGCGCCCAGGCAAGAACCTCTTGTACTAGGTGTCCCCTCGCATGACGGACGCCACGGTGGCAGGGCCGCCAAGCCAGGGTCCTGAGTGGGTCACGTTCAATACCGCTGGTGAAGAGCACGGATCGTGAATTAAAAACCAAACTCCACTCACTCTCCAGAGCTCCATTTCCAAGACCCGTGTCCACGCACCCTGAATCTTCACCTGGGTGATTATGTATCCCGGTTCTTCCACACCAAACACAATAATAAATCAAATCTTATCAGAATTGAGCTATAAATCTGTGAAGGCTCCGATAACTTCTAGCCGAGGGAATAACACCACAAAAGTACTTTTTAAACTAATTACTCGGATTCCGAAGTGCTGCCCTAATGAGCCTGCCTTCTGCCCAGAACTTACCAAGAGGAAAAACTACCTTCTGGTGCAGTAATTACTGCTTTCCCCTTCAAACTTCTAACTGGAGATCGATGCTGCATTTTAAGACCCATTGATTTACAATTAGCCTGGCTTTCCTGCTAAAGTGTTTTTTAAGCAGAGTTTACTTTTATTTTATTGTGAAATCTCTGAGATCTGGTTCTTGGATTTTACATCCTCAGGAGAGGGGACTGGAAAGCTCCAAGAGGAGGATGCAGTCAGAGGAGAGAAGGAGAGGGATACCAAGCAGACTCGGGAGTGGAGAAGGGGGGAACGCCGAGTTGGTGTCGTCTCAGAAAAAACTCCGAGGCCAAAACTTCAAAATTTCAACCAGCCCAAGCTCAGGCCCAACTGGAAGGAATGGAGACATCCGGAGAGGAAGCAGGAGGCGGGCGGCAGGGGAGAGCGCTAGGCACACGGCCTAATAAAGTGTAGCTGCTGTCAGCGTGGCCAGAGCAGCTCTTTATTGCCTCTGCTGTTTATTAGCAATCTCGGGAAGGAAAAAAAAAATAGGAAAGAAAGAATAAGCTTTGTGCATCTTTGCAAAACAAAGCACTAGTTAAAAATAGTGTGTGCAAGCAGGGACAGTGTGCTAACATGAGGGTCCTGGCAGCTCCCGCATTTGCACAATCTGTCCCATGAGAAGAGCAGAAGTAAGCGAAGCAATTAAGAATTTCATGCTGATTGCTTCAAGCATGTTTTTCTATGCCATAAAGATAATAGCATAAAGGATGTGGCCTTGCTTCCCTCCCCCTCCCTGGCCGGCAGCTCCTGCCTTCTGTCTTTGGACTCTCTTTCTTCACCTCCCGTGGCCGGGGGCCCATGGCGCTGGCGGCCGGCCTGCCACCGCTTGACGGACTCCGTGGCTACCAAGTCTAAAGAAGCCGAGGTTGTGTAAGTGGGTGTCTCTGGCCCTGGCTGAGAGCAAAGCCAGAAGAGGAGACGAGGCCGGGCTGCACGAGAACGGCCCCGAAGATGGAAGGCGAGGAAATGGGGATACCGCCTGGAGGTCAGGCTCTCCCTGGCCCCCTCCTGCCACTCCCATGCTGGGCCCCTCACGGTCGCCAGCTCCCGGGGTGACGTGCAGAAGATGGTCCTGCAGTGAGGAAAGTGAGGAATGAAATGCCCCAGCAATAAGATGGGGAGTGGAGGGAGGGGTCGGGAAGGGAGGAGACAAAAGCTACTAACTTTTTGCCCTTTTTGAAAAAAATATTTTATGGCAAGATGGTATAGGCCAATTTCAAAGACTAAAATGAAAAAAGTGCAATTAAATCCTTGAAAAACTGACAGATCAGCAAAACAAAACCACCCGAAGGAGAGCCCGATTGAGCCTCATTAAGAAAGAGTTCAGCCTGTTTTTAAAACCCTTCTTAACACTTAGCTGGGTACCTCCCAGCAGCGAGGGCTCCCAATGCTCCCAGTGCGGCTGGCATAATTAGTGTCAGAATGGAAAGGGGGGGAAAAAAATCAACCTAGGAAATAGGAATTAAAACACAAATTTATGGGGGGGGGGGGGCTCAAATGGGAAAACCATTCTAAATTCAGCGAAGAAGCTCCCCTCAGTCCATCCGCGAGCGCCATGGAGGCAGCAGAAGATCCTGCCTCACACAGAGACACACTCAGCCGATTAAATAGGGAGAGGGCGGAGGCGGCGCAGAAAGATTTATATCGCAATTCCCCATCTTCAACCTCTCCCTCTGCCCCCCAAAATGTATTCTGCATTGTGGTCGCATCATCTCAGGGAGGCTGGGTTAGTGGCAGGTAGAGAGCAAATTGTGCCGACCTCTACATCAATTACAACCATCGCGCCTGACAATGGGGAAAATGAGAACTGGTGACAAATTTCCACAACTTCGGCCACCAGGATCCCCCAAAGCGAGCGCGGGCGAACGTGTGTGAGGCAGCCTGTGTGCGGGAGCGAGAGCGAGAGCGAGAGCCCCGCACGTGACGCGGCCAGCCTGCGCCCGGAGATACGGGGCCGGACCCACACAGACAAGTCGCCACGACGGGAGGAATACTCTGGAGAGACATGATGGCAGGGAGATGAAGCCATTTTATTAAATCAGGCAAATTCTAATTTATTCTGCAGAGACAGAGGAAAGAAAATGGATTCACTCTCGTGTATCCTCTGAGCCAGCTCCTATCACCTCAGCAGAGGGAGAAGGGGAAATGGATGCTGACAATCATCTGGAAAACCAGGGAGGGTCTCCCCTTTTAAAAAGCAAACATTAGGGCCTCCCTGGTGGCGCAGGGGGTTAAGCAACGCACTATGAAGCAGACCGCAGCCACTGCAGCACGAGTTCGATCCCTGCTGCCGGCCAGGGAGGGGACCCACATGGCGCAGCAGACCTCTCCTGCCTCGCCCGCTGCTGCCCTCGGCAGTGTGTTTCAGTCAGTCTGCCTGTTCTGCTCCCCACTCTGTCTCTGGTGAATTCTCTCACCTCCCTGGGCTCTGGCCTGTGCCCCAGCTCTTGTCTGTTTCCCCTCCCGTACCATAAATGTGGGAAATAATGCTTATGCCAGAGAAAATGGGGGGGGGGGGTGTTTCTCTGGTTTTCTGATTACTCCAGCAAGTGAAGGGGCTTTCAAGTTTGATTCATTGCAATAAGTCAGAGAGGCAACCCCCGCTAGACAGGAGGCTGACAAGGGCAGACGAAAGCAACTGTGGAGCACCCCACCCCCCACCCCCTGTGGCAGGAGTACCACTGCCTCCTTCCCTGTGACTGGAACTTAAATGTTGATTTTCAAGTTAGGAAAAAATGGAACAGAAAGGCTGTGCATGAAAGCACCAAACACAGAGGTTGCCTTTCATTAACAGAAGGTGCTGGGGTTTAGACTGCAATTAGAAAACCAGGGTTTTAATTAAACAATTACATAAAGTTCGCTTAGCTCCCCATATGGCCCGACACTTCACCAGTGTCTTGGGGTTAGCTTGGCAACGAGTCTTTTGAGCTCTGGCTGTTACGAGGGGAAGGGAACTCATGACACAGAGCTCGTGGAGCTGCGAGTGCGTCACGAGCTGCCTGTCACTGGTTCCCCTGCTGCACTGTGGGATGGAGCAGCCGGGGAGAGGGACATGCCTGTGGTCAGACACGGCGAGTGGTGACATAGAAGAGAGGCTTCAAAATGTCATGCAAATGCGAGGGTGGGATGGTGGCAATGGGGGACTTCCAGACCCCGCCTCGCCCCCACCCCTGCCCAAGTGAGAAGTGCTTTGCTATCAGAGCACAGGCCAGGTGCAGCAAGCTCACACAAAGGCCTCTTTTAACCAAGAGGGACTCACAGGGGTTTAGGAGCCTTTGAGCTTCCATATAAGATCTGGGCGATGGGAAAAAGCAACCTACTTTTTCTAACCTGTTTTTAGACCAAGTGGGTAGCAGCTGTCCAGCACAGACAGAGGTGCACTGGCCCAGCGTTCAGAGTCGGAGGGAAGACTCTGGGGTGGGTGCTTCCTAAGCCCTGGGGGACTCTGGCTCCTGATCATCCACGTTCCCTGTGTCACTGAGCTGCACGCTGATGAGAAACTGGTTCTTCCAGCATCTTCCCTAGCCCTGAGAGCTGGACCCTGCTGCTAGAACAGTATTTCGGCCACCTTCACACCCCTGTGTGTAGGTATGATGTGGATTTTTCCAGTGAATGTAGCCTGGCTTATAAGAATGAACAGGCGCATGCCAGTTTCCACCCCATGGCACCCATGCCTGTTCCGCTGCCTGGGCAGGCACTATGGAGAACTCCACACTGACACCTGCAGGCGATACTGCAGAGCGCACCTCCCTCCAGGGAAGCAAATGCAGCAATCCCCAGGCCTCCCCTGCTGCTCCAACACTGGTTTCAAATGCTTCCTCCTCTGAACGCCCCGGGTCAGGTGCTGAAGAACCCAGGGAGGCCGGCGGCTAACACTGACTGACAGCTTCATCCAGGCCTAGCGCTGGGCTATTTTCCCAGGTATTTCAAATCAAGTCACTGAAGAAAAACCTTCGTGAGAGCTCACTAGCTGGCACATACAATGCCACAGGTCACCAAATCACGGGGCGATCAGTATGCTGTAGGTCTCACAACGCCAACACCATTTTGGCTTTTCGAGACTAGGAAACTCCTCAGACTCCCTAGATAATGTGAAAACTACAACAACAACAGTAACAACAAAGCGGAGGCGCTCTTGTCCCCCACCCCGAGCTCAGCAACTCCAGGCCACTGCCCTGGAGGTACAGAAAGAAACTGAAGGATGATTCGGAAGTTTGTGTAACTAATTCACCCCACCGGAGCTGAAAAGGCAGAGTTGCCTTCCACATCAGAACCCTCCATCTTCCAGACAAAGAAAGGACCTTCTTGCCATGTCCACCACCTGACTGTGTGAGCAGCTCAACAAGCAAGGACGCGGGACTGGAGCGGCCTGAACGCGAGCAGCCAGCCAGAGCTGATCTCTGCATGCAAGGAAATCCAGCGTCTGTTCCGCTCGCTGGCCCCTAGGAGGGCGAAGGCAGCAGGGCAAGGGGCAGGCTTGCTCTCTTGATGCCCCTCGCCTGGCCCCCCAAAACTAACGAGGGACTTTCTGAGCAATGCCTTTCACCACAACTCAGTCGTGGGAGAAATTATTTTAGATCAGGTCCAAAACTTAATCTAGAGCAATGAGTTTTGACTTTATGACTTATTTATTTATTTCTTCCTGCACGAACAGAAGGTTAATATAAGAGCAACTCCCTGGCAAGCCCTTAAGGTAATTCAAGCGACACTGATGCGAATCAATGTTCCCTTTGTGAACACATTACTTGGCAGAAACTGGCTTTTTGTAACCCCCTTAAACCTAGCCGGCAAAACAGAGAGAAGGGGGTAAAACGTCCTTCAAACAAAAGGATGAGGTGAAAATAGAGAGAGAGTCGGGCTGCACTTTATTCTCTTTCATAGAAGCAAATGGATCTGGTGCTTTTATACATTAATCAATCAATATCACTGACTGTACATCAGCAGGGTAGCCAAGTTATGAATGACCTTTCTAGCAAAGAGGACACTTTTAATGCTCATAAGACTGCTCGGAGCTTAGCAACTTTCCGAATTTATGCCTGCATGATTGCCCCTCCGAGGCGATTGGCCGTTAGCGCTGCGCTAAATATGGCAAGGTTAGTCGTTTCCAATTTGTGCGGAGGAAAGGAGGGCTGTGGACGCGCTGCCCCATTTACGCACGAGCCACCATAACCTGGGCAAAGTAGAGGGCAGGGGCACAGGCAGCCATGGTCCCACCCGACGGGCAGGCTTGGCTTCCCTTCTAGAAAGCTGACTGGGCCTCCGCTGGCAGCTTAGGTCAACCCGAACAGCAGTTTGAGGGAGCTAATCGGGAAAGACATGCCCAGCTCAACTCCAGCTTCGGTCTGCTTCTCACACTCAGCTCCCGAGTCCACCACCCGGGCAGACAGGCTGGGCTGGCCACTTCAGGGGCCTCCCCCAGACACCCCCACATCCTCTCCCCGCTGACTTCCATGTGGGCCTCTGCGAGCCCTCCCTACCTTGACTGGCCGCCTCCCACAAGGCAACTTACTTCATGTTTCAAAAAAAGAATAGGACTTTTGTGCTGTAGTTGTCTCTCTCTCTCTCTCTTTCTTTTTTAAAAGCAATTCACAGAAGGGCCTTCTACCAAAATGATGACAGCGCCATCTTGCTCTCTCCAGAAATATCCAGCTCAGATAAATAAATAGTTGGGCTAGTCCTTTTTTATCTTCCCCTCTCACCAACTCAGCCACGCTCTTCATGTCCACAAGGCAGGAGAGTTCTCTGGATTCCATTCTTCGTGGGTGGAAATGGGGCAGAGGGCCATCTGTGGGTGTGGATTTCTATGACAACCATTATCTTCTGGATGAGGCCACATGGGGGCAAGAGACAAAACCCCACCCCCCCATTACCAACTCAGCTTTCTTTTTCCAACTTCCCTTTTACATTGTGGTAAAATGCTCTGCAGATCTGTTAAGTCCATCTACAAAGCCCACTTTTTTTTTTTTTTAAATCTCCTATAGAGGGAAATAAAGACATCCGGGGTTTGAAAATACAGCTTTAACTTCATCTGAATGACAACAGAAGAAGCCACAGGCTAGAGTTCATCATTCTGAGGCAGAGCTGGGGCAGGAATGAGTTTTCCCCGCACCACTCTTCCACGTGCCGGGAGTTGCCCGGCTACGTGAGAAAGTGGCAGGCAACTGTTCAGAGGAAATGGAGCCACTTCCGGCTGGGGACATGAGAACACATCTGTCTGTCCACTCTTGCCGACAGTAGTGACGTCATGAGAGTTTGCCGAGGGAGGACTCGACTCCAGCGGTGTTGACAGAAGCAGGGCCATTAGGCCACAAGATGCTCAGGCGCAGGGAACCTGGAACATGACAAGGAATGGCGCTAACGCAGAAAGAGCAGCTTTTTATACAGGACGTGACCTGGGCATCTCCGCCGGGCTGGAGAGTTCCGTTAGTGCCTCCCCAGTGGCAGACGGTGACGACTCCCGCCAGCAGGGGCGTGCACTACTTTCCCACTCAGCTGAAGCCGCATGTCCCCTCCTTTCAGGCCTGAGTCCTCTCTTCTCTCAGAGTCCACTCTTAAGTAAATAATGCTGGTCTTGTCATTGGTTATTTTCAGTAGATTCAAGTCCCGCCCAGAATATGAACTTTCTGTTTAGGGCAGGAGGAAAGCACTCAGTGGGTGGGTGTCAGCCCTGAGAAGTGTGGCTGGTAGGGGGTGCTGACCCATGCTCCCGCCCGACCTGCTCTCATTTTCAATGCCTCCATCTTCCCCGGTGGGAGGTTACAAATCCACATTTTTAACGACTACGAAAAATGCACTAACTTCGCTCCCTTTACCCCTTTTCACAGTGTTCAACAAATACCAAAAATTTGTCCTTCACCACTTCTTTCCTGATGCACGTACTTTGAAGTTACCTCAGGCGTCGCTGCCATGTGGTTCTCCCTCACACACCGGACAGGATTTGGCTAAACTCTCAATCTTGCTTCCTTTCCAGATCTGTACCCAAGCCTTGCTGTTCCTCTGCCACCTCCCAAGAAGTCACCCCATGCAAAACAAAAGATTATGAATATTTCCTGTGCACAAAGTTGATCTTATAGCTTCTTGGGGGGGCTTTCCTGAATTACAAATACCATGCTCAAAACATGCAGGCATGCATGCTCTCTGCGTTGTGGAGGTCCTCCTGCTCTTCTGGAAGTGCCCTGGCACCTCATGTTCCTACGCCACAGTGCTGTCTAGTTGCAGATGGTCACACAGCAGTCCACTTCTGCATAAGTCAGTCTTTTTATAAAGAATAACCTCATCATGGAAAATGGTGTGGAGAATCCTTAGAGAACTCAAAATGGAAAAGCCACAATCCCGCGGCTGTTCCACTGCTAGCTATTTATCTCAAAAATAGGAAAACACCAGTGTGGAAAGATGTACATGCCCCAAGGTCCACAGCAGCAGTATCCGTGATACCCAAGACACAGAATCAGTCCAGATGCCTAACCATGGATGACGAAAGAAGGAGCTGTGATACAGATACTCATTGGAGTACTACTCAGCTATTAAAAATGATGCAGTTGCAACCTTTGCAACAATATGGCTAGACCTTGAGGAAGTGGAGGGCAATTACTGGACAGCTTCACTCACTTCTGGCCTCTGAATAACCAAAGAAAATAAATGAGCAAACACAACAAAAATAACTCAAGTGCTACAAAAAATATGGTCAATCCCCAAAGGGGTCATGTGACAGGGTCGTGGCCCAGAAGCTTTGGTGTAGGGAGAGTGAAGCATGTGAATGAGTCAAGAAGGAGGTAGACTCCCAGATGTATATAGTGGTGCAACGAATGGCAAATCAATAGTTTGATTTTAAAAAAGAAAAAGAACAATATCAGCTAAGGTAAAGGGGCACTCAATCATTTGACTAAGCACTTAGTGGAAACTCTTACACCAGAAACGGCGCAAAGTGAGCACCTGACCCCCAAGGCCAGGGCAGACAGACCACCCTATTTTGGGTGGCCCAAGCACCATCCAGAGTTCCGGATACAAGAACCAGTGAAACTTAGACCTCGGGTTCATCCTCAAAGTCTGTAAAAAAGAGACTATTCCCCCAGCCACATACACATTTCATTAGGCCACTGTATCCTTACATCCTTAGGAATTTCAGTCTTGCAAGAGCAGGGCAACAACCTACCACCCTTAAGGAAGCCCCGCGCACTGAACAGCATGCCAGAGTCCGGGACTGGAAGACTACATCAAAGAAAGAACGCACCAGGAGGCAAAAAAAATGCAAGAATGTGAAAGTCCACGATTTTTTAAATCGTGAAGAACAGATGCAACAAATAATCTGCCTACTTTTCTGAAACAATAAATTAGAGGAGCATGGGAAAGTGGGATGAATGGCATTCTATGCAACCCGCAGTGTCTGACTGTGCTGAGGCATGTTTAAGCCCCTCCAGGGGCTTCCCACAGCACTCAAGCTCCAAACTAGGCCCCTGTGCTTCAGATGTGGGTTTACTGATCCTTGACTTCACCTCTCCCCTCCCGAGGACTCGCTAGCTACACCGGTCTTCTTTCTACGCTGGCACTTGCTGGGCATTCAGTCTGCCATGCCATGTTCACCACCATGTACCCCAGGCACTAAAGATGGAGGATGTGGAGGCAACGTCACTAAATACAGATTAGAAAATGTACAGGCCCATGTACCACTGCGACCGCCCCAGTCATTTAGCAGCAGCTCCCATGTATTTGAATGCAGTTCGAGAGGTGTTTACCTCTTGTCTTAGGGACATGCAAAGTATTCCTATGCTACTCCAATACTTTAAACAGTATATCTCAGCAACAGATTCCATGTATCAAATACACGCAGACACGCAGACACACATACATGCACACACACACAGACACACACACACACACACCTTTGAAATCTTTCTGCAAACTGACTCAAACAGCAAACGGTGTTCTCAGAGAAGCACCTGACCGCTCAGGTGGCACATGGGCCTTACCAATGTCACCGAGTCACACTGGGGGTGCACGTTAAGATCACTGGTTCCAGTCCCAACAACCTGGGTCTAAGTCAAAATCAACCAAGAATGAAGGCCATCAATCATCCCCATGGCAAGCTATTCGGAAATGGCCAGGTGTTCCTGTCTTGGAGATGGCGCCTGGGGCGAGCCAATGGAAGTAGCATGTGGTTATGAGCTGTGAGATGCCAGCTGAAACATGACAAGAGTCTCCGGGAATCCTGGAAGATGGGAGCAAGAACGCAAGTCAGTGCATTTCTAGCTGGGGGAGCACAAGCAGGTGTTAGGTGAGGCAAACATTTGTCTACCCATTAGGGCAAGTGAAAAAGTGGATTCTACATTCCTTCCTTCCCTCAGGCTAGTGACAGTCAGCTGAACCACCTTAATGAACTATTTTAAATAGATGATGGGACATTAGCATAACAATCCAAGTGAGAAGCTCCTATCTTTTCCTAGTGCACCTGTGACTTGAGGGAGTCCTGACAATAAGGATTTATGGGTGCCTGTCAGTCACCCAGGCAGAGCAGGAATCAAGTGACAACTCTATGAGCCCAGCCAGAGGGGGATGAGGCCAAAGGAAAAAGTATTTGTGGCAGGACCTCTATGAGGACCCATTTCCATCCGGGAAACTAGATGTGCTTTTATTTGCCCAACAGGCCCTCGAGGTCCTGAGCGAGGCCATGAGTGCTTCAGGGATGTCAGCTCCTAAATGATGGTTCCCCGCTGGCCACAACAAGCACCTGAGCCGTCACAGGGTCACCTGAGTCACCTGTGTCAACAGGGCCCCAGTGGCTCCCCACAGACTACTAGGAAGGAACTCAGATCTTGTCTCCAACCGATGTGCCAACCCAAGGGTGGGAATCAAACCCACAGTCTATGGGGTGGGGCCCAGTAGATAGGAAGAGAGCCAGGCTTTTTGATGCTGAGATGGAGGAGGGCTCCCGCCACCCAGGATGGACCACAGAGGCAGTTTTACCTTTGTGGTCAGTGTCACCTGCAGCCCTTAACAAAGCAGGGCTGCCACCACTAGAGCCGGCCGGTCCTTCCCAGTTCCACTGGCCAAGGCCCGGTACGTGCAGGAAGACCCTCAGAGCAGCCGTGTGCCAAGACCCAGTGACGCTACTCACGCTGGTGTGAGGCGTGGAACCTGGAGCAAGGGTTCTCTTGCCCGTGAGGGTGGAGGACACAGACTCCAGGTCAGCTGAAGTGGGTGAGGCGACCCACACCAGACCCCACCCACAGGAAGGAAATGGCTGCACTGAAGTGCAAACCAGAAAGATAATGTGATGCTTCCGGCCCGAGATGGCCAGACTGGAGGGAGGAGAAAAGAAACAAAGAAGTCACTGTGAACAAATGAGATGAAAATGTAGCAGGAGGCGTCCCAACAAATGATCCCAAAATAAAATGAGACCAACTCCCTGGGCGAACTGACGCTGTTGTTTGGGGAACAGGGCGAGGAAGAGGAGAGGACAGAGTGCATTTACCTGTGTCAGGGTCCATGCTACGTACGGTCCTTTCATGGACACTGTCTTACCTGTTCTGTGAAAATTAATGACAGACCCCCAAAATGTGCACAAGCACCCCTTCTTAAGATAACTGATGCTGGATAGGTGTGACAGCGTGAGCCCCTGAAATAAACACCTGAAAACGTTTGCATACATTCACCTTTCTGGGGTGATGGATTATTTTTCTCATCAAATTACCCAAGAAGGTAAAAAATCCTCAGGTTATGTCATTTGGCCAAGGTCGGCCAGCTCAGAGCTAAACTGTTGTGTGGCTTTTAAAAGCTTCTACCAAGCAGGTCTGATTTTTAAATCTCCAACGTTGACTGCCTGAGAAAGGAAAAGAACTATCCAGGGGTTTCCTGAGTTGAGGATGCAAAGAGAAAAGGAGAGGCCACTGGGTCTCAGCAGAGGGTCTGAGGACCTTTGCGAAGTTCTTCAAAGTAACTTTATACCTCTTTGAACTTCAACATTCAAAGTACAGGAATGACATTTTCTCATGGAACCCCAACTGCACCCCCCAGCCCCCTCTGCTGCCACCAACAACACGGATACAAATCCACTAACCTCCAGTCCCAGCTTTACCTAAAATCGGTTGAATGAATTGGGAATGAATGACTTAAGAAGAGCCAAATTTATGGAAATGCATTCTTTCTGGAAAGTTCTGCAAAATACACAGTCATCTTTCGGGAGGGAAGGAGTTTCATCCTTATGGGCTGTGGAATTTCCCAACCCCCCATATAGACACCGCAGTTCTAAAAAGAAGCAGCACAAACTGCTTTTCTTATTTCGGATGGGCAGCTGCTGAGACAGTAATCAAGAATGCGCCTCATCGACATGAATGTCTCCGAGCTGCAGGCTGAGCAAGAATGACCGGGGGTGCCAGTGTCAAGTCTCGCTAACCCAGCACTGCAACGTCCAGTTGACACCCTCAGCCCCAGCTCTCAAATATCAGAAACCCATCATCTGTGACCGGCTGAGAGACACTAACCCCTTATTCGACTCCACTAGGAGTGAGCGCTGATGGCAGAGTAGTGCGTTATGTGATTACCCTGAACAGTCACACAAAATCTTAAAAAGACACAGCACCTGCAGAGCAACGTAGGGCACAGTCCAGAATGCCTTGTCCAGAACTGGCCACGCACACTTCACCAAACGGAGAAGCGCAGCCCACACAGTGCTGGCTGGGAAGAGGACAAGCAGCGTTTCTTGAATGTGCCCCCTCCACCCAGGGGATGGGAAGACACAGGAACGCCTCTCAGAAGACAAACCCTGCCTGAGTAGGAAGGTCCTCGGGAGCAGCTGCATAACTCTAGGAGCTAGTGAGGACCTGAAACGCTTCCATTTATTGCTGACACTGGTTGAAAGGAGTAATCCACATTGATTTTGGTTGGATCATCTGTTTTTGCTTATAGAGTCATTTCCTGTCAAATTTCTGGCCAAGGTGAAAAGTAACGGACCCAGACAGAGTATGATCTTTTGCAGAAACAAAAGGGAAGCGACACTGGAGATGATCAGACACTTTTTCTCCAGGTGGCAGCTTGTCCCTTCTGGGGATATTGCTGGTCAGTGCACAGGCCCGTGGAGGTGTCTTTTCTGGCTCATCAATACAGGGGCCGGGGTAGTGAATCCACGTAGAGGCAGGCAAAGACAAGAGCCCCGGGGACACCCCAGAGTAAGTGTGTGGGACACAGCACCACGGGACCCAAAGAAATCCAGTACTGAAGAAACAGGACATCAGCTGAGCTACTAATCCAAGGGCCAGGTCCGGGATCAGGTGCTGGGAAGGGGGGCACGCACTCTGGTCTCTGCGCCGCAGAGGTTTACAACAAGCAGATATTAAATAATCAGCCAAACGAGACTATCAACTGTTTTTAGAACAATGTGAGGTAAAGAGCACGTAGTTATGATTATAATCATGTGTAAGGCTTGTGGTATACGTGAAGCCTTTTAGTCATTTAGAAAAATGGGAAATAAGAAAGGACATGGTTTCGGTGACGAGATCCTCTTCATTCTTTCCCACCCACATATACTCTCTCCCACTTAGAGCAGCAGCAACTATCTAGGAACCGGGCCCGCACACCCTGCGATCAGCCTCAGCTGCCTTCTTCCCATTTCTCCCACATGGCATCACCTAAACAGCACTGTCTGGCTCTGAGCGACCCCACACCCCACCGCTCTACCAGCCCAGAGTCTCGCTCAGATTTCACCGCACATGACCTTCACCTTCAAGGCCTTCCACTTCCGCTCGGGAGCCAGTGTGACTTGTCTGAAAAAGGGAGAGGGTGTACGACTCTGCTATGTAGGAGCATCTCACTGCTCCATGCTCACTAGAGAGAAACCCCCAGTTCTCCTGCTCACCCCAGTAAGGTGCAGATCTTACTGCTGCCCTCTTCACCTGCTCACTCTCTTTGGCCACAGGGCGTAGCCCCTTGCCCTTGACACGGAAGCTAGGCAGTTTTCCAAGTCTGCATCAGCAGGCTTTTAAGGAGTCTCTTCCTGTCAGGCAGTGTGGCACCTCAGCACAGAACATGTCCTGTTTGCCTTTCGGCTCCCCCACCTCAGTCTCTTCACCAGGGGCTTGACAGACCTCTCACCCGAAGCGTCGGGAGCTAGGGCCCCGCTGTATGGAACGGCCTCGAAGATGAGAGAAATAATCACCTCCAGAGAGGAAGAAAGGTAAGAATGGGGCTTTGCAGGAGTCACGGGAATGGATAGGGAACAAGCACGACTTGCTGCAAGAAGAAAAATCAGGAAGCTGTATTTCCACCAAGGCAACAAAGTGGCTGTGGCTGTGCCGAGGAAGCTATGCCTTCTGAGTCATCCCAGAACAGACTAACATTCTTTGTTCCCTCAGAGAAATGAGAAACGACGGGAGAGGAGGGGGACAAGGACCTAGAATTTTCCTTAGACTTAGCCAAGGAAGATGGAAAGCGAGTCAAATGTTCTTACTAGTCAGACTGACATTAACGGCACGGCAAGACTGGAGGGAACAGACAGCACAGAACGGCACAGCTGAGTCCAGGCCCCCTCGCTCCACTGTGCTCATCCAGCTGCCAACCCCCACCCCGCTGCTGACCGCTGAAACTGGCTGGCCAGAGCCCCCCTCCACCAGAGGCGCCCCTTCATAGAGCACAGCAACCTGAACCAAAGGTGTTTGTCCTTCAACAAAGGAATTACAAATGAATTACGAGTTGCCCTGGGGCCACTTTCACATTCCTAAGGCCCAGGTACTCTGCCACTGTTCAAGCTTATGCTTTCTCTTCTGTTTCCAAATTTCCACCATCAGTGGTCAGGGACATTTTGAGAAATTTCACCTACTCTTCTGGCATGCTGAATGACTTAATCATCTAGAAACAGGGAAATGACCTAAAAACTTTAGAGTAAGTCAACCTTAGTGACCACATCACATTCTTTTTTTTACCACATAGGTATACCTATTTTTTTTTTGGTACGTTTTTCCAAATCCACTTAAAAATCCAATTCCTTATTAACTAGATTCAATGTATTTCCCCACTAGATTCTCATTAAATACAGAGGGAAAAACAGTCATTTTACAATGGATAATTAACCACCATCATCACTCCTAATCACTAATGCAACAGATTCAGCACTATCGCTACGACTAAGTAATCAAAGTTGACATCATCAGAAAAGAAACAAATCACACCATGTCCCTCATGACACAATGTTCGAGGATGAAAACAAGTATCACTATTTTGGAAATTCTACCAAAGGGCCTGCTTCTAATCCTAAGGGAGAACAAGACAAACCCAAATCTGAAAGACATTTTACAAAATACCGGCCCTTACACTCTTCAAATCTGTGGAGGTCATAGAAGACTCTGGAAAAGGAAAGACTGAAGACGTATCCTAGGTTAGTGGACATGGGAGAGGTGACAGGCTGAATGCAACTTGTGATCTGCAATCTTCTTCTCTTCACATGAAGGGTGTTACTGGGAAGATGTCAGTAAGATTACATTAGTTTTGCTATCAATGCTTATTTCCTGATCTTGATAGTTTTTCTGTGATGCTTAAGAAATGAGCACTAACACTTGCACAGATCAAGGGCACAATGTCTACAATTTATGCTTCAGGCATTCGCTAAAAATAATAACGTCTACACCCCTTCCTCTATTCTCCACGGGCAAGCAGGGAGTGAGGGTGTGGTTCTGAGTGTGAGAGAGAAAGAGCTGGAAAGCAAATATACGAAAATGTTAACATTTGGAGAATCTGAAGAAAGGCCTGAGGATTCTTTTCCTTCTTTATTTTTCTGTCATTAAGTCAAAATAAAAAATTCTAAAGAAGTCCAAACTGAAAATAAAATGCATTTGGGTTTCCAGTATCTCTTGTCCAATTATGTAATTTTTCTGTTATTAAGGATTTACAATGATACACGTCACTAGGTAAGCATTTTAGATCGTGTGCAAATTTTACCTACTATTCACGGCTTTCAAGTTACTAAAGAAAATGTTTAATCCAACGGGCCGCTCCCCGGCACGTGCACTGGCAGACTAGTCCTGCCCCTTAGCTTTCCTTTCAGTCAGGGCTCAACATATGAAATCTCTCGTGAGGCACTCAGTTTGATTAGGACGCTACAGGGAAAACAACAGGAGAGTTTATGAGTATGCTTTAAATACCTTTATGACATTCACATTTGCAATACTGTTTGGCTTTAAAGGGGCAAACCTGTGTGGCTGAGGAGGGGCGTGGAGAAGGATGGAAGAGGGTGGGCCTACAGTTGCCCAGGATCCAGCTAGGATGCCCAGTTTATTAGCCCCTGACCAAACTGCCCGACTCGTGACACCTCTGGGCTCTCTTCCTCTACCTGCTTCCACCCAGCCAGCATCCCGGGAACAGGGTTGGCCCTTTCCTTGAAGCCTGCACAGTCATTCAGCCAGGAAGTCCTCACACCACAGAAAGCCCACGACATTTACTGCTCCTCCCACTCTCTGGCCCTTACCAGCGGTCATCTAGAACTGTACCATTCGTGTGCCCAAAGCTCCCGAAAAAGATTCTAAGTGGGAGTCATTTCTTCTACTGTCTCGTATTCGCTCACAGAAATTAAGTGTCTACAACCAACAGGGGCTTAATACAACGCTACAAAGTTCAACACGCCCAAGCGTTTCCAAAGCAAAAGTGGGCAAAAGAAGAGCCACGGAGTAGCCTTGAAAAGATGCTTGGAGAGAACGGTCAGCGGTTCTGAAGTACAACTGGAGCCCCCAGAATGTAAGTTTGCATTTGTACAGTACAACTTCCCTTTCCAATGAGGATGCGCGTACATTATTTCATTTTATCTTATTAGTATGATGGGATTTGTTCTCGATGAATCCACAGCACTACAGTTACTTATCGTCATTCCATTACCACTACATGTTTATAGATTTTTCCCTTTATTACTCATTTGATTTTTTCCATCAAGTCTATGTCACATAAGAGGTAGTAATTACCAAGTTCTCTGCTCCTTTACACTTAAAGTTTGCCGATTTTCCCCTGGTCATTAAAGCAATTCGTGCCTACTGCTGAAAATCTTGAAAATAAGAAAAAAATAAAAGCCACCCATAATTGGGGCCAACTGCAGTATGTATCTATATTAAATGAAACTAGGATAATTAAATATGGTTTTGTGTCCCACTTCCCTTTATGTACTGCGTGTCTTCCACATCCTTAAATATCCAAGAAAATTACCCCTATTGACTACCCAGATTTCCACCACATAATCCTAACTCACTTTCTTAACTCCCTCCCCATCTTGAGAGTTGAGACTCTCAACTGCATTCCCAGTAACTGTTTGTCCTTGTCAACAGAACATCCACTTCATTCAGGGCAGTTAAAAATCTTACATTATCTCCCAGTCTCCACTGTGAGAGAAAATTCCCACAGTTCTCATCTAATTCCCAGGGAAAGTCATGTGATCAAGCTCTGGCTAGTAAGACGTAAGAGAAAATAACGGGGTGGGGAGGTGGGGCGGAGGTTTCTCTTTGAAGACCCATTAAAGAGATGGGCTCGGAGGACACACATACTCTCCTCTTCCCACCTCCTCCTGCCTGGAGCACACATACAGCAGCCACTTGAGACCATGAGAATGGCTCTGTGGACGGAGGAAGCTGGCCCTCACTGACCCTGGGAAGCCACCCTTCCTGCGCTTGACTGCTTCCTCCCAGGCCGCCTTATGTGAAGAAAAAGGAAACCCCTAATTCATTTAAGTAACTCTTGGGGCATCTATAATTCACAGATGGATGTGTAGGTAAAAATATTTTTGGTGTTTTCCTATTTTTCAGTAGCTTCATGATCTATAAAGCTTGAAAAAACAGGACAACATCTCATACACAAAACAGAATTTCTGAAGTGACCCAGTCTAACCTGAGACAGAAGTCGGGCCAAGGGGGGCATTCGGGTCTTTCCAGCTCTCATCTACGGTCACCTGGATAATCGCCTGTGGATAATTGGTTCCCATCAAGATACCTGGCAGAAATGACAGGAGCCTTTGCTTTTTCATTTCTACTATTCATGCAGCTCCACCTGAACGTGACCAAGAGAGCTGTCCCTCGAGAGTCAAGCAGTCCCATAAAAGAATTCCAAAATGACAGGTTGCTGGGCTGCTCTACACTCACTTCTACGTGGAACAGTCAGCTGGGTGCAGGAGATGCCTGAAAATGTGGGGTGGGCAGTGGGCTCTGGGTGCCTTTCTCAAAGGAGAGATCTATTTCGGTCTCAGCCTAGTCCTGGTGGTGGGAAGTCTATCCCCCCCTACACACACACAAAGTAACAGATGGAAGCCTCCAGAACCCAAGGGAACCTCAATGGCACATGTACCTGTCCATGCGGTTTGTTGGGGGCAGAGAAGTTGAGTCTGGGAAGACTCAACGTAGTTTCTACTTGACTCAAGGACAAGTCACAGCTGTCCTGGAAAAAGCTGCCTCTCCAGTGGTCAACAAACCGTGTCCCCCATAAAAATTGCAGACAGACGTCTATGGAGGACAAAGAAAGCCCAAGAAAAACATTAAGACAGGGATGCATTAGGGTTAAGTGAGCTACTGCTTACCTCAGGTTTAGCAAGGTGACAGTGCTTTCATCCCACAGCTTTTAAAAATGGCCAGTGTGTTGGAGTCAAGTTTACAGCCTTGGTGTGCTCAGTGAACACAATTTTATCATTTGCAGGTAATGGAACACCCAGCCTGGTTGGTGCTGGAATTTCCAAACGCTGGTGTCTGCAGACTTCTCCACCCATGGAGAAGCGGGAGGAACGAGACTGCGATGATGCAGGGCACACCCAGCTAAATGCAGACAACTGAATCCACTCTGAAATAAGCTTATGTGAAGGCCCTGAAGGAAACGTGGGCCCAAAGACCTGTTCATCTACGACTGCCCACCCCTCACAGTAACTCGTGGGACAGTTTCTTTACCCAAAAATTCAAGACGGTTTTTATCCCAACTTTGCTGTGTCATGACACACAGGCACACAAGCCTATTTGTGTGCCTCAGAGGCTTGGTTCCGAAGCAAGTCTCCACCCTGAGCATACGGGGTGGGGACTCTCACAGAAGCAAATTCTACTGTTCTCCATGAGTGCCACCTGCGTTCACTAGACACGCCTTGGGGATGTGCCCGGCTTGAGAGCCACGACGGAGTGAGTCAGTGGTCAGAGCCTCCTCGCTCTCTGTTTAATGAAAGCCAGGAGCTCCCCGTGACAAGTGTCTGCTGGAGGTGGACAGCAAGCTCAGGAGATGCGGCCAGGTTTGAGCCTGGTTACAGCCGGCCCTGCTCAGCACCTTCTCCCTGTCGGGTCAGCCACCCACTTCCTCCCGGGAGGTGGCACCCATTAGAGTTTCATTAACCAAAGCTCAGGGGGTCATGTATATTTAGATTGCCTCCTCTTTCCTCTCGTCTATTCTACCAGGGCACGTTGAAGAAAAAAATACTATGATAAACTTTAATAAAAACAAAATTAAAATGATTAAACCTTTCATATCCTTTTGCGATAATCTCGCTTCTGCAGGCTGGTCGAATATGGAAGAAAACAAAGGCAAACCTGCATTGCCTGGTATTGCTCTTCAAACCTCTACACCTTTGGACAGGGGGAGACAGAGGCACGGAGATAGAGAGACAGAGGCGTGAGAGTGAGCACAAAGGCTGCCTGTGGCCAAATTTTGTAAATGAATTAAATTTGCCTTCAAACACTTCAGCGAGGTGTGCCGAAACAGTCTTTCCAAATATTCATATTTACCAACATCTTTCCTCCCAGGGGAGGGTCTTTCAACCTGAGCCTGACTATGCCAAGATGCAGGGGGAAAAGAGGACCCGACACGGTGGAACAGTTACCCCCCATTTCTCAGCTAGCTGTGCCACTCTGCCTTATAGGAGGACAGGAAGCACTGCACCTGTGCACCACCCACTGGGAACACGTGCTGTCTGCGTGCCCAAGCACAGTGGAGCCGAGACAGACAGCACACACTGGCACACCTCCCTGGTCTTCTAAGGAGGCTTTCACCTCCTTCCCCCCTCCCCCCACCCAGGATCTGGGCGCATGTCCTCAGAGAATAAAATGACTGCAGAATTAGATCAGGCCGTCTGTGGAAAGCTGGCTAGACGGGAAGTCAGCGCTGGGTCATCAGCCTTCTAGAATGGGGATAACGACCTCTGGGCACGCAGCACTGGGGACACCACGAGAACGAAGGCGTTACGGCACTGGGTTTTTCCTGGATTACAACAGCCATCGGTGAAATGAAATTCCTGTCCTGGAAATACACATCGCCACCTTCTGCATGAAGAGGCTGTTCAGAATGTGAAGGTCCAGCAGAAGGCGGAGAGACAGGTTCTGATTCTGTGTTCACCAACTACCCTAACAGGCACCCCGAGCGCAGCTGGTTTCTTGTTCTTCGTGCTTGGTGTTTTGTTGCAGGAGAGACCAGTCATCTTTAAGTCAAAAGGCTGGAAGATGGATGATGGCGTTTCACACTTAGGCAGTGCGTCACCAGGGAAGGATTTGATTTTTTGAAGACAAATGTAGACCCTGAGGTTAGAGAAGAGAACCCCAAATCCTTCACGGGTCCCGGCAGGGGCGTCTCAGCACTTCAGTGGGAATGGGAACCTCTTCTACTTGCAGCCGTCCTTCCTCCTCCCAGGCTTCTGCAGACTGCAGGCAGTGGCACCTCTTCTCCTCCCTGCCTGGAAGGGCTCCTTTACTTGTGGGTGATGGAGGGCAAGGAGGTAGACACTCACCCCTGAACTGCAGGGCCAATGGGTCACTCTCCACAACCTGAGCAGCACACGTTACTCCCCTGTGCAGAACTGCCCCATCTTGATGGATGCAAAATCCAACCCTGCCCCAAAGGCTGGCAGGGCCCCACAGGCTGCTGGTCCCCAACTCCCTGCAGGTTCTCGCCCTCCTGTCCCCAAAACCCTTCCTGCTCCTCCCCCACGTCCCACCAAGGGGGTGGCGCTCACCAGGCCGTTTGCCGAGATGCTCCCCCCCTCCCCCAACGCCAGTGTCATCTCCCACAGTCTTTTCTGGAGCACCTCATGTGAAACAGCGCCCCCCGCCTCTCTCCCCCCTACCTGGCTCTATTTTTATATCACCTCGCACACCTGACATTCCACATCTATTTATCTGGCGTCTGTTGCTCTGCAAGAAGGAAAAGTCCAGCCTTTGTGCTCTCTTCCCACTGGTGATTCCCGAGAGCAGCGTGTGGCCACTCCAAGGACATGTCCCTGTCAGCACGATTAAAGCACCTACTTCTGGACCCAAATCAGTCACATCGCCGTGGTTCTTTTCTAAAAGCAACAAGAAATGTCAAACGTGACCTTTTCCCTACTTAGGTCTTCTCTACACTGTTTCATGCCCAAGCCCTTCTTGTCCTGCCTCTCTCCCTCCCTTCCCAAACACCTTGGCCCCCGTTTTTAGATCGTTCTGACTTTCACTGCCTGCTCAGCCTTTGCCGTCATGTTGCTGATACTTACAACCCACCAACCCCAAATCTGGCGACTGTGGGTCACAAAATTCCAGTTGACGACCACGCAACTGCCTGAGGTAGGTCCCACTTTACGGGCTGATGACCAGGCCACATCCTCACCGCTTAGGCACCTCGCAGTGACCCAGTGCCGATGGCAGGAGGGTGCCACCGAAGCAAAATCCCTGAAGCAAAGTCCACCCAAAGAGAGCTGCTCTCTCCACACTCGCGTCTCCTAATGCTCCTGGGACACTCACAAGAAAACCACGAATGCTGGGAGAAGACCACGGCTTGCCATCTGATGTGTGTCGAGCCACAAGCAACTGTGCCTCATATGCCCTCAATCCCCTGGTTGTCTTCATTTCTGTCCCAAGAGAATCCAACAATGAACAATGTTCCCTTCCAGAGTGCAGGAACCCAGCACCCAGGGCAAAAAGCGGCTCATCCCTTGGACAAGTCATTCAGCACACAGCCAGGAGGCAGGCTCCTTGGGAGGAGCGTTGCCTGGGGCCCTTGCTCCGAGGCCCGGCTTTGCACTGTGAGAGCAGCACCACTGCGAGAACCTCCTTTGTGGAGGAAATACCCTCCCTCTGCTCAGCCCAATGGGCAGCCTCTTGCCAGAAGCAGCAATGGGCACAAACCACCAGGAGGATGGTAACTGGACAGCTGAGTCATCTGAGACTGGCAGTGGAGGGTGAATGCGCCTTTGTTTTATGCTCCTGAAGTAAAGAAAGGCCTCTGGAGGCCAACCTCGAAGCCTGCCAGCTCAGGTTCTCATCAGGAAAAGATGAGGGTTGGGAGATGTGCCCGCCCTACACACACACTCAAAGCACGAGCCCTAAATCAAAGTTATTAAGGATGAAAACGGACACACTGGGATCTTTGCATAATGTCAAGCCTGGCACATTCAACACAGACCGAGATATAACCAAGGAATAATAAGTCCTTCAGGTCCTTCCAGTAATCGAAATCCTTTGCATAAAAGAAGGTCAATCGCTTCGCTCCGCGTAGACGTCTATGCCACACCAGTTCCTAGGATGCAGCAAGGTTCTGGGATTATGCACTCCAGCAAGGGAGAAAAACAAAAGTAGGGCTACCAGACAGTACCCGCTGAGTTCTGCTTGTCCTTGAAAGCACCTTGGGTGACAGAGAGGGCGACTATTTCTGTAAATCTCTCCACACAAGCCTCATACTCAACAGCGTGCCGGAGTGCCCTTTAAGCTCAGACGCGGTGATGGTGAGATGGTCCAGTCTCATGGGCTCTAGAACACAGCTTCACCCGGCTGACTGGCCCCTGGGTGCTTGGGAGGTTTGCCTGGAGGCTGTCAGGCCAGGCGAGAAAGGCAGACGGTGTGCTCTGACCCCGTTCCTACACTAACAGATTTTTTTCTTACCACTTCCATGTTCCCCTGGAATCGCTTCCAAGGGCCCACGCTGCCTCCGCACACACCCAGGTCCACACCGATGACCCAGAGCCGAGAACAAGAAGCCCCAGAGAGGCACTGGCAGCCCTGACAGTGCTGTGGCCGCTGTGTCCAGAGCCCCACCATCCTTCACCTCGGCTTCGGCCTCCACGTCCTCCTGTGCTTCCACCTCCAGCCTGACCGCTGAGGAGGAGACCAGAAACTAGCCTCAGATGGCAGGAAGTCCATGCTAGGGACTGACGAGCCTCCTGCCCCAAATCTCACTGTTGAAGCCCTACGCCCTGGATGTGACCTACTTGAGACAGGGCCTCTGAAGTGGTGATTGAGGTGAGAGGAGGACATGAGATAGGAGCTTATGCAGTCTGAGCGGGGTCCTTGTGAGAAGAGATGCCCACGACAGAGACACCAGGGATGTGCACACAGAGAAAGCCCAGGAGGATGAGACAGGCAGCCGTCTGCAAGGCCAGGAGAGAGGCCTCAGGGCCACAGAACCTGCCAATGCACGGATCTTTACTGTCCAGCCTCTTGAGCTGTGAGAAAGTTAATTTCTATGTCTGTGACTTTTGGGATGGCAGCCCGAAGCAAACTATGGTGGTCTGGAAGGAAACACAGAATTTTACACCAACGCAAATGGTGAGTGAGCTGTGCACAAAAGTTTTTGTTGACCTCATAGGAATACTTGTAGATAAAATTTTGAGTTAAAACAGACATGTTGTAAGGGGTGGGGGGAATCACATTCTGTCCAGTTTTTAATGTTTTAATTAGAGCAGAGGTCAAGGATTTTTTAAAAGCAATAAGCAGCTCTTTTTTATTCACAGATGCATAAAAGGGCTCGATAGTCTTGAGGTTAAAAATTTTTTAAAAAACAAAAAAAAAAAGCCCTTTTACATGCACTCTAAAAAATACATCCTTACAAAAGTCCTTTTGAACTCCCTCAAAACTGTTAATGGAATAAGGGCTTAAGAGGCAAAACCAAAATGAAATGCCTATCGGAAAACATTTCTCCCATCCTGCGAAAAACTGAGCAAAGGAAGCAGTAAGAGAGACGGGACGGCAACAGAGTGACAGCCTAGCCAGGCTGGCGGAGCAGCACACGTGAGCCAAAGAAAGTGGACGCTGCGGGACAGCAGGGGACACTGCAGCCCACACCCAGCCTGGGCCCCAGCGGAAGCCTGTGGGGTCCCAGGGAGGAAGCAAGCGCTGCCCACAGACCTTAAATCGGAACTGCCAGCCAGGACAGCCACGACTGCCATGTCACTGCTGAGCACTTGACAGGTGGCTAGTAGGGCAGGGAAACTGAATGTTAAATTCCTATTTAACTTTAATTAATTTAAACTCAAATCGCCACAAGGTTGCCCGTGGCTTCTGACCTGGACAGGCGGGCCGGATCTGAAAAGCTTCCTTGCTGCTCTCAGGAGATCCGGATGGCCTAAGCCAGGGGACTGTGGACAGAGCTTTCACTGACGGGGAGGCCACAGAGCTTACCCCCTCGTCAGTATTGTCTGACAAGAAGTACTGGGGACTGTAATTCTCATAATTGGGTCACAGTTTGAAGGGGGCTCCTTCACATCTGTAAGTCTGCGAGAAAGCTTTGAGCTATTTCGGTGAGCAGAGAGGCATGTGCTAGTTCCCTCCTGGCCCCCTACCAAGGTCAAGAATGAGTTTAATATAGGCTGGAAGTAGCCCGAGAAGTAGATTCTTTGGACATTCCTAAAGGCGAATTAAGTAGAGATCATTATTTCTCTTGAAGAGCAGGTTTGGACAACAAAAGGTGGTGTGAAGTGCGCTGGCAGGCCGGGGGTCAGCACTGCCACGCAGGCGCCACGCAGGACAGCGCGGACAGACTGCGCAAGGCCCCTCCCCCGCGGACGAAACCCCAGAGCAGAACCACAGCCCCCACCCCAGCAGCAGCACCACCTTGTGGGCCAGCGGCCCGTGTTCACTTTAGGGTCAACAGCCCTGTCTAAAGGGGTCTGCTGAAGTAACACTAGGTGTGGCAAGACATTCTGTAACTCCCTTGTGCAATCTGGTACCTGGGCTCTCTGACAAATTCACGTCTTGAAACTGGGGACCGCTAACACTCACCCTCAACACACACACACACACGCACGACACATGTTCCTAGTTTCTACAACCACCAGCAAGACATCTTTTTTCTTCACCTTTCTTTGCTTGTGGCACACGGCAGCACTCTCCCACGGAGCAGCTGCCTCTCGAGCGGGCAGTGCTGGGTGGTCATGAGGGCCGACACTGCAGGCCCCGTTCACAACGAAAGCAAGATGACTGAGCGCCCCCAACAAGAGCGGGGCCAATAGGCCCCGTGATGCGCAGCCTTCTGGGCGGGCTGGTGTACAGGCAACGAGACTCCAGGTTTATACACTGAGACGAAACAACAAAACCCCGGTAGCTTTGATCACCCTGTTCAAATGAAAAAGCCGGGGAAGGAGAGCCCCACAATGCGCAAGGGTGGACAAGAGTCACTGCAACTCAGACTACTGCAGCCAGCTCAGGGACAATTTCAAAATGGAGCCCTGTCTTGGTGAGGATGCGCACCTCTCCTGGCGAAGACAGAGGAACCAGGAAGACCCACCGCCCAGCATTCTCCTGGTGACGTCACATCCTCTCTGGAGGGAGCCTTCCAAGACCAGGAGCATCGGACAGCAGTGAAACAGCCCTCTGTACGTGTCCACCTTCTAACAGACCATGTCATTAGCATATTTTGCAGAGAGCAAGCAGAAAAGTTTAATTGCCCTTAATTACCCAGTTCAAGAAGGCTCCTACATAATGGCTCTCAGACTTCTTGCCTGGTATTGATGTAATTTCCCTGACTCTGGTTTCGTTCTATCACTAACTTAGAAGCAACAGCCTCTCCAAGATGCCTTTTCAGAACAGACACTGAAGTCCCAGGGAGAGCTGGGCCAGCACTACAAAGGTTTCTTGTATGAAGAGTCAGAACCTCAGTTCTACACTGGTCTGGCGCTTGTGCATGTATGGCGGGGATGGGGGGGGGAGAGGACATGCCAGTATAAACTCAGAGGAAGGACTAAGACAAGGAATATGTAATCAGAAGCCATCACAATTACAAATGTAAATGAACAGGCAATTGGCGCTGACCTTTGTAGATTGTTAGAGGACTAATTAAGGCAAATCAGGGACTCTGTTCTAACAGAAAAACAAGACAGTGTATACCCTAAGAACTACTCCCCTGTCCTCTTCATGTAGATGCAAAATGCAAGCGCATCCGACAGTAATCAAACTACATACGCTTTATCCTGACAAACAGAAAACTGGCTCAGGGAACAGGAAGCAACCAGATTCACTTCTGGGCATACCTGGCAGTTTCATTCACCCTTCTAGCAACAAGTTCCACCAACATCTGACCTCTTACTATGCGCCTGACACTCGATTTGGCTCCATTCAAATAGATCCCACCCCTGGTACCGCCAGAGACACCAAGCTCAAGCTCCAGGAATGGCTATTTTTAAAGTCTTAAGAAAAATACTTTAAAACAAAACAAAAGGATCAAACTATATGCTATTCTGTAAGCTCTGTTTTCCATTTTACAATATTATATTCTTTTCACATCGATACATAATGATGGGTCTTTATCCTCGCCTGCAAAGCATCTTTCTAAACGGCATACTGAAATCTACAAACCTTGCTCAGGCAGACCTTCGTCAGGGATTGTATTTAAAACAGTTAAAGTCAGATTTTCTCCATTCTGCCATGAGTCCTAAAAAATTTCAGCCACCCCAAATTGTTTTTGATGAACTTTTACATTTAACTTTTCGAGTTAGAAATACTTTGTCCTTCTGCCAGTTCTAAGCCCCGTCGATAACACATACCTTCAAAAGGGAAAAAGAACATAGCTGTTCAGTTTTACAAAAACAATGCCGCAGAATTATAGAGCCGGCCACAACGTACTTTAAAGCTATGAGAAAAACTACCCTGGAATGTACATAATTTAGCTATTTGCGGGGGGGTCGGGGGGAGAGCATTACTTCACATTTAGAAGGCAGTTTTATACCAACTCTGAAAACATCAAAACAAAACGGAAAGTTGGAAACAGTACACTTTCTTGTTTTCTTAAGTTGTATGAATTAAACACAACTGCTTGATACTTAAAAAAAAAATGATCCATCAAACGAAGCCAGGAAGTATGGCACTAAGAGGCAGTCACAAAACCACACTGCTTGCACCTGCAACGCTGAGTCACCACATGACTCACTACCTGGAATGACAAAGATGTGCCAGGAAAAGGGGGTGCCATCTGTGCTCCAGCCAAAATAGCCTCTCAAACGCTGAGTGAGCATACCCTTCTGAAAACGCAGCCACTGCTGGACTACTCTGAATGCCTGGCTGGTGCATTAACCAGAGAGCCACACCAACAGTCTCCAGCTGTGTTCTCCAAATTTCATAAAAGTCTTGTACAAAGTAGGTGCTCAATAAAGAATCATGAAATCACATCTACAGAGTTTGGTGATCTATGTCTATATGAAAGGGAACAAAGCAGCCAAGGCCAGGGTTAGGAGAAAGCAGAAGGAGGTACACGAGGGGGTTGATGGTAGAAACACAGGGGTCCCTGGTGTTCTTGAAGGCCAGGGCACCGGAAGAGTGATATTAACTACAGTTCCGTCCAATAGCCAGGAATACCTTTTTAATAAGCACACAGGCAAACTGATCCTGCACATGACCCACCTATGAGAACTTTCTATCTGCCGAGAGCTTTTGGTCAATGAAGAAGGAAACAGTCAATGCTGGCCACTGAGACAAGTGACCCAGTGCTTGACCCAAAAACATGGGTTTCCTCACTTCCACCTGGGTATATGGATAATGCAAAGATCAAATCCCCAATAAAGTCAAGAGATCACCTGGTCTTGCAGAAAATAATAAAACAAAACAAAAGGTTGTGGTAGGGAAAAGTCTCACCTGGTTAGGGTTGCTTTCTTTTCTTGGTGAGGTCTATTTCCCAGCCATTTTTAAAATGAGAAGGCCGTGTGTGTGTGTGCGCGTCTCTGTGTGTCTGTGTGTCTGTGTGTGTGTGTGTGTGTGCGCGCTGGCGGGCTATGTGGTGAATCTGACTGGGAAACATGCTGACTCAGGTTAACTTGAAGTCAAGCCTGGTATCTTTGGAAGGTGTTATGGGATGAAGACAGGTGGTCCTGACCTCCAAAAGGGAAAAGAAGAGATACCTGGTGTTCTTAAAACTTCCTCATGTGTAGACAAGGGAGGTGGGTAGGCAAGAACAGAGGAGAAAGACCACACTGAACTAGACGGTGGGGCGCCAGACAGAAGCCCCAGACAGAAACACAGGCTTACGGAGTTTGCAGCTAGCACAAGCAGGGCTCCCCAAAGCTGCTCGGAGGCGCCCAAGCCTTATGCCGCACGGCTACTGTTTCTCGGTGACGACTAATGTCCTGATCCTCAAGCTAAAGAGGGGAAAACTGGGAGTATTTATCAAGCGCGTGCTTATTGAATTTGAAGCTGATGACCGTAGATGCCGTACCTCTACCAAGTCATGATCGCCACTGACTAATGCAGACATTCTCCCAAGAAAATTTTAGGAGTCAATCCCTGTTTGGGGGGGATGATATCCTTGAAAATAATGTATCTAAAAACAGCACCAAGCTACAGTTGAGGTCAAGATGACAATTGCCTAAGAATTTGCCCCTCTTGTCATTAGCAAAGAGTATAAACTTAGCCAGAGCATCTGAGTGGGAGGGGGGCTCAGGGCGAGGAGGGAGGCGGGAAGAGAGCAAAACCCCACTCCCAGCCAAAGAGAATACAAAAGGATTTTTAAAACAGCGAGGAAGTCTATCATCTAGACGAAAGTTGCTCATACACTTGAGGGGGGAAAAAAATAATCCTAATACGCATTAAATGAGAGAAACCCAGAAGGCAATGGTGTAAGAAAGCAATTCCAGAGCGGACTGCATAAATAGAAGTATTACATTATAAAACAGGGGACTGTTTGTTCCAGTCCATAGAGCCTGGGTGAAATGGCAGCTGTACACTATTTCATTTGGGGAAGCTCATTAATAAAAAGGGAATTCTGAGCAGAGTGAAAGAATTAAGGGGTGAAAGGGACCAGCTTTTAAGGGACCATTAAAACAATGACATATGCAGAGCTGGGGGGGGGGTGCAAGCCTGAAATATTGCTCTGTGTATACTGGTAGAGGAAGGAGACTCCTAGAAATGGCTCGACAGCAGAATAATGGGGAGTGGCAGAATCAGAGGCTAAATGCCCCAGAGTGGAAACGAACCCGAACAGCCAGATGACACGATGGTCTCTGTCTCCAGGCACAGCCCTGTCAGTGGGTGCTGGGCCCGGACTCACTCCTCAGAGCACGCACCCCTGAGGGACGGGGTCACACGTGAAGCTGAGGCATTTGAACTTAACCCATGGAGATTTTTTTTTTTAAAGATT
Organism: Galemys pyrenaicus; assembly: GCA_019455555.1. Taxonomy (NCBI): domain Eukaryota; kingdom Metazoa; phylum Chordata; class Mammalia; order Eulipotyphla; family Talpidae; genus Galemys; species Galemys pyrenaicus. The sequence goes on from JAGFMF010011631.1 coordinate 1,033,769, forward strand.
TATTTATTTATGCATACAAGCACTGGGGTACAGGCCAGAGGTGTGGAGGGGTGAGAGGATTCACCACAGAGAGCGAGGAGCAGAACAGGCAGATCAAGGGAAGTACACTGCTGAGGGGAGCAGCGAGCACAGCATGAGAGGTCTGCCACACCATGAGGGTCTCCTCCCGGCTGGCAGCAGGGATCGAACTCGTGCTGCAGTGGCTGCGGTTTGCTTCATAGTGCATTGCTTAACCCACTGCACCACCAGGGAGGCCCAACCCATGGAGATGCTTGAAAAACACACGGGAAGGGGCCGTCTTCTGGTGACCCAAGGTGATGCGCTCCTGTGCCCAAGAGCACTTTGCTGAGGAAACTCTAAACAGGGGCCACTGATCTCAAATTTTGGTAAAACCCATCATTTGTGAATCCAAATTTCATTTACACAGAAAAAGGGTGCTGAGTTTCAGCCTGGGGCGGGGACCCGAGCAGGTAAGCAGGGGGCCGTGGGGGCTCAGGAGGGAGGCTTCAGGAGGGAGGGAAGCTGACAGAAAAACCGATACAAGCAGAGCCCTCGAGATTAGGAAATGTCTGCTCTGGCGGAGGGTTAGGCATGAATTAATCATAGGTACCTAGAAAACCAGGGAAAACAAAAAGTTGTACAAGAAGGTAAATGAAATTATAAAACTCTACATGGCTCAGCTGTGATTAATATTTATAGAGTTAGAATAATGAAAACACTGAATATTAATATAACCCCAAATTATTATTTAATCATAATGGAAGATGTAGGGAGGGGAAGACTGAGTGTGTAGGGGGGTTGAGGAGCGTGGGGGAGTGCATGTGGTGGGGGAAGGGTGTGTGCGTGCGTACTACGCGGTACCTGAATTTGTGGCCGATGCGTGTGTTTGTGGATACGCACATGTATGCACGCGGGTGGGAATGCACACACAAATGGGGTGTGAGATTTTGCAGTGTGGTGCATGTGCATACCTGCATGTAGAGAGAATGCATGTGAATGCATGTGTGAGTATGTATGGAGTATGGGGGTCTGGGTGAGTTTCTGCACGAGGTGTGGGAGTTCGTAGGTATAACAGCATACTAGTGAAATCCTCATCTTTCAGAGTAGAAAGCCAAGAGATAAGGTCTAAAACAAAACAAAAAATCAAGGAACAGTAGAAGCACATTAAGAAATATAGAAATAAGTAACAAAAGCACTAAAAGTTAGAAGCCACGGCTCTGGGGAATGGGATGGGGGAGGGTTATGCCACTTTTCATTAATAAACTTCATATATAACTTTTAACCTCTAAAAACAATTTTAAAACATGCAATTTGGATAAAACTAAGATTAAAAACCCCCAGGGATGGCTCAGTGGCTAAGAGAGCACTCCTAAGACTGGCCGAAGTCGCCACCTTGGCCAGAGGGGCAAAGATGCCAGGAAGAGAGGCTTGTAAGCTCAGGGTCTCCGAGGTGGCACAGGAGGCACAGGGAGGGCATTTGGTAAGGCCGGGCAAGCAAAGCTTAAACTGGGCTGACCACGGGCTGGTCACAGTGGGCCAGGCCCTAACACCTGCGTGAGTCTGGCACTGCATGGGGCAGGCTCAGGCTGCAGCCAGGGATGCTTCTGGGGATGGTCAGGAGAAGCAGACGAACTGGGGCAGGGGAAGGAATGTGAGTGTGTAGATCTGAGAAGGAGCCACCTGGCAATTCTGGTGATGACAGAGAGAAAAGCATTAGGCCCCATGGGCAGCCACCGAGTTAGGTGAAGCCAGGGTCCACAGGGGCCTCGAAAGCGGGATGTGTTATGGTAGGCAGGTGAGCAGAACAGAGCTGGGCAATAAAGATTATTCTTTCAAGAGCCTGAATTCTTGAAGATCCTGCTGAGGAGAAAGAGCAGGACACAGGATTAAGAGAGCCTTTGTTTGATTATTTCTAAGGAAGTAGGAGGCTATACTGTGCTTCTGAGTTGAGAGAAAAAGATAGGAAGGCAGGAAAAATAAGAGAGGCGGTTCTACCAGGTGTGGTCCCCATGACAAGAGGAGAACAGGGAGGACTGGACAGAGAAGGCGAGTGCAGAGGAAATGACAGCGGGAGAGAAGCAGGGCCAGTTCCCACTGGAAGGTCTCCAGGTAGCAGGCAGCATGCGGCGGAACAGCCAGAGTCACTCTCAAATGCAATTAGAACATTTATAACAAGTACTTGCTGTTGTTTTGATCCTCTTGGAAGTTCATTCGTACAGACCAGACTTGAGGCTGCTAACCGTCATGTTCTTAGTACTGAGCGCAAGTCATAATTGACCATTTGCTTTATGTCAATACAATAAACTGAATCTGGAATTGATAGTGCAGGAATGTGGGATGGGGGACAATCTCTTCTGCCGGTCCTGCTCCCTGGGCAGTGGTTTGTGGAGCCTAAAGAAGAGGGATGCCGGGCCTCCCTGGTGGTGCAGTGGGTTAAGCAACGCACTATGAAGCAAACCGCAGCCACTGCAGCACGAGTTCGATCCCTGCCACCGACCAGGGAAGGGACCCACATGGCGCAGCAGACCTCACCTGCCTCGCCCGCTGCTCCTCTCAGCAGTGTTTTTCAGTCAGTCTGCCTGTACTGCTCCCTGCTCTGTCTCTGGTGAATCCTCTCACCTCCTGCGACTCTGGCCTGTACCCCAGCTCTTACATGCATAAATAAATAGATCTTTTTTTTTTTTTTTTAAAAAGAGGGATGCCAAGTCTCTTGAAACCAAACCAGAACCAAAACACGCCAATCGACGCCATGTCTCCTTCCAGCACACAATCGCCTGCAAGGTCAGCCCTGGACACAAGGACCAGCAAGAGCAAACCTGATTCCTCAGGTGGTCTTCCGGGAGTCAGCGCCAGGCCCAGCCTGGGCCTCCCGGGTCCGCAAGGAGGCTCACCTGGGTCAGTGGAGGGGCACCTGCGGATGGTGAAGATTTGCCCCAGATCCTCATCCTCCTCAGGCAGGCCCTTCTGCAGCCGCTGCAGCTTGCGCAGGCTCTCGCTGCGCTGGTGCTTCATGGAGCGCACGTGCTGGATGAGGTTGAGCTTGGCCTTGGTGGAGTAGTTGCACAGGACACAGTGGTAGTAGCAGCTCTCGCCCTCCACACCGCTCTCGTGCTGCTGCAGATGCTGTGGGGGACCAAGGAGAGGGACACTTGGGTAAGCAGTTCGGACCTTGTCACTGCCTGCAAGTGCCCATCCTGCCCTGGTCTTGACCCAGTGGGGAGAATGCCTGGTTCCCTTCTCCATCAGCTCAAGAAGATGGGCAGCAGCAGTCTCCTGTGCCTGTCTCCCCAAGACACCCCTCCCATGTGGCTTCCCAAGGGCTGACAATGCTGCTAATGGACTAGACCCTCTCCAGTCACGCGGGTTTTCCTGGTGCAATAATGCAAGATGCCTCCTTCCATTCTCCAAAGTGCCTGGCTTTATGTGAACATGGGTCAGCAAACTATGGCCTGAGGTGGGAGTCAACCTGCAGTCTATCTTTGTAAATAAAGTTCTCATGGGGCACAGCCACATGGGTGACTGTGTGTCCTAGCCATGGCTGCTGCCAAAATACCAGAGGTCAACATTCACCAGAGATGCCCTGGCCCACAGAGCCTAAATACTAGGTCAGCCCACGCTGACCCACGTCCTTAGTAGGGCGGCCTACTAAGTCATCCCACCTAAGGAAGACTTTGCCACAATAGAGACGACTCGTGGTTCTGTATGTAAAACTACCATGTATCAGGAAAACCCCAAAAAAGGTTTTCCCCTGGATTAAAAAGTGAAAGAGGAATGCATTTCTCTAGACTAGTTCCCGGTTGACACCTCACGGTCATTTGGTCTAGTGCATCAGGCGGTCAAGATCACACTCTGCTGTGTGGGTGTAGACACAGAGCTCAGATTCCAGAACCTGGGTGCTCAGGAGCCAGCGAGAAGGACGTTTACTGGGACTCAAGAGAGGTGAAGAGCAGCAGGAGCCAGTAACGGGCGTAGTCCAGAAGCGCAGAAGACGTAACGCACACTCAAGAATGGAATTCACCTTCTCCTTCCTCTAGAAGACGCTGAAGGCTCTGGACTCTTTTTATGAACTGCTGGGGAACTGACAAGCTCCTGGCGGAGAAGAGCTGTCCCTACATTTCAAATGCCCTACAGGTACACAAACAGCAGGGCAGACAATTCCCAAAAGTCGATGCCCTAAAGGCTTGAGCCAAGTTACCCAGTCAGTGAGTGGAAGAGACAACTAGAACCTAGTTCTTGTCTCTCTCAGTACCCTCCTGAAGCAGGAAGGCCACACGAGTGTTTTACGTGCGTGTTACTACCTGTTTTTCCCTCTCACTCCCTGCCCCGTGCCCACCCTAGTCCCTGCAGCTGTGCCCCGGGAGAAGCTTTAGGGGGCATATACTTGGTAACACTTACTGATCCTGCCCGGATAGATCTTGTCCAGATTAGAATGGGAGACGCTACTGAAGGCAGGACGATTGGAGCACCCTGTACCCAACCCCACGGTGAACCTGGCATAGAGGCCCACCAGCGCTTCCGTGAGACAAAACTACTCAGAGTCTACGCAGAGGCTCATGGTTCACAAGTGCACCGCTACAGTGCCTGAGACAGTGCCAACGTTCCAGAAGACTGTCTGTACCTTATTGTAAAGAGAAGTATAAAAATATAAATTAAGTGTTGTAGGAAAAAAACAAACCAACCACTGTGAGTGTGCATGGAGGGGGTGGCAGGGAGGGAGGAGCCCGTGTCATCAAATCCATAAAACCATTCCGTAGTAACGCTTGCTCTGGGGTCAGCTTGCTGGTCAAAAGTGAGGGTCAGAATAGGACCAAGAGAACAAGTCCCTAGTCCCACCCTCACAAATGATCTCACACACACTGAGCAAAGCCTCAGAACAGACCAATGCCTCCCAACCCCCAGCCAGCTCAATGTCAACTGTGGAAAGACATTGTAACATCTGTTTATGAAAAGCTACTTTTCTTGAAATGAGAGCTGGCCGGTTCTTCTTTTCAGGGGGGCGTCACCTCTGAGATAAGGTTCCCTGCAGAAGGAATCGGGACACAACACATACACCCAAGCAATGTTTCCTGGAGGCTGGACAGCTGGAGACGAAGAGGGTCTGATGGACATGGTGTAAAGGAAAAGGATGAGCCTGCCCACGCTCGTTCCGCCTGACTTCGCACAGTCCCGGCCACCCCAGCCCTACTCCCAACCCAAGTCAAAAAGTGGACCAAGGTATTCATGGGGACAAGGGTTTTGGCTAGGGTTGAGGAGGGTAAGTGTGCCCAGGAACTGCTGCTTTGGGTCACTGTGAGCAACAGCACTGCGCTTATAAAAGCTGCAACTGGGCCTGACAGAAGAACAGCGACAAGGCGCATGACCACAGAACCCAAAGCAGTCAGTTCTCCCTCGGGATTTTGGCAGTATCAGAAACTACAAAACCAGAGGAGGAATCACAGAAGCTTTGCCCTCAAATTCCCACCACCTTTCCTCGAAACAGGATTTACTGGAAACGAGGTACTGAGTCTTAAACATAAAATTTTAATTCGGATACAAGGTTCTTTTCCAAATGGCTAGGGTTTCCCATCTCTGAGCCAGCAGAGAGGATAACATGGCCAAAAGGAATAGGAGAGGAGTTGAGATTTCAACTGCTTCGTCAAGAACCTCAAGTCCCTAGGTTCTTGGGGGTCAGGGCTGGGTAAGTCCTGAATTGAAAATGTCACACTGGGACCTTGGGGCTTTCTAGAAACTCCAAGTGGACACACAAAATCCCTGCTATGAGGGACACGTTCCAAGGCTACCCCACGTTCCAGCTCCTGAGGTAAGCGGCCATCTCTCTGCCACTGGGACTCACTTGTCAGCCACGTGGAAAATACACTACCCACGGGGGGGGGGGGGGTTGGTAAAAGAAACGAAGACAGCCACAACCACGCCTCCTGACCCTTTCTAGGCAGCACTCAGCGTTCTCAGAGAATGTCAAAATTCTTGAACTTGAAATTTACTTCAAGTTCATGCTCCAAGATATATACACAAAATCCAGAATAAACAATGTGTCAGTTTCCAGGAAACACCTGCTTGTAAAGGTTGCGCCCCAACTCAAACCTGAGTCACCTGGTGTCAGCCTGCATGTGCCAAATCCTGTCCTCACCGAGCTTCTTCAATCCTCACCTGCTGCTTCTCACTCGGGCTGTCCAACCTACAGCCAGTCACGACCCTAAGTGAGCCACCATGACCTTTCTCCACGCCCTCTGGCCCTTCCCCAGGTTTGGAGCCGGCCAATGTCCTGACCCTGCTGGCCAGACCCTTTGCCCCCCCCCACTCCCCTCCACCCCTCATCACTGGCCTCATGCCCCAGCAGGAGGGGGTGGGACCAGAGAGGCAGACTAGGACTTCCCCAGAGCAAGCCAGTCAGTCAAGGACAAGCTTTCCCTGCAGAAGAGAGATGTTTTCATTTGGAGAAGGAGGGAGAATAATTTGTTCCTGACCTAGCTAATTAGAATACCCTCAATTGGGATCACAATGTATTTAATTAAATTCACTGTAATATATGAAGAATCCACCAAGGCACAAATCCCAGTGGAACACTCAATGAAGGAGCTGCTTTCCTCTCAGAGCTCTTGCTCTCCTTGCCAGGCAAGAAATTTTTCACCCACTCGAATCCTGAGCTCCCGACTCTCTCCCCCTCTACCACAGAGCTTGTCCTCCAGGAGGGGGACCCAGGTCTGAAGCTGCTTTTTCCATTTTTCTTTGTTCCCCATTCAAGAGTCCAGTCTGCTCACCTCGGTCTGGTCCAGAGTATAGTTGAAAAGGAAAGTGAAAAAAATAATCGAGGTCACATAAGAACCCAAAGAAAACTGGCTGGAATGCCCAATGGGCAGGGTTTGGTTGCGGTTAAGTGTCGACAGCACCTCGGACGCTACGTGAACACCCCACAGCACACAACATGCCTAACCCGGGGCGTTAACCTGCAGGTGACTAAGGCAGTGGTGACTTGGAGGACATGCCAAGGGGGTACGAGGAGGGTGTCCCTTTGGCTTGAATGCCATTCTGAGAACTCGCCAGTGGCACCAAGGCTTACTTGAGAAAACCTGGCATCTGCCCATAAACTCCTAAGGAACAACCACCCACTAGCAAATCAAAAAGGTAGATCCTCTCTGCTGAAGGAAAGTGATACAAGTGAGGTTCACTCAAACTCCTTGGTCTGGCCAGCCCTCCCCTACAACCTGAAATCCACCAAAGGTTGGCTGTGCTTTCCCCTAATGTCGCTGACTGGTTTTAGAAAGAAGTCTGCAAGTGACTGGGGTTCTGCAAAGGGGCAAAAGTTTCTCTGAAACATACATACTTCGCTACTGAGTTTATGGGCTGGAAGCTCAAAAGTACAGGAGGAAATGAATACCCAGTTTGACTCATAATAGAAGCTGAAAAGGAGTGCAACCATTTCCAAGTTCCCCAAATCACCACCACACAGCCGACGACCGATTCTCCCAGGGCCACCTGTTACAAGTCCGACTCAAGAACTTTAGGAGAGCGGCCGGGTGGCCGGCACCTGGTGTTGGGGATGAGGCGCGTAGACGCCCCCATACTGGCTGGAAACCTGTTCCTGTGCCTCTTTCTGATCTTACTGGAACTCTTTATTTTTGAAGCTAGTCTCTTCTCAGTTGAGCTGACACACCTGTATCCCAACGTGGAAACATCAAGCGTCCCTCACTGCCCAGGTCTGGCTCTAGGGAACCCGGCAGAGTCAAGCCCTCGCTACAGTAAGAGGCACCTCCAATAATGAGCCCGGCGTGGAAGGCCCAGTGCAAAAAGCAAATTAATAATTAAATCAGAGAGGCGCAAAAGGCGGCCAGCCCACGCTACTTTGTGGGCTTCTGCCCCATTAGTATGTGGTGCTCGTTTACCCTGGCCAAGGACTGCAAGTCAAAGAGACGGAAAGAGGGCTCTTGTTAGAAAATAATTCATCGTGAAAATCAAAAAAATGTGTTCCTGTTACTTGTTTCCCAGGAAAACTAACCAACTTCTGTCAGAGGACATTGATTTCTGTAAATCTGGAGGGGCCTCGGCTCCCTCCTCCTCCAACAACAGGAAACTTTTAACATCTGGTTCTTCATGCATGGGATGCAAAATATTGATTGGGTTTTGTCAAAGCCTCCCCTTTAAAGTAAGAATGGACAAAGTATGTTCTCGCTCGCTCTCACACACTCACACACAATTCACAAAAGAAGCTTCCTCAGAGGGTAACACCTGTTATTATAAGCACGCACACAAATGCACACACACAACAGCTTTTCTCTGCATACAGTGCAACTCAGTTCCAAGAGAAAATGAAGAGTGAAATTCTCGGCTGGGGTGAAGCAACTCCCACACACGCGCCCAAGCAAGTGGGCTACTCCAGAGGCTACCAGAAGCCTCCTGCAAGCAGAGGAGCAGCCCCGCAGTGGCCACTGGGAAGACCCAGGAGCCATCCATCCCGGCTAGGACGCCCTTCTAGGCAAAGGCAGGAGGGGCCTCTCAATTCATAAACTGGATGCGCTGCGGCTGCAGGCTGCAGCATGCCCCGGGGTGGGAAACTGCTAACCACAGCGTGCCAGGGGCCCTGGCTTCTCCCTTTGGGGCCAAAACTATAAAGATCTCACCAACCCTTGCAACAAGAAGGGATGAGAAGAAATAAGGGTCCAGAGTTAGTCTGCTAGTTCCCCCACAAGATAAAGTTGGGAAGAATAAGTGGATGTCAATTCACCATCATACCCACAACCAGCATTTACCACAAGGAAGTGCCTACACTTTTAATCCTCTTGTCACAGTGTGTGTGGTAGTGTGGTAGGGGAGGGGGGTGGTGGTGGCAGCAGTGGTGGTGGAATTCGGCTCCTGTCCTTGGAGGAACCCAAAGCTTGGAGAGGAAACGTGGCTCCCACCTTGGCCTCACAGCATGTGGAAGAAGCAAATTGGAACCTGGGCCTTGACCAAGTGCACAGCGGGCAGCCTATGCTGTCCTGGCCACAGGGGCCTTCAAGGACAGAGTTGCATGGCTGTCACCTGCATGCCAAAGAAAGAAACCGTTTCAGGTATAATGCGGCGGGAGTGTGGGCGGTTAATTTTTTAATCAGGGGTTGTGTTACAGAGTTCTTAATTTTTTAATCAGAGGTTGTGTTACAGTTCCAAATGCAATGCCTCCTTCTTTGTGAGGCTTTCAGAAGGTCAACCTAAATATATATGTATTTTCTGTGGAATGTCGGCTTTTGATCCACTCATGCCCTCATCCTTGGCACATGCTAATTTAGTCCTCTCACCAGAGGAGCCCTGCAGACACCGTAAGACAGAAGCCCCAGCCATGATTAACAAGAGAAGGTGAAAGGAAGTAAAAATGTTCCCTTAGATCATCCATTTGCGCGCTCTGACCTATTTTCTAGTTTCTAGGCCAGGCTCCTTACGTCCTGGAACCAGCCATGGCTGTTGGTGCTCAAGATCTGAATTCCAGGGCCTGAGTGGAAACTTCCCATCCCGGTATCTTTGGCCCTACACAAAGGACATTTCCTGACTCTGAGGTCTCAGTATGAAGGTTCCTGTAAGAGAAATACAGAAAACTCCAGAATCATCCTATCAGCGTAAGTCTGTAACTAAACCTACGGGTTGTTTCTGCCTTTGAACCTGTTCCAGAAAAATCCAGATGTGGACCCTGGTAAGATATCAATGCCTTCACATAACATTTTCCTCAATTAGGAAAATGACAGCAAGGGGTGTGGCGTCCCTACCTACAGGCAGGAAGGGTGGTCATCAGGGGGCCTTCCGAACAAAGGGATGCATCAGAACCTGAGGTCACAGCCAAATGACCGCTAGTTTCCGTGACAGTGGAAAGAGTATCTGCAGAGTCTGGGGACTGCACAAGGGTGCCCGCAGAGGATCCAGAAAGCTAACCCCGTGCTAACCATTCTCCAAAAACACCCTACGGCTCCAAGGATCTGAAAACCACACCTTCGCTAGGACAGGGAGTGCTAACACTCGCCCTGTTCATTCACTGAGATGTGCTTCCTTCCCCGGCCACGTTCCCGGTCTCGCAGGTGTAAGGCCCCGTACAGAGACAAAGGTCACCACACACACGCTTCTCTAGTCCATCCATGTTCAAATGCATGTCAAACTGTAGGTGCTGATGGCAGCTGGCGGTCCACCCTGGACCGGCACGGCTTGGACGCCTCTCCTCGGCGCTGCCCCGTTACACACAATGCTGGACCTGAGGTCCTCATCTGGAAGAGTGGGACAGTAACACGATCCAGGCACGGTCTCCACACTCTGCTGAACACAGTGCCTGGTGCACAGTTAGCTGTTACAGTAAATCAGGCCATTATCACTACAGTCATTTTTCAACTTACTAAAGCTTTGAGGTTAGGGGTGGAAATGAACGTCTCTTGGATTTACCTAATTGACAGTTCTCTTCCTCCTTACACCAGCCTCTCCTGTCCCACTCGGCACCGCCCCAAAGAGGAATCCCTGGGGGACAGTAAAGAAATCATGATATGTAGACATTATGACACAGAAGGGATGCAGATGACACTCGGGGTGAACGTCTTCCTGTGAGAGGTGCTTAACTTTTATTCTATTTTAAGTGACTTGCCTAAAGCCATGCTGTCGGTAGGCAGAGCTGGGACCCAAATGCCAAAGCCCGCCTCTTCGCGTGTAGGGGCACCAACACAGCGCAAGTGAGGGCCGTGTTCTTTACCGGGTCTGCTGACGTCCCCGGGATGGGACAAAGGGGGCAGAGCTCAGCCGCCACGGTTGGTTGACGGCTCCCCGCTCCCCCAGATCCACTCTGCAGGATCTGCTTATTTGTATCTCCAAACCCATGACAGTGGCCGCAGCAGGAAAAATACTTGCCCGGTGGTCAAACAGGTGCGCTACCTCATCTGTAAAACAGAGATGTTTATACTTGCTCTGTCTTCCTCGGAGGCAATTTTGAAAGCCACGTGAGAAAACATATGTGAAAATCCTCCGGAAGATGCGGAGGACTACCCAAATATTTGCCACAGTCATCATCTACCGATCTCGAGCCCTGGCTTGGCTTCCTCTCGTCTGACTGGCAAGCGCGACACCCCCGGCTCGGCTGTTAATGATGCAGATGGTGTTCTAGCTCAGTGGTTCTCTAAGTTGAGCATGCATCACAAGCACCTGGGGGGCTTGTTAGGCCAGAGACTGTCAGGCCACCCCGAGGGCTTCCGATTCCAGAGTCTGTGGCGAGCCTGGGAATTTGCATTTTAAACAGCCTCTGGGATGATGCTGAGGCTGCTGGTCTTGGCGCACACTCAGAACCACGACTCTGGCTGGACAGCGCCGGCCACAGAGAAGATACACTCCGGGCACAAATACAGGGAGAAGCATCTCCAAGGTCTGAAACCCCTTCACCCACCTTTTCCTATGGAAGAGGTTATTTCAGATCCAAACGAAGCACACCCGATAACTCATGCAATGTGCCTGCACACAAGAATTCACCTCTTTAATGGAAAAGTCACATGGAAGCAGCTGCCTGCTACTGCCTGCTCCAGATACTTCATAAAAGTTGGAATTGCCTGATTCATCTTCCTCTCCCCTTTCACACCTGCAGTCTAAAATGTCCTGGGGTGAGAGCAGAAAGCCCGAGTCTTGGTTGGGAGGCAGGAGGCATCACCTTTCCCTCGCCTGTGCCACGTCCTGCAGAGCACACCAGTCCAGGCAGCTTGCGGGGGCCGGGCCCACGGAAGAATTTTAAGCAGGTGGGAAAAGAATAAAATGCTCTGCAAAATTCCTCCCACGCTCTTGAACTCTCTGGTGGCTGCTCCCGAGAGCATGAATTTGGTGCTCAAACTCGGAGGCTTTACCTGAGCGCTCATAACCTGCTGACAAATACCCTCATCGCCTTCATCACGAGAGAAGACATGGCAACCCTAGCAAAGTGAATGGGGGATGGTGAGCAAGCACGGGGCTCCCCTGTTTCTCGCAAGAGGTGCTCAATTGTGATTTCATTTTCCCCTTGAAAGAGAAAATGGGCAAGTGATGAGGCAGCAGAGAAAAGGCGCCCCCTGCACAGATGCTTTTGACGGGGCTCTGAGACATTTCATCCCTTTTCTTGCAATTCCGTGGACTCTGCTGAAGGCAGAGGAGCCAGCTACCGCGTGGAAGGTGGGGCCAAGTCTGAGGTGGGAGGCCGGGAGGTGGCGGAGTGGACAGTCACGTGGCATGAGGGGAGACAGTTTTGCGAACGATGACACGGCAAGTTTCTCGGCTCTGCTTTCGGGTCCCCCTCATAAATAACCCAGACAAACACTCTGTGCATTGGGTTTTGCTCTCCTTCCCCCCCTTTTTGAGTCTCATTAAAAGCCGATATCATTCGGCCTCAAGATGGAGAGCTCAGCATGGATTTTACTGAACGTTAAATCAACCAGCAAGCGTAGCCAGCAAACTCTGTGGCACTTTAACTTTAAATAATGCAATAATTATTGAATTTCCTTTTTATAACTGAAGTGCTGGAATGTAAACAATGGGGCTGTAATTGCAGGAAGGGGGGATCAATAGAGGCAATCGTTTTCAGCCATGTTAATTGTAAATACAATCGCTCCAAGATGTCAGCCTTGTTCTTCTTGCTCCCAGAATCATCCTAACGGATGACAGAGTCCAACTTTCCCATTACAGCTGTTCGTGCCTTTAAGAGGTTCTCAATCAGGTCTGATCAATCTGTCAAGATAATGCATGGAGTAAGTAAGACTCTTCCAAACACAGGCTCCCAATCAATAGCCAGGACCAGCTTAATGAGGTGGGGCTAAAGCCCAGAGGGAGGTAACAGCCCCCAGCTTGTGCCTGGGTTTGGCAGGCTGGCTTCCTCACATGGCCCTGATAAACAGATCAGCCCTTAATGAGGACATTAGTTATGCATGCTTCAGCAAGCAGCAATGCACCCATCCCTTGGGACAGACAGACAGAAAACAAAATAGATTAACAGAAAACAATATGGTGCCAAATCAGGTCTAACTGAAGACTTTCCCTCCTTCTCCTGCTTTCTTTAATTGTCCAGCAGAGAGAAGGACATCAATTAATCATTGCAACGGCGTGAGTGCGCAGACCGCGAGCATCCAGGAGCGTCCACAGGGCTGGGGACCGCAGGGTGCCAGCCAGCCTCCCTGGGGCTGTCACTCCATATGCGGGTCCAAGCTTCCTCAACCTGTTCCCAGACTGCAATGCGAGAGCCCTCCCAGGTGCGCTACAGCCCCAAAGACAGGGGAGATTGAGAATGAGAAGGCCGGATCTTGAAGTCTGATGGCCACAGTGGGCAGTCAGGGGCTGAGGGAGGATGAGAAGGAAAGAGCAGCTCCTCTGGACCGACCTTCATCTCTGTGATCAAGTCTTGTCCTAAGAATGGCAGCTGCCTCACAGGTGAGGAGATGGAGCAAGAGTCTGGAATCCCACATCGTTCCTGGGCTAGAGTCTCGGGGATAACGTAGGAGAGGGCGCCTCTCCTGAGTCCCCACCCAGAGGCAACTCTGTGTCTTCACATTTGTTCCCGCTCTGGTAGCTTGGGAAGAGCTGGCTTGCAAGTCCTGGAGGGAGGTGGCAGCTCCCACCGCTGGCCGCCCTGTGACTCACGCGGGGGTGCTCAAAGTGTAGCATCACATACCCTAGGAGCCCTTGCAGACATGGTCCTGCCCTGCAGGCTGTCTGGAGACGGTGCGTGGCATGCTGGTTGTAACCAGCTCTCCAATGACTGCCAGGAACGCTCATGGGCATTCCATTGTCTTAAGAGGCCAAGGCAGGCTGGGCCAGCTCCACATAGGGATGGCCACCTGGGCCGTCACAGAGACATGGCAGGTTGCTTCTGTCTGGAGCAGAAATGGTTCCATGCCCAGAACATATCGAAAAATCTGTTATTTTCACTGAGGCTTTTGGATCCCAAGAGGAAGTGTTTATTCTAGCCTATCACACACCTGCTCGAGAATCTAAGACCTCTGGGAATAATAAAGCCACAGGAATGAGGCCTGTGTGAAAACTCTGTTTTATTAGTTGGAAAAGACCATGGAGTAGGTCACGCTATTGAATTTAAAATGTTAACAGTCTCAGATTGTGACGAAAGTAAAATAAGAGAACCTGGGTTGGTTTGCTTTTTAAGGTAGGGTGATGAGCTGAATACAAGAAAATAAATATACAGCTAGAAAGACCAGATGCCTGCTTTGTGCAAAGGCCTCGCTCCTGCTCTGAAGCCTTCCCCAGAGCTCAGGCTGTACCTCACACACCCAGGCAGCCCACGGGCGGCAGCTTCCAGGTTGCACGTGTCTTAGTGAGTGACAAACTGCCTCTTCCTCCTCCACACTACCACCAACAGCATCCTGCCAGCAGGAAGACCAAGCTGCATCTTTCTATCTCAGTGCTCAGCCCGGCTCCCGGCCCAGAGCAGGGGCTTACAAACAGCTGGCTGTGCCTGGCTGAACGAAGAAGGTGAGTCTTCTAAAGCTCTAGTGTTACTCTTGGCCCCTACGTTGCCATTCAAGAATTACCATATTTAGCCCAACTCCCTTGCTCCATCTCAGAGCTCAACACTCTACTCCATTCCATACTACACAGGACATGGGACCCTGACAGTCCCCACCGAACCCACCAGCCCCAATCTTCTGGTCTCATGCCCCTCCCAGATTGCACGGACCCTTCCTGCGCAGATCCCGGGGCGAAAGGACAGCACAGGCCCCTGGAGTCTTCAACCCCCACACCCGAGTCAGGCTCTGTTTCCCTGAGCCTGTGGTGCCCTACAGCATCAGTGGACCAGTAAGTCAGAGTCATTCTTTGGTGCCTATGCTTCACTTGGCTGCACACAAGATGCTCCATGCTTGATGAACAAGATGGGAGGTTGGGATTAAGAGAATAAATGACTGCTAGTATCTGCTGCTGGTTTAAATAAGTCCTGAAATAAGCAATTACTCTAAATGGCTATACTCCTTTATTTTTTTTAAGATTTATTTATACACACAAGAGTGGGGTACAGGTCAGAGTCCAGGATGGTGAGAGGATCCACCAGAGTGGGGACCAGAACAGGCAGATCAACTGAAACACACTGCTGAGGGGAGCAGCGGGTGAGGCAGGAGAGGTCTGTTACGCTGTATGGGTCCCCTCCCTGGCCGGCGGCAGGGATCGAACTTGTGCTGCAGTGGCTGTGGTTTGTTTCATAGTGCGCTGCTTAACCCACTGCGCCACCAGGGAGATCCACTCCTCTTTTTTCATACGTGGATCACAAAAGCAGTTCTCCTTCCCCCTCCATCCGCTAAAATGTCCAGAGTACAACTACGTTTGTCACTATCCTTCTACCCACCCTTCCACCTCATCTATACACCTGGCTTTTTACACAGGTTTAACATCACGATGCTCTTCTACTATTAAACTGACAAATAACAGCATGGTTGGGATATCCTGAGAAACATCTAGAAGGAGCCCTCAGAAGACAGTGACAGCAGACGAAAACAACTTAGTGCATCTTTTGGCCCCAAACATAGGGTGTCTACAGAGCGAGTGGAGTGGGATGAAGCGCAGCCACCTTAAGGGAGGTGGCCAAATGGGCATTCCTGAACCTCTGGCTGAGCAGCTTCAAGATCCCCAGTTCTGAGTGAGGATGAGCTGACTCATCCAGCTGAGAACTGCCACTACTGGCCTCCGCAAGAGCTGGTTACCTCTTTCACTTTTCTCTCTTTTCAAATTCTGGGACCTCTGAGGGAAGGGACAGTTCCCTGCAGGGGCTCGGGAGTCGAACACTTATATGTGCTCTTTCTCCTTCCAGTTTATGCCCCAGCTCCTGGCTCCCCAGCCTTCTGGCAGGCCGACCAGCCCTTCGCTCCTCCCCGGCCACTTCTCAGCAACTCGGTCCAGAGATGCCACCTTGCAGGTGTGCTCTCCAGCTCCTGATGGAATGTGGTTGGAAGGCCAGTAGGCAAGATATTTTAACTTACTTCTAAGGGCTGAAATACAGGCAAGCTTTTCATCAGCTAGGACACACTGACCAAACCATTCTTTCCGCAACAAGTCTATTCTATGCCGCCAGAGACCCAGCGGCGAGCAGCAGCGCAGGACTTTCAGCGGACCCGCAGGTGCAGTCAGTTCCTCCCAGATGGGGGACAGTTTGTAAAACCTACTAGTAGAAAGCTAAAAAGACTCTTCCGCAGCAAAGCTCAAGTTTCAGAGAACTGCACTGAAAGAAGTGGCACGTGAGATCATTTCTCTGAGCAAACTGGTGGGGTTTAGAGCGTGGTACCAATGCCAGCTCCCAGGCAGTGAGATGCCAGGCCCATGTGATGCATGTTAGTACTCACCACGTGACTGTTTCACGGGGACATGGGACCACAGACCCACCTCGCCACAACACCAATGTAAGGGCAACATCTTCTGGGGCCTCCACGCCAGCAATCTACTTTGCAAATATTAATACCAACTTCAGATACTTTTTGGAAGTAGGTATTTTAAAGGTTTGAAGCCCCAAAGTACAAGTTTTTGATGCTCTTTCTAGAGTGCCACAATAAAAGGTCAGAGGAATCAATGACTTGTACCAGTTTCTGCTAACAACTGAGATTTTTATAGAGGTCTTTCTTTTGGTTATGGATTAATGCATTCCCCATTTGCATATCCATGTTACTGCGTCTTCCTCACGCAACAACGAACATTATTCATCTTTTTCATTATTCTTTGTACACAGAAAGGTCCTTCATCACAGTGTCCCTTCACCTCCCATCTCCTGCACTGCCCTGTCTCCAGCCAGCTCCACTGGGGCTCGTTCTTCTCCAGGTTGGCGAGAGAGAGAGCAAGTGTGTGTTCGTGTGCCGAGTATGCGTGTGTCTCACGGCTACTCACGCCCTTCCTTCCTGGGTACACCTCAGCCAAATTCTGCGCCCTGTCTGCAAAGCCCACCTCTCCCACCTGACCTCTGCTTACAAAGATTCTTTCCCCTCTGAAAGCAGTCTCGAACTTTCAGCACCCTTTGTCGCACTGGTGATCAACTTTAGTGTGTAAGGCATATTCCCCAGTGAGATTGGAAGGATCCTGAAGGCAGGAACCCCAGGCCTCCATCAGGCGTGCCCAAGTCAGTTCATTCCACAATGAGGACGCACACAGGGAAGTAGGGAGCCATGCAGTGGAGAGGAGGGTCCTTAACTGTCGAGTAATGTGCTTTAGAGAAGATGAAGCGGCATTTGGAAAAGGACATTACCAGGGGCTGAGGCTGGGGTGGAAGGGGCAGCTGAAGACTCGCAGAGCCTTCCTCACAATGTGATTTCACTGTGGTCCTAGGTCACAAGGAGACAAATGAATTGCTTGATCGCCATTCACTTACCTCGCTAATGAAACTGCTGGGCTTTGCTGGGGGAGGAAGCTGTTGGGAGGACCGGCTTGCCTCTGGGTGTGAATCCCACCGGTGCCAGCTGCATTCCCTGCGCCATCATGACTCAGAAGACATCACACGCGGCCAGGGGGCTTTCTTGGTACACGACCTTCAGCAAGTCACCCTTCACTTCCCGCTGCAGCGCTAAAACCCTAGGAAGCTACACCCCGTGGCATGATTGCGAGGAGTGCCAATGGCGCACGGCTAACGGTGACTGGGAAGCACTTCGTCTTTGTAGAGAGCTATATTCCTTAACATTTAGAATAATACCCACTGTTTCAGGTTGAGGAAGCATTCAGATTTTAGCGAAACTGAAGGCTGAACACATCCGCTAATGAGCAGTGTCCTTCCCATAGAAATGTTGAAAGCTACTCAGTCTACTGAATAAAATGACTAGCAGTACATTAGCAAGACGATGATGCAGGTTTAGTTACCATGAAACCAGGGTCACTGCATTCAACATCTAATAAGCAAGTTCTTAAGATCACAGAAATAACCGAGAGTCAGGCGAGCTGACAACAACTGCGTATTTAAATATGGTGCGGGAAGGATGATTTTTCGGTGTACAGTCTCCCCTGAATTCATAAAACTACAACTGGCCTCAAAGACACATTTATTCCCCGGACCAGCGCTTGGCCAATTGTTTCCTGTTATTAGTTGGTTAGTAAATATGTGGAGCTTTGAAGGCCACAGGCTGTCCATCACAAGAGCTCACCCCTAACCTCTCCCCAGCAGGGAGGGGTGGGCAGGGACGGGCAATGCGGGAAAGAACAGGCAGGGCCGCGCACCAAGGAAACGTTATAAAAAGAGGTGACTGTCCATGGGGTGTTGGCCCCTATGAAAAAGTCTGTCAACAGTCTACCCCACCCTTCAGAGTACCGATGAAAAGGGGAGAACGCACACAGACACTGTCAAGCAAAGTAAGTTTCTCCCAACTTGTCCAAACTCAGTAACAGCCAGGCTTGCCAACTTGGTCTCAAAGTAAGTTGCCTCCAACTGAAGGTTAACGGTGATTCCTGTACCATTTCGCTCTCAGGAAATGAGTCCAGAACCCTTAGGCTTCACCCCTTGTCATCAGGCTCTATAACGTAAGAACTTGCATGTTCGTGTGCTCTCAGGCTACGCGTCTCGCTCGATAACCTGGGTGAACAATGCCCTGTGAGTAAGTGCTAAGGCTATCCCTTCACTCAGAGCTAAACGCTGCCTATAACTGACTCAACTTTCAACTCACCTAATGATGGAATTACGAACATTATCCAAAAAGTAGGTTGTTTCTGTGCCCTCTGGTAGCTGAAAATAATCCAGATTTAAATAGCCAGCAAGAAAAGCGGAGAAGGTGGAAAACCAGGTCACCGTTAGCCAACACATGTCCCTGCAGGCCCGCTCTTACTTCCTGGGCGTCTGGCAAAAGGAGGGCTCCGGCATTGACCTGACACCCGACCATGAGGGGACAGTAAGTCGAGATTTAGAGGAAGAGAATATGTTAAGCGCTCTTTCAACAACCCATCCGCTTGGTCCTGGCTCCCAATAGATTTCTAAGGGTCTGGCCCTTCATTAGTCGGATTCTCACAAGTTCCTTGTGGAATGAAGGGTGGCAGGTGTCTGTCTTCAGAGTTCAGTGGACAGAAGAGGAAGCGAAGCCAGAGATGGCCAGGAGACAGTAACTGGGGAGCCTGCTGGAGTCACCGGTGTTCGAAAATCCTCCACTAATGGTTAACGTTTGAAAATATGCCAATTTCCCACCCGATCAAGATATTTTTAATCAATCAGCTAGTAAGAAATATCTCGCTGGGCTGGCTCCATATTGCTTCATATCAAGGGTGATCTGGATAAAATGTGGGATGTGGTCTCCCACCTGGTACTAGACCCCACTTATGAAACCCAGCGGGCACTGGGATTTGTAACCCAAGCGGTGCCATGTATATCAAAGGATATTGTCTTGTGAGCAGGGGACATAAAGGCCTGATTGTCCTAGTTCGGGGTCTGTCAACACACACAAGGACCACCTCAATCCAAGGCCCCCTGAAAGGCAATGCCACCGCTGGAGTCCCATGCCCTAAAATACCGGCTCAGACAACAAGGGGCATGCAGGATGAAACACGGCTCCGGTAGGGAAGCCAACTCAATTCTGCCACAGGAGTTATTATTTGTTAATTGGTAGAAAAAGGTAAAATTAATGAGAACATTAACATAGCTATTTAAAAACAGCTCCGTGTTTCTCCCATTGTAACACATGGGACTATCAGGAAGTAATTGAGGGAAAAGGACACTGTCAATTCTCAATTATCTGCATGAATGAAGTGCTCAGTGACACGGATAATCCAAGTCATTTACATTTGGATTTAGAAAGCAACATCTTTTTCCTTCGGAAAACTTACCTTCCTAATTACAGCCTGCTGAAGGGAATGGAGAAAGCAGTTTTACCTTCTCTGGCAGGAAGGCAAGCCGCGGGGGCAGGGAGGGATGATGCTGGGGCTTCGGGCCTGCCACAGAAAACCCACAGCAGACAGACGAACGTCCCCAAGGGTGTATGTCCTACCAGGGTGCAGGTCCTGGGTGACAGCTACGAAACGCATGTGACGACGTCAACTGCGCTTAAATCTGAATGGAGTAAAACTTGTAGTTCGGGTCCTTGGTCACGCCGGCCACATTTCAAGGGCTTCAGAGCCAAAGGCGGCGGGCGGCTACAGCAGGACAGCCCAGACAAGGGTATGTCGGCCCCACTGAAGCGAGTTCCAGGGCACAGCAGTAAATTCTAGGGCAATGAGGCTCTCTAGTCTCAGATTAAGTACAAAGTTGTTGGTGTTTTGGGTTTTTTTGTTTTTGTTTTTTTTTTTTTTTTCTTTTCGGGGTCAGGGGAGGTGAGCTGGGTGGGGGACAAGATGCAGGAGATGCTCTGCTGTCATTTTTAGAGAAACAAAGAGGGAATTGTAACACCTGACCCTCTCAGCTAGTTTAATTTCCAGCCCCGGTAATGTAGACCGTCTAGGGAATAACGCGAAAAAATAAGCATTCCATTCTAAGTAAAATGAGGCTTTTTAATTAACAAAGCAGAAAATGAGTGGATAAAAGGCAAGGCAGGGAAGCCTGATTTTAAGCAAACATCCACCGGTGCCTGCACCCAGCGTGGCCGCCGTGTGGCCGGACGTGAGATAAAGGGTAAACAAGGGAGAGAGCGCAACCCCCCAAGCCGCTCAGATGGTACCTGCTCAGGTGCCACAGGGACCAGTGTCAGGCCCGGTGTCACTTCACATCCTCATTAATTATCTTGAAAGGAGAGGGTTAGTAAACAGCAAGTTAATTAAATTCTCAGATGATGCTAATTTGGGAGGCTTCAGAACGACTGGCAAGGGCAGAGGCAATATAAATGGGACCCGGATGGGTTAGAAGGATGAGTGGAAAATAAAATTAAATGCTGGCTAAACAAACACCACTTTAAATAAGTCTTATGGAAGAGCCAAAACATGTCCGAAGAGGAATTTATTTGGAAAATAGTTGTGCTAAAATTAAAATGTTTGCAGTGTCTCCGGCGCATAATCGGAGTGGGAGTCTAGAAGAGCTCTTTTAAGGTTTTTAATAAAAAATCTTGATGCGCACGCAGAGGAAGGTCTGGAGGAACACCAACTGTTAAGAGCCGCTGCCTTCACGAGGCGCGGCCGCAGAGCCCAGGCGGTGGGCGGCGGGGAGACTGCAGTGGGTCACCCATTTTACTACCTGCGCCACTCAACGGACCGAGCGCTCTCCAGACAAGCACGTCCAAGAAGCCCCAGTGGCTTCGTGCATAAGGCACCGGCCTCCAGAGCAGCATGGATAGAGGGGTGTTTCTGTTAGGTTTTTCCAACGGTTTTGTTGCAGATAGAACAGAAGCGTTACAAAGACAGTTAAAATCCCTGTCTAGCTTTCACTCCGCTTCTCCCAACATCTGCCCACATCGAGACACTGGTGTTGGTACAAAACTATTACTGAAGACTCTGTTCGGATTTCACCTTTTTCCCAGCTCACTTCCTCTATCTGTTCCCGGATCCCCTAGTTGTGTCTTCTCCAGTTTGTGAGTTTGTCTTTCTTCTTCTTCTGTGGCCCGAACACTTAGAAGAATACTACAGAGCATCCCTCAATTTACACTGCACCCCTCATTCTGACGGTTTTCTCTCAAGTGGACTAAGAGCATGATCTTTTGATGTCCCTCCCATGGCACCCCACCAGGGATATCGGTCACTGACTGAGGGGCACCTGCCAGGTTCCTCCACATCACCTTATCACGTCTTCCTTTCCACACTTCAGTCGCTAGAAATGAGGCCCTATGTCCAGTCAAGGGGAGGGAAACCAGTAAGCTGCTTCTTCTATTATCTCAAGTAAAATAAAAGTACCTTGTAAAAGAGAGAAATTTCTCTTCATACAAACAGGAAGAGCTAATGAAAATGTCTACCTAGAAGTCCAAGCTTGTTGTCTTTGTTTTGCAAACTTGGATTTCTCAACAAAGGGGAGATGGGGGGGGGGGGTGGTGGTGAAGAAACACCCACAGAATACTGCTAAATGCCAGGCAGCACCTCACACACTTACGTAAACTAATTCATTTAATCCTCACAACAGCCCAACAAAGGTGATGTGGCAACATGAAAATGAATGACTGCAAATTACCGCTGGGGAAGTGTGGAACAGAGTAAGTCACTTACTCGTGTTAACACATTTAATAAGTGACAGCAGCAGGATTCGAAACCAGGTCGCCTGCTCTAGAGACTCGTAGCGTGGAAAGCGCTCCGTCACCGTTACAGTTCAAGACAGTCAAACGAAGCAGCAAAATATAATTCAGAGGATTTGGTGCAAGATGTCAAGAGTCAAATGGGAAGAGGCTTCTCTGGAGGCAGGCAAATGCCTCGGTCCCCTGTGACATTCTCAGGCTCAATGGGACCAAGAAGCTTTGTGGGGTTTTTGAGGGAGAACAGCTTTCCGTCACCTTAATAGCGTGGCAAGGGATACACAGGACACCTGAGCTGGGCACAGGAGCTCACCAACAACAAGGAAGATGGAAGAGGCTCAACACCCATGGGCCCCAATGCTTTCTGGTTTCTCAGTCCTGTTTGTCTCAGAGACAAGTCTGGAATTGCCTCCCCCAGTAACATTTATTTTTCCTACTATTCTAAGGGTTCACTGATAGAGACAGCAATAAAGCATGGTGGTCAGGGTTGGAGTGAGTCTGTCTGGGTTGTTAAAAAAGAGGAAGTCAACACATAAAGAGACTCAGAGCGAAGGGGGAAACCTGCCTTCCCCCAACTCTCTAGAGCTACAACCCGGACCTATCAATCATTATGCGGGCTTGATTAATCCCAACCATTAGATATTGTATATTCTGACATCAAAAAGAAATGAGCAGTTTCTAGAAAGACAAGAAAGGAAAAGGAAAGTTTGGGTAAGAATTGCAGCTTTCCTCCCAAGTAGCCCACATGCTTCAATCCCACTGAATGGTCCTATATTGTTATCCTTGACCCCAGAGGAAAAATGATGAAGAGGTGAGCAGGAAGCAATAAAGAAATAAATGCCCCCTTTCTTCATGCCCACGTTCCACTGCCTTCTCTAAACATTTGACCTTCATTTCTCCTCCACTGAGCCCTAACCTTGCATTGTTCTCCATGTTTCAACTGCAAACACCTGTCTTCAAAGTTTTAATGGTGGGCCCTCTCTGGTGGCTCAAGGGGTCAAGCACCGCATGATGAAGCCTCCGCAGCCACTGCAGCATGAGTTGGATCCCTGGCCAGGGAGGGGACCCACACGGTGCAGCAGACCTCTCCTGCCTCGCCCACTGCTCCCCTCAGCAGTGTATTTCAGTCAATCCACCTGTTCTGTTCCCCGCTCTGTCTCTGGTGAATCCTCTCACCGTCCTGGACTCTGACCTGTACCCCAGCTCTTGAATGCATAAATAAAATCTTTTAAAAAAATTTTTAATGGCACTAGTAAAGAACCATGTCATACAAATTCTTCCAACACTGCAACGATCGTATCTCGTTAGTGAGCAGAAAGCAGATTTTCCATAAACATCTAGAATCACAGAACAGGAGAACAGAATGGGGCCCTCGGCGCTCATCTCAACGTCCGTTTCCTACATCAGGATGGCAGCCTCTGTTGAAAAAATGAGTTCACCAAGCGAGGTCTCAAGTGGCAAACAAAAACGCGCCCCTCTGCCCTCACCACAAGACAGGGTTCTCAGGGTGAACTTTACAAGCATATATACTCATTTTATAAACCGCAGAGGTGTACTGTTGACAGTAGGCAATACTGGGGTGCTTACTGTGTGCCACGCAGGGTTCTAAGGGTTGTTCAGAACACCACTAGCTGTCAGGGGACCAGCTTCACATTTCCGCATCTCCCTTCCTATGCATTTCAGCATTTGACCTTACCCAGAACAAAACGAAAATAACATTGAGGAGGAGCACATTTCCTGATTTTTAATGGTGTCTGAACCTGAAAATTATGAACTGGAACATTACACTGAAACATTCATCTGAAATCATTAAGCAGATGTTTGTAAGCATTTGGAAAAGCAATGACTCACTAGAAGTAAACATAAATTTACCAAGCACAGAAGAAGAGACGAATGTCTTTCCTCCCTTAACTCCCCACCCCCCAAACCTTTTTCTCCTTAGTAACGCCACTACTGCTGTTGTTAGCAGTACTGAATCGGCAGGTTAGTGAGTGGCTAGAGATTAATGTCCTGGTGAATGATGTGGAAGGAGGAGCATCTGATTCTGGTGCGGTCCCGGGGTCTTTGTACTTAGCAAATTTCTGAATTTAAGTCAATCCGGAGGAAAATGTCTACGGTTGTTCATCGTTATCTAATTGGACCGCTTGTCAACCATTTCTAGAAGATCTCAGTGGAGACAGAGGTGACATCCACTAACATAACCTTGCCCCAATATACACAGGAATCTAAAAGCCACAGAAAGAGGGGAAAAACTGCTAAAATTTAAAACATTTTAAAAGATGACTGATGAGAATTATTCCACTTTCATACCAGATAGAGCAAGTCTAAATAGTTAGAACCATTCTGTATAGGGCCAAGTTAAGGCAAATTAGATGCATGAAGAAAAAGTGAGGAGCAGATCCGGGTAAGAACTGAGTGTGTGATATGGTGGCAGTGCTCAAGCAAAGGAGGTGGGACAGAAGTAAACATGGAGGTACCCCCGCCCCACTTCACCACACAGCATAAAACAAACCCCAGGTAGATTATGGAGCCTACTGTTAAAAAGGTGGGGAGAAAGGGATTCCTAACTTTAGCAAAGGGAAGGAAGTCCACCTTTCACTATATAAGATTGTAAACTTTGGACTCTCAGAACATATAAACAGTAAAAGAGGGTGGGAGAGGGGAGAGACCCCGGAACAAACACATCTGACATCTTTGAAACGGAAAGAGGTCTTCACATTATGCATTCACTAAAATTTACTTACAATAGAGGAAAAACTGGAAACAATCTGAATGCCAAGTGGAGGTGACAGAGGCACACTCCACAGCTATTAAAAATCAGATGGCAGGAAAATAATGATGATGTAAAAACAATCAAACATTATGAAGTTTTAAAAAGCCAGTTCAGAAATGTGTATTATTTAAATGCTACAAAATAACATAATATCACAGCCATACAGGAAAGACTAATTACATATGCCAAAATATTTAAAGTTAAAACCATCTTTGGATGATGAGGTTAAGGATGGTTTTCTTTTTTGCATGTCTTTCTGCATTTCCAGAAGTTGGTTTTTTAAATAGTCAAGAAATACTTTTGAACTCAAAAATGAAAACAAAAAATGGAGGGAAAATAGAGACACACAGGGCAGCCTCATGTCACCTTTCCACACTCCACACACGTGGGAGGGCAGCCAGCCTACGCAATGTAACAATGAAGATAAACAGGAGGAAGGAAAATAGCAGTAAGTGTCAAGTCTGGTCTTTAGTCTGCAGGCGGAAGGACAGGGAGGCCTGGATGAGTCATGGGGTCCATGAAAGCAAAGGCAACAACAAGGCCCTGGTCATTTCAAGGGCCACAAGTTCCAACGGGGCCAAGCATGTGTTCTGGCTGCTGAAAGAATGAAAAGTGAGTGACTCCCTGTCTGTGTCAAGGAAGGAGCGCCTCCCTGCCATCACCAAGTGAGGACTCACCGAGCAGACCGCATCCCAGAATAAGCATCGTCACCCAGGAGACACATCAACAAGCAGGCACGTCAGGAGCAGGTGACAGGAATGGCAAAGGAGTTTGGAAACCGATTTATACAAAGAATCAGCCATGAACACCAGCAACGTGTACTCAGTCCAGGGCAGAAGGCGCGCACGCGCACACAGAGGACAGCTGACAAAAAGTGGGGGCCGTGAGCGCCACCAGCACTGGCGCCTTCCTACAAGGGCGTGCTGAGCAGCTATTAAAAATCACACCAGAGGAAAATATCTTGTGACATCAGCAAAGCACGCAAGGCCAAGTTTAAAGGAGCCAATTATGAAAGACACACGGTATTTAATTCTACAAATTACTAGCCTTACCTTCCCAAGGAAAATTCTCTTATGAGAGAGAAACCTGAAACCACTGTCTCTGCCCTTGCAGCCGGTCACAGGGAGGAGTCTACTAAAGAGGTGCCTCTAGCTCCATTTAAGTGGAAATGTTCAGAGAAAATCCGTGAGCTCCCGTCTAGAGAGGTTTCTGGAGGCTAGCCCTCCATCAGACTGCTCGATGTTCCCTAAATGTCCTTCAGAAACAGAGATCTGTTTCTCCTCAGAAACACAGAATCCCTTTCCAGCCCAGACTCAGTACCACATTCAGGGTGGAACCCCAGATTCCGTACTTTACAGGGTTCTCTAGCTGACTCAGATGGACTGTCAAGTTCAAGAAGCCTTGGGAAGGTAGACATCTTTAACAGATTTTTAAGACAGGACAGCTTGGTATTTTTAAAAGGCAAGGAGGGGAAAAAAGTAAAAAGAGAAAAACAAAAAAAACCCAAACCATTAAAGTTCCATTACTAGGATGAATATGTAACAGACTTATACTGGGTGAAGTTATCTTCCCAATTAAAAAATGCCCACAAATCATCCATTTAAACAACTACACTGCCAAAGCAAGGTGATGATTTTAACCAGTTTGTGATCTGTCTGCCACGTCGGAGCACCTCATCAGTGCGTAAGCCCGCTCAGACTTGGGTGGGCCTCAGCAGAGAAACTCCACTGATCCGCTTGCTCACCAGCACACCCGGGCGCCTGGATCCCCTCGTGAACAGGAACACAATCACGAAAACTAACATTTCAGAAGGACCCTGTCCGTGTGACTTCCCGAGTGGCGGGTTTCCCTGAAAGGGTAAAGGCTGCTTTCTTAGATTCTAAAACCCATCCTTCTCTCCAGGCGTGAAGTGGTACTCCCAAAACCTACACTGTATTGTAAACTAAAGGCAAACGAATACAATTATTTTTTTAAATCTCTGAAATAAGGGGGACAAGGCAAGCCAACAAGGCCCAGAAGAAACACCCTTGTATCACAAGGACATTCTTTCGCCTGTCAGCTACAGAGCCCCACTCTGAACTGGGGTCCCCGTGATTCCCGCTCTCACACCTGCACTCAGGCAAGAGGCCATCAGCTCAGCAAAGCTTCTAGGAGATGGAGCTTCCAGGAAGCTGGACAAGCTCTTCCTAGAGACACAACTGTGCTTCCTTCCTTCTAGATCCATGGCCAAAATGCAACCAACTTTTTCTCTTTGTCAAAAGGCAGGAGGCATGGCTTGGGGTATGTGGGGGCGCTACCCGGTGACTATGTGGGGAGGAGAGTGAGCGGGTGCTGAACTGATAGGGGGCTGATTCTGACATGCTCAGGTGTGCCTGGGGCAACCCCCTGAGAATAAAATTAAAGGGAATCTCATTCTTATCTGCTTCTTGAGCTAACCACAGGGCTGTACTGAACAGGTCTGCCTGTGACTCTGAATGTGCGGTTGTCCAGGGATCCGGAAAGCACCAGGGCAGACAGCAAAGAGCGTGTGTGGGCTGGCCCCTGTGTGCTTGTAATGCATGCAGGTTCCAGGAGCGAGGAAGGTGGTTAAGGCCTTGTCCCAAGCAAGGAGAGGACAGGTCTCGGTGAGTTTCCTAGCAACCCACACGGGCAGCAGGCAAGGCCGTGCGGACAAGAATTAAAACAGATGCATACACAAATGCAGAACTGACGCAGGCCCAGATCCCAACTGGGCACAGAGAGACATAGGAGACCCCTGCCAGGCCCCAGCCTGTGTTCTACCGAAAGGCTTTTTGGTCTATGTGGTATGCGTTCCGGAGATAATCTCTGTCCATTCTCCTTAGTCCTTCAGCCACACCTGTGGTTCATACCCTGCCACCCCAGAACAGAAAGCAGACCACCACTGTACAGCTTGGGGGCACCGTTACCAACGATGCACGTGTGACTGTCTCAAGAACTTCAATCCCAGCACTGACACCCAAAGCACAACATTCTCATCTCTCTGCCCACGTTACTTCCCTCTGCAGTTACTTGAACAAACCCACTGCAGTTTGCTGTCCCCCTCTTCTGGTGGTGCAAGGGATTGAATACTGCACTGCGGGGGCTCCATAGCCACTGCAGCATGAGTTCGATCCCCGGCCAGGGAGGTGACCCTCATGGCACAGCAGACCTCTCACCCGCTGCTCCTCTCATCTGTCTATTTTGTTGCATCCACCTGTTCTGCTCCCCACTCTGTCTCTGATGAATCCTCTCCCTCTCACACCTCCGGCCTGTACCCCAACTCTTGTATGATTAAATCTTTTAAAAAATAAATAAAAACAAACGCGCTTTAGCTCCCCATCACTCCCAACTCCTCACTTGGACCGTGCTGTGTCCCGGCTCACTGTGTGCTCAGTTACCGGGCTCACTGGCCCCACGTCAGCACGCTCAGCAGCTCAGGTCCCTCTGCCTTAACGGCCTTCAAGCGTGGGCCACTGTCACTTGCCCTTGCTCTCTCAGCCTCAGCTCATCACATTCTATTCGACCCACCGTGCCCAGGAATGTCCTGTGCAAAGTGAGACCGCTGAGATGAGAATGATTACTCTGGAGCACCTACAGCCGTGGCCAACGCCATGGCCAGCCGCAGGTCACAGCAGCAGCCATCCGGTTGCCACCTGCAGCACGGGGCTGCAGTGACGTGAGCGCTGCCTTAGCGTGGGTGTGGCCAGCACTTACGAGCTCCAGAACGCTCCATCACCTGGTGCTGTCTCTGAGACTGTCCTCTGTGATCAGAGAGTGATCATAAGCCACTCACTTTACACTGCTACGAGCTGTACAACCTTTAGAATGCCTCAGACCCCTTAGGACAGCTCATCCCAGTAACTCCTGGAGGCTAACACAGCCATTTCACAGATGGCCTGAAGGCAGCTGTCCTGAGGCTGGTAGATGGCAGAGCTATGTCAGGGTCCTCCCGCTTCCACCTACTTTCCTGCTCTGCCCACACCAAATCAGTTTGTCTTTAAGACCATGCGTGGTAAAACCACTGTGGACACTAATGAATTAGTAGGATCTAAGGCATTATAGCACATCTGAAATTCACAATGAACATGTACACACACATAAGAGCATTTATTCATATATGTCGTCTGTATATGTACATATGTGTACATATGTGTCTAACACTATAAAAACTGGGCCTCCCTGGTGGCGAAGGGGTTGAGCAGCGCACTGTGCAGCTTCCGCAGCCACTGCAGTGCAAGTTCGATCCCTGGCGGGGGGCAGGGGGGGACCCACATGGTGCAGCAGAACTCTTCTGCCTCGCCTGCTGCTCCCCTCAGAACAGTCAGTCTGCCTGTTCTGCTCCCTGCTCTGTCTCTGGTGACTCTCCTCACCCCCTGCCTCTGGCCTGTACCCCAGCTCTTGTGTGCATAAATTAAATATTTTTTAAAAAACATAAAAACTGGTGTGTATGCCTATAAAGGGCATCCAGCCAGTCAAGAATTTATCATCCATTTACCCATCTGGATATGAAAGAGAGAAAATATAAATACATATACTTGCATCCTTGATATAAACTCCTCACCTCACTTCTAAAACCAAAGCACTGCATCAGTGATTTCCCAGGACCCTAATTTCCCTGACCCCATTTCAGGGCTGGCAGTCAGGTGACATCGCATTCCTGGTGTGATGAAATGGAAGCAGCAGCGTGCCCTGGGATTGAGACTGTTCAGCGGCCAGCGGCACTGTTCCCCAGATCTCTGTCCTGACCTCATCAATCTCAAGTCTCCTCTCCTTGGTAGTAGATGAAGTGGGAGCTAATGAAAAAGCTAAGGAAATCAGCACCACTAAGAAAATGCCAATACTCATTTGAAATCAACATAAACAGTTGACCGTTTCTGTGCTACTTTGAATTGCCTGCTCCTCCTTCCTGAAGTGCCTCTGGGTGGGACTGTGTCTTCACATTCCATGTAATGCCTGCTCCACAATGCTATTACTCACCAAGTGTCAGATAATAATTATCCCAGATGGCGAATTCACAAGCGTGTTAGTCATCGGTGTAACCAGGCTAGCTTGCACTTGCCCCGGGCACTCCAGCTCAGCCATCAAAATGTTCTAAAACAGACTGTTCTTTCTTCTGGTTATTTATTTATTTTCTAACATCAAGGAGAAGCTCCCATTTTCTCCTTTGGAGTTGGTTTCCATAGGTTAACCCTTCAGGAAGCCGCATGAAACAGTTTTCACTTTGTAGTTCCTAACTACAAGTAGAACAACTCTGGACGTGACCAGAGTTTATGCTCTTGACACGTCTCCCCTCCCACCCAAGGCTTCTTGGGAGGGTGGTGCCTCAGGAGCCACACTTCAGTAGCTTCCTAGGAATGTTTCAAGAAAAGTCACCCTGCTTTCCTGCCAGGCCTGCCACTGACGGGAAAACTATGGTAGAGGCGAAAAAGGATGAGCACCAAAGCGTCCCTCGCCAACTCCTGTCTTCCTCCAGACTCTGTCTCACAATGCAAAGAAAATCGCTGCCGCTGGTTATGGGCCGTGACATCAGCAGAAGGGATGGGGCTTGAGTGACAAAGTTGCGTGGGTATTCTCAGGTGGAGGGGGAGAGGCCGCTGATACAGCAGCCAAAGCAGCCCATGGGCTGGGGTTGGGGGCTGTAACTCCAAAGCTTCCAAAAGCCAACAGGCTGTTGAATGCCAAGCCTGCACTATTAATTTGCATATGACATTAATTTTGCTGTCAGTGTGTTAATGTGTGATTAATTCTGTCATGGGTTAGAGCAAGGAGAATTAGTTAATTGTCAGAAACCCTTCTCATTCACTCTCATTCATCCCCCGCCTCCCTCTAACTTCCCCCTTTTTTTCTCTTCTTATTAAACTAACCTCCTGGGTTTTCTTCCTTGGGGCACTTTTTTCCTATGGGATTTTAATCTCATCTCCTCCTACCCTTTATATAAATGCATTTCCAGCCAGGGGAAGTGAGGAGACAGACGGGTAGGGCACTCCTGTCCTCTTCCCCTTCCCCCAACCCACACACACACACAGCCAGAGTCTGAACACGAGTCAGGCAGCAGTGGGGGTGGTTTGGGAAGGACTCACCACGAGGACACACAGGTCCCATTCATATTCAGGGTCCACTGCCAATGCCGGCGATACCTGTGTGCATTGTACAATCCACTGTTTGTGTGCTATGCAAATAACCTGTGCAGCTAGAACAAGCTGGAATGCAGATTGAACACAAAGCCATCGCTGTGCTATGGAAATGGGTCACTGGGCCGTCCCTTTTACCCTTGCTGCCCACGAGCAGGCTGCAGTCTTCCTTGTGAACAAGCCTTGGTCGCCATCATGCAGCTTCCTATCCAGCTCAGCCATTATGGGTCCAGGCACTTGTACCCTGGCTAGCTATACTTTTTTAATAACATCCAATGAAAAGAACCTTGAGGTCTCTAAACTCTGTTAAGGGCCCGGAGTGTCAGGAACCTGCAGGGGGTATGGGTGCGCAAAGGTCGGGTCAAAGAGACCCAAGACAGCAGCAAGACTGGGACACAGGCCACTGGACAAGAATGGGTGATTCTGAGGACGCCACCCCCTGCTGTGCTAAACCACAGCCCACACCTAGAGGACCCACCTCATTCAGTGTCTTGCCAGTACTTTCCAGGATACCTTGAGTTGACTTATATCTTGAAAGAGTACGATGGAGGAAGGGGGAAGAAAGGAATGAAACCAAACACACGGATGGATACCTCTCTCACACCACCCCTCTACAATCACACACATTGTTTCCATTTAAAGGGCTAAGAAACTAAGTGGTGCCACCTTACGGCCTGCCCCTTCCCTGATCAACAGTCCCAGGGCTGGACGGGGCACCGGCCAAGGGCAGCTGTGACACGTTACACTCTCTGAAAGACAAGAACGAGATGCAAAGGGGTACAGGCGGCTGCTACACCCCTCTTCTGAGAAAGCTACAGAACACCCATGAGTTTGTTGAAAAGGGCCCTACTTTTGTGTCTGAAAGTACATTTCCAACAGTTCACTTAGGTAATTGGAAATACGTCTGTGCTGCAAACATTTTACGATCTATTTACGAAGTACTGGGCTCATTTTAAACTCTGCAAGTCACTGTTAGTTTTCGGTTCAGAAATACACTGAATTTTTTTCTCTTACTTAGCAAAAGGTAACGTTCTTATAGTTCATGATTACCACAATGCCTTGCCACTTTACATCACATACGCTCCTTCTAGCTAAACTCTCACCAGAGGGTGGAGACAGACCGAATGTGACACCTCACAGTAACCAACTACACAGTGCCCCCAAGAATGTGTATGTCTCTATTTCTCTCTCCTCCCCACCCCCTTCCCTTCCTCTCCATCCCACCTCCTACTTATTCCCTTCCCCAAGTACTAAAACCAGACAAACCAGGAAGAAGCAGAAGATAAGAGTACATTAGTGCAGCAACTCCGCTTTTCAAACACTTCTCTGTAGTATAACTTATGAAATCTCAATCGATAGAGGGAATCCGTCAGGAAACTTTTCTGTGCACTCCTGGAAGTTACCAGAGAAATCACTCAGCTGGCAGTGACTCTGACCAACATGAATCTGGACCCCTCCTTCCTTTCCAGATTATGTGTTGTTGCTCTAATTGCTTTAATATGGGCATTATTCACACATGAAACTGGAATTACTCAGCACGTGGGAAATAGGTCCCGACCACCCAGGGCCAGTAAAGCTCCCATGACATTTTTGTGAGTTCGCCAAATTCCAGCAAGGACAGCAGGCCCGGGACTTGCTGGATTCAAAGAAGATGACATGGCCCTTCTGCACGAAGCAGAAACCAACCTGCCCACTTCTGGCCCTCGCTTAGGGTTTGTCGATGAGCTTAGGGTCTGTCGATGACGTCATCTCAGCCAGCCTCCGGGCACAACACAGCTTAATGGCTAACGCTCACTTTTTTTTTTTTCCCATTTGATCAGATTGGTTTTTATTATTGAATTTGTGAGTTCTTTATTTTTTTTCCTCTTTTTTTTTATTAAAATATTTTAAAATTTACATATACTTGCCATTAATTGTAATCCCCATGTATTCCCCATCACCATCTCACCAGT
>JAGFMF010011631.1:1066717-1135630 GCA_019455555.1 Galemys pyrenaicus
TCTTCCCTCAACCCTCCCCCTCCCCTCCCCACCAGGTGTCCCCAGTCTGTCCTTGACTCCTCATTTTTGGTTTCTGTGTTTTTATTGCTGTTATTGTTACTATTATTATTGTTCTTATTCCTTTCCTTGATCCTCATTTGGTTCCCTTATGTACGCTCACTTTTTTTAACACTGACATTCTACATACAAAGGATCACCTAGCTGACGTTTTCTCCAGGGTTATCAATTGTAAGGTGAAGTCCCAAAGGAACAGACTGGGACCTAGAAAGCTGGGTGTTCAGAACAGAGAACCGGAGCAGGGTAGCTTGGGCTGGGGGGCGGCAACTGTTCACATTAAAAGCAGCCTCTAACACAATATTTCTTCCCTTGAATTTCATATGTAGAATCTGGACATTCAGAATCTTCCAGGTTCTTCCCTCCCACAGAGACACTCAGGCTTCCCCCACTCCTCTCTCTGTCTTGTCCCTTTTTATAATATACCCTTTTCCTTCCTCCACTTCTCATTCTCCATCTGTCATTTCCTTAAGCATTTTTAAATCATTTTCCCACAGGGAAGGCCAAGCCATTCTTCAAGGAAACACCTGCTCCAGGTAACGGCCATGGTCTTGGGCCTCCTGGTTTGCTTTGGAATATGGAGGAAGTCAGCTCTTTTGCAGGTGCAGGGGGAGGTTATGGCAGGCTTTGCACAAGAAAGACCAAAACTGCACACAGTGACTGCGCGGGGATGCTTGGCCACCCTTGCATCCAGTGAAGATATCCTGTGACTTGGGCCCAAAGGGTGCTGGGAAGGGTGGGGAGGCACCCAGTGGGGTGCTGCACAGGCCACAGGCCCCTCCAGAGCTGCCCTGGGTAACTGCAAAAGGCTCGCCACGCCAGGCACACTCCCAGCATTGTGCTCTCTCCAGCATAGCGCGCTCTCCCCACCAAAAACCCCGAGGCCTCCGGAGTGTACACTAACCACAAGCCTTTGAGTGGCTCATGTATTTACAAACTGAGGCATGTCAAAATCAAAGGGGATACCACATGACATAATTCGCATTAAAATGTCAACAGGCTGACAATTTATAGAGTCAATCCACGGAAGGTGGGGAGGACTAAGACTTAGTAATTGTTTAATTCCTGCTGAAACCCACGGCCTCTGTGCCTTCGGGAAGCCAGGACCCGCCGGGGGCCTCCAGCCTGTGCAGCGCCCCACGGGGCTGGCGCGGCGCCAAGTCCAGACAACTGGCTTAACCATTTAGGGCCCTCCACGTGAGAGACAGGAGCAGAGACCGAGAGAGACATATGCGGAGAGGGAAGGAAAAGGCTTAAGTGAAGGGTGGGAAGGGGACGCGTTAGGGGGTAGAAGAGACTTTCTTCCAGTTGTGTAGTTGACAACGTGACTCAGGCTGGTTCCAAAGAGGGAAAGGCCTCCCCTGGGGCAATCTTTATTTTCCACACATCCAGAAGCTGCAGGTCTGAATGCATGCCAAAAGCCCACCGGCCTTGGCTCCTTGGCCACCCTGAGGCAGCAGCCTGCTCCCCGAGGAGCTCTAAGAAGGAAGACTATGGGCGGGCCGGGCTGGGCACCTCAGTCCAACAGGCCTGAAGCCCACCACCCCAAGGGAACAAGAACAAAGGCAAAACTCAACCCAGAATCCTCCACGTTCACATGAAATTATCCTAGGCAGCTTCTCCTACCCCTTCTCCTAAAACCCACTAACACTGCTCTGCCCTGTGGGGACACAATGACGCGCTCTTATCACGGTCTCCGCTCTCAACACGCCTCGCACAAAGCTGTGGGTGCTCTTGGGTTCTGAAACTGGTTTCGCTGGCGTTACTTCAAATTAACGGTCCCTTATTTGGTGAGGGGTCCCCCTTGGGCTGTGGGGGCAGCTGGTGCAAGGCAGGCAGTTGACAGAACTTTCGGCAGAGGACTGACGGACTCCCTGCACTGCACCCCAAGCCCTGAGCCAGGCGTCAAGCTTTCTACCCCGACACGTAAAAGACACACCTAGGAAAGAGAAGGCATTAATAAGATCATTCGGCAAAGCTTACAGGTAATAATCGTTATCTGCTTCTGTAGGGTTAGAGAAATCAGGTCTTTCCACCCTCCCACCACTGTGATGATGGACACCTGTGGTGCTGCGAGCATTCCAGGGTGGGCATGCGCAAGTGGACACACCTGAGTTGGACACGGGCTTAAATGGGTGGCGTCATGAGGATGCCAGGACCCACAGGACTGACCAACACCAGCAGCAGCGAGAGAGAGAAGCAGCAGCCGAGAGAGGGTGAGATGCGCTGGGGGCTGGGAGGCCTGCCAGCCTCCCGGCCCCCCTGGCATCCCTGCCTGCCATGTACCTGGCCACCTCTACTAATAAAAGCATGAAAAGCCACCGAGGGCCCAAGACTCCTCCCTTTCCTTGACCCGTCTGCTAAGAACCATCCCGAACCTGCCCAGTGCCGCCTTCCTGCCTCTACAGCTTCCCAAAAGGTGGTTTTCATTCTGCAGGACTTGGCCCCCGAGGATGTCCCAGGGCCACGTGGGCTGTGACAGGGTTGTCGGCACAGGCTCGGTCTGTGTATAAGCAGTAACACCTCATTCTCTCTTCTACCTCATTAACCGAAACACATTAAAACAAGTGTGCACTGGGAGCAGAAAATGAGACTGTTAAACCAAGCTGATATAATCCTCATCAGCTGTGGGAAATGAGACTGCGTCAATTAGGCCGCATCAAGTGTGGTGGCAGGATGCGGGGCTCCCGGACCCCCCACATGAAAAGGGGCTAAAGAGGCAAAGAAACCTGGGTTTGCACAACAGTACTTAGTACATGCTTCACACACCCTCCCCTCCCAACAGCTTCCTGCTCGCTCTTTCTAACACCCCAGGGGAGAACAGCAGGGCCTGCTTAGAATATTCCTTTAAGATTCTTCTGCACCAGGAAATCTTGGCCAAACTATTTAGAATGGGGAGGTGGGAGGGAGAGGAAAACGAAAGTGAACTTAGAAAAACATACCGGGTGTGTGTGTGTGTGGGGGGGGGGGGGGGAGACCCGAGTGGACAACTCCGTGCTCTCCACTCCCAGCAAACGCACTCTCAAAGCAGCAGGGCGGTTTATGAAGTGCAGGGCACGCTGAGGCCAACCAATGCCCCAAGCCCCAAGATCTACAGTGACCAAGAGCAAGAAAGCGTCAAACTAAACAGCTCAGAAGACAACCGTTCTGCAAGTGGGACAGCCACAGAAGCGCATAGCATTTGCCTTCACCTGCCATGGCCAGACTGAATAAACAGTCACAAAGCTCAGGGAGGAAAACAAAGACTGTCTGTGAAGTTTCCTAAATAAGGAAGATTAGGATTATTCTGACAATAAGTGAGAGTCATCACCTCACGCGCATATATAAGAAATGCAAAGGTCTTGCATGTGAGTGATAAAATGTAAACGTTCACCCCCAAGGAGTAATACTTGTGGGGTCTGATCCCCCTGGACATCCTGGACATTACAATATCGTCTTTGATAGTAATAATTACCACATGTGACACGAGTGTCACTATGCAAAACTTGCATTTGCATGTCCTCATTTGTGTTCATATTTGCAACCTTAACACGTTACTGCCAGCCATTTGCATTTCATTCCACAGGTACTGCCAAACCCAAGCCATGGACACATTCTTTACACACCTCTCCACAGACTCAGCCCTTGTGCCCACGAACGCACCACTCTGGTGACAAAGAACAGCAGTTTCTCAAATACACTTTACAGAGCTGCTCCTGCTGCTTCTGCTGGTCTAATCACGGCCTTGAACTTTGTGAGATGGCACTTCGTGAGACTGTTCTGTTGTGCATACTTAGTACATCATTTCGGATGTTAGAGATTGTTTCCCATTTAGTTTGCTTCTTCTGAATCAAGGAGGGAGGCATCGCCTCCTACTTACCGACTCAGAGCTATAATCAAAGAGCCCAACTTTAGTCATTTGTTTCTTTAATGAAAAAATAAAACAACACTCCCACCCAGCTTTCCAAAGAGGTGGAGCAAGGGGAAACAGCCATAATTTGAGTAGCAAAGGAGATAAACTTCCACTGTACCAACAGAGAAGAAGAGGAATGTAAAGAGGGTGGGTGTCAAAAAAAAAAAGTTTCAACTTAAGAAAATTTGGGAATATTTCAAAATACTGACTGACAAAGGGTTACCATGGAAATAGTTTGCGTA
This sequence comes from Galemys pyrenaicus, assembly GCA_019455555.1. Classification (NCBI taxonomy): domain Eukaryota; kingdom Metazoa; phylum Chordata; class Mammalia; order Eulipotyphla; family Talpidae; genus Galemys; species Galemys pyrenaicus. Next base: position 1,070,906 of record JAGFMF010011631.1, read on the forward strand.
CTGGATCGCAGGTATTTGTGACAGTGCATGGAGACAGGGATGGGACAGCAGGGACACATGCTGAACACGCAAAGACCACTGGCAAGGCAGAGTTAAGTGGCCCATGCCACCAACACGTGGCTTTCAGTGTAAATGAACTTGCTGGGGCAACGCGGGTGTTCTGGCAGGTTCGCAAGCTCCAGCAAAAACTCCACTTGTGTTCAGAGGCTGATGCCCCTTTGTAACGTTCCGTGGTATAGACAAGGTTCTAAGATGGAAACAGATACAAAGCACAAGGCATATAGAGACGCCGAAGTCAAACGCTGTCTATTTAACTACAAGTAGACTCTCACCTTTCAATCTCTGCCTTCTATGCCGTGTCCTTCTGGATTATAATTTTGTTTGCCATTTAGAGTGAATGTGCATTAGCTTTAATCTACAATTATTAAATTATATAAATGTATTAATACACATTATCAATTATATGTGTGTGTACGTATATGTGTGTTTTTTTAAAGATTTTATTTATGCATACAAGAGCTGGGGTACAGGCCAGATTCCAGGGGGGTGAGAGGATTCACCAGAAACAGTCGGGAACAGAACAGGCAGACCAACTGAAACACACTGCTGAAGGGAGCAGCGGGCGAGGCAGGAGAGGTCTGCAGCGCCATGTGGGGCCCTTCCCCGACCGGCGGCAGGGATCGAACTTGTGCTACAGTGGCTGCGGTTTGCTTCATGGTGCAGTGCTTAACCCACTGCGCCACCAGGGAGGCCCCATATGTGTTTGTGTGTGTGTGTGCGTGTGTGTGTGTGTGTAGGACTAGAGAAAAGAGAATAGCAATCTCCTCAAGTATCCAAGTGTGATGAGTGCTTTATACCAGCTTCCAAGCCTAAATTTTTACTAGCATCTAACTTTGATCACATAAGAAAAATAGGGATGTGTTGGTACTTGTAGGGAAGTCCTATTTAAAAACAAAGAAATTGTGGTCCCCCAGGTTACAGAAGACAATAATACAACATTATGTGGGTGACCTGCAGCAAAGTTTGGCCTCAGACAAGGGGACAAATAGCAGCAGAATTAAAGTTAGCTTCGGCCTCCTTTCTCATCTTCTTAAGTACTTTACTGTATCACTTCTTGTTCTATCTGGCACAAGAGCTGGAAGTATTCCTTTAAGAGAACCAAACCGAACAAAGCACTGTAAACATGCACACTCTTAGTGTTTAAAGGGGACCTCGGTGATCTCCCACAGCCCTCATCCTTCAGAAGGCACAGGACCACTGCTCAAGGTTAAACTACTTGCCCAAAGTCACTTCACTAAACACTGGTGGCATTTCTCTTAAGGGAAATTCTTTCACCCTCCTCCAAACCCAAACAACCCACCAGCTTTTCTGTCCTCCAAACCAAAAGTGTGGCAAGTTCAAAGCTAATGAAAAGCAAATTATAAAATAACTTCATTATGTGGTCTACAAAAGACAATGGAAAACCTAATGAAGAAAAGTGGTATTCTTAAAGAATAACATATTGTCTGGAGCTGGAAGCCTACTACACTCTAGAATGCCCATCCATGATCTCACTTAACTTCCTAGACCGATCAGGCAGGGGGTTTTCATCTCACCGCAGAACAGGCAGAGATTAAGTTACAGCTCCAGGGTCACACAGCTGTCAAGAAGAGGAGCTGGGATTCGAACCGAGGTAGTCTGCCCATAGGAAGCCTCTCCCTCCTTAAAACCCCCAAGAACCACCTGAACGTCCCTTCTGATCCTTGAGCATCTACTCTTGAAACGTCCTCGTCCGTGTTCTTGCCCCACACTGGCCAGCACCTGCGGGCACCCCCAACCTCAGTATGATCGGGAGCAAGCTGGCCTTTTACAGCTTCTCCTATGGTGCCCGAAGCTCTTGCTTGGGCACTTTTCTGGACCCTGAGAAATGTTCACCCTCATCTGAATAGAAATCATTCGTTGCAGCCACCTCCATCAGAGACACAAAAGAACACTGGTATGATTACTCTTTCCCTGCCCTGGGGCGAGGCGTCTACGTGGGGCGTTCAGAGTGGAAGGGATACCTAATCAGTAGCTCTGAATACTTTACCCACACATTGTCAATATAAACATTTTCAAACACAGGGAAGAGCTGAAAAGCGATCATATAGTGGACACCTAACTACCCTCTACCCAGATGCTAAAATTAATAATCTGCTAGTGTAGCTATTCAATTCTTGGTACAGCTTACATTTCTGATGCATTTCAAAGTAAAATGCAGGTAACACTACACTCTACCCCCAATTACTTTGGCATGTATAATACTGACTAGAGCTTGTTTACAGGGAGTTGTTCATACTTTCATTATTTTAACATCATTTGAGCAGGCTTCCTTACAGGCAGAAAACTAAAAAAGGCCCCAATTTCAATAATTATTAGTATGAAAAGTTTTGCTAACAACGGAAACGGACTTTTTTTTTTTAAAGTCATAGGAACCACAAATGCATAAAAGGAAGTTCCAGTAAAAAACTCAGTTTAGAGTTACAGTCTATTAAGTAATGAATCTGATTTTTCCTTTGCCTAGCACACCCAGCTCCCCTCTCTTTCAGGAGCTCCGTTTGCTCTAACACACTGGATCTGATTTCTCTCCCCCAGGCCTGGATGAGCCTTGGGGACACACCTGGCGGCTCACACTACACGAGCCACACCTCTTTGTATCCAGCAATGAGGTTCAAGCTCTGGGGGCGGATGAGCCTGGGAGATGGTTCCCAACCCACAGCTGCACCTCAGAAACCCACAGCGAACAAACCCCAAGCTCCAAGGTTCGGCCGGACACACGCTCGCCCATCTTAAAGCTCTCTGGATTGCGAGCTGCTGCACTCTGGGTCCCGCCACAAAGGCCAGCAGCAGTTGTGGGACTAACAACACGACAGGACAGAAGAGAAACTCTCAGAACGCAGCACGTAGAGATAAAATTATTTTGCACAACTTCGTTTCAGTTTAGTAAACAAAATATCCTTCAATATGCCTCAGCCGGGTGACCCACGGAAATGCGTTCCCTTTTGGATCCCGGTCAACGAAGTCTACAAAACTTAGACCAGGGCTCTAAGGTGGCTGGGAGCCTTTCCTGCTCAGAGGAGGCACTCGGAGAGTGGCCTGAACACAGGCAGGACGGAAGAGCAGACTGCAATTGCTCCCTTACTGGGAGGATGTTCTGCCAGGAAGCACAGAGTTTTCCTGGAGACAACCAGGTCTGGGACTAATTAGCATCCTTTAGACGCGGACACTTGCCCAGAGAGGGAGGCAGTGAAAGAGGAGAGGCTAGCGGAACAGGACACACTTTCCAGGGCTGACGCTAAACGTAGTTCCGTTTCTGAGTCTGGCATTCCGATTCCGCCTTCCCCTATCAAAACTGCAGTTGACACGATGAGCCAACCTGGTCCTAGGGAGGGACGCAGAGTTGGATGAAAACAAACAGATGCTGTGGTTAAGCGTCTTGCAACTGAGTAGACGAGAAAAAGCCCACCACAAAGACAGAATGATCCTAACGGGCAGTGTAGTGATAACACGGAGTGCAGTATTAGTATACAGGACATTAACTTTTCTACCACAACGTCAATTTCCACGAACGCTGTACATGCAGAGATGTGATTTTGTTTGGGAGAATCGAGGAACTGTCAAAATACTTGGCCCAAGGTACAAGGGCTCACCAGGGGCATTTCTCAGGAGGTTTCTATAAACACCACGGACTAAACTCTGCACCAACTACGGAATATGACACAGCCACCAACAGCTCCAGAGTGCCTGGGCCACACAAGACACTGGTTTTTCTGCAATGTGCGCCACAGGACTAGATTCTGAAAAGCCAGCCATTCAAGCGGAGTGCTCTACCCGATGCTGAGTGAAGAAGTCAAGGGCACATTCTCCTGCTACTTTTGTCATCCCATAAATATTCGTTGGCTGGTGTCCTACCCTGCCCTAAACACCAGAGGATGGCCAGCAGTAAGACATCCAGGGCCCCTGATCTTTTGGAGACAAATAAACGTAAATGAATAATAGCAAATAACTGTCATCACAGAGCAGTAAATGCAGGTGAAGTGCTGATGTAGCTACTGAAAGGACATGGCCACAGAAGGCCTGAGGACCCTGTATTTAATGAGTTGAAGGTCAGTCAGAGAAGCACACTACGGGTCATGCAAAAGCAAGTATCAAGGTCCTGTGGCAGGCATACTAAGGTTGGCACACTGAAGGAGGAGCAAGAAAGCCAGTGTGGCTGAAGTGAAGCAGGCAGAGAGGGTAGCGTGACAAGATGAGGTTGGCGTGGTCGGAGGAGTGTCAACTGCAAAGAGGCTTGTAAACCAGATTAAGAAATTAAGTTTTTGGGGCCTCCCTGGTGGCGCAGTGGGTTAAGCAACGCACTATGAAGCAAACCGCAGCCACTGCAGCACGAGTTTGATCCCTGCTGCCGGCCAGGGAGGGGACCCACATGGCGCTGCAGACCTCTCCTGCCTCGCCCGCTGCTCCCCTCAGCAGTGTGTTTCTGTTGATCTGCCTGTTCTGCTCCCCACTCTGTCCCTGGTGAATCCTCTCACCTCCCTGGACTCTGGTCTGTACCCCAGCGCTTGTGTGCATAAATAAATAAATCTTTAAAAAAAAAAAAGAGGTTAGGTTTTTGCACCGAGGGAGATGGAAGGCCACTGCTGGGTCTTGGCAGAGCAGCTGCTTCCCTATTCATAAAACCACTCTCTGGAGAGCAGACACTAAGGGGCTAGAGTGGAAGTAGGGAGAGCGGACCCAGAGAGATTTAATGGGGAAAGCAGGAAGCAGGCAGTGGAAATATATTTTGAAGGTTGAGGCGACAGGACTTACTGATGGTTTAGCTGTAGAGGAATGAAAGAGAACAGTCCGCAAACAATTCCTAGCTTTTTGACTTGAGCAATGACAGACTGATGATAACCTGGACCAAGACAGGGGAGCCCAAAGAGAACGGGGTTGCTCTCCAGGCCATGGTAGGTCTCAGGACTTAATTATCAGACACACAGATGGAAGTGTCCAGTGGAGAGGAGGAAGAAGGGAGAGCTCTAGGCTGAAGACTAAGACTCAACAGGTCCACTCTCTCACCTCCTGAACTGGACCAGCCACTAAGTGAAAGTGAGAGAGAGAAAAAAGAGGGAAGGGCTGGGCCATGCCCTGGGGATTCTTGATGTAACTACTATTAAGTTACAGAAGGGAAGTGAGCAAGGGAGCAAGGAGGAGGGCTCAGAGAAGGAGGCAAACCCCGAGACAGGTTCACAGAGGCAGAAGGGGGAGAGCTCCCCCAGGTGAGATCTGATTCCAAATGCCATGCTCCAAGAGGGAGAAAGAGGGGCCAAGGGGCAGAGGCTGAAAGACCAGCTGGGGCTAGAATGTGGCCAGTGGACCTAGCGACACACAGGCCACATCACCACGCGTGCCCTAGCACATTGGTGGCAAAATGTGTCACTTCCAGTGATTAGGAGGGGACAGCATAAACTCATTCATGGGCTGGGCACGGCCAAGGACAAGGGGACTAAAAGAACGGTCAGCGTGGTCTTGGCCAGGCGCCGTCGCCCCCACTGGAAACCGGTCAGCTTCCAGGGGCACGGGATGCAGGCTTGAGGCTCATACTACCACCACACCCACGGTGCCACCTCTCCATTCTGTCTGTCCCGTTCCTGTCCCTGAGGGGAGATGGAGCAAAAGCATCCGTCTTCCCTGCTTCCTGGCACACACCCCCACACCCACACACTTTCAAGAAGCCTTTTAATCATCTGGTATCAAAGCCTCACCTTTCAAACATTCTGCAGCTGTGTGCATCGCAGGCGGACTTGCGGAATCGCAGCAAAGAAGGTGAAGGGAAAGGAGCTGGTAATCATCTACAGCTACTTCCTCCTCTTGTGTTGCTTTCTGGGGAGACACCGAAGGGCTAAGGGGTCCACATGCTGAAGAAGTTTACGGGCCAGCTGGGGAAACAATCTAGCGGGAGACACAGAGCCCTGTTTGGTGTCTACGGTGTGAGAGGCTCTCAGAGCCAAGACACCATCTGTGGCTGCAGTAGCCAGCGAGGGAGGAAGCTTTCTAAAAAACCAGGGATGTGTCACAGGAGAATAAAGGCTGGACAGGAAACGTGCTAACATCTGATATAAAAAAAAAAATTTCCAACGGGGCCCGAGCCCCTCTCTCATCAGTGTGGTATGTGCACATCCAAATTACACAGCAATGAGCACCTACGATGACATCTGTTGGATTAATTAGCTGTGTAATTAGTCTCCCCCCACCAGTGAATTTGGGCTTTGTCACTGCTGTCTGAGACTCCCCCAGGTGAGATCTGATTCCAAATGCCATGCTCCAAAAGGAATAAAGAGCAAGTTGGGCAAAGAGGAGAAGCAGGTGACAGAGCTTAGGGGAGGTGGTGCGCGTGCAGAGGGGCATCAAGAGGGCTCTGGGGACCTACGGGAGCTGGGCTGTCAGAGAGGTGAAGTGATCGCCAGAAGAATGACTCAAGCGCCTGCCACTTCAGGCCAACCCACACAAGCCGAGCACAAATGCGGGTGAAGCCAGAGCACCAGACTTGGAGATGCAGACGACTGCAGCGGGATGCGAAGGATGGGGCAGGGACTGTTCCGCGTTGGGGCGGTGAGCCTGGACAAAGCCAGAAGTCTTATTTCCGGAGAAGCTGCCCAGGCTTCCCACAATGGCAGCCGAGCCATCACTAATGGGAGCCCAGAAAGGGCAAAAAATATAATAGTAATGGTCAGGACCTAATCCGAGGACAGCGCGAACAAACACACTAGCAGATGCCTCTGGCCACATGGCTCCCCACAGAGCGCCCTGAACCACAGCTGGCTGGAGAGTCATGCTCTCTGACTAATGTCTCCGACATGGAAGAAATCACAGGCCCGGGCCCCACGCCACTTGGCTTGGCGGACTGGAAGAGTCTAGGAATGCTCCCCAAGCTCCCTCTCGCTTTAATTACTTTTGAAAGAGAGGGCGTGGGTGGTAGAAGGGGACTAGAAGAAGGAAATGTGGGGGCCAGGGAGTAGGGAGGTGATGCTGATGTCAGGGCGTCCTTAGCGGAGATGAGACTTCGTAGAGGCTCTTGAGCTGCCCCACGCCCCTGTGACAGCACGCCCTAAATGGAGGGAAGAGGTGCTGTGGCTCAGAGACCTGTCCTGGGCCCACAATGGTCAATTTTTGCTGGCTCATTCACTTCGATGAGCCCTATCTTATTTTAAGATTATTTATGCATACAAGAGCTGGGGCACAGGCCAGAGTCCAGGGAGGTGAGAGGATCCACCAGCGACAGAGTGGGGAGCAGAACAGGCAGATCAACGGAAGTACACTGTTGAGGGGAGCAGTGGGCAAGGCAGGAGAGGTCTGCAGCGCCATGTGGGTCCCCTCCCTGGCCGGCAGCAGGGATCAAACTCGTGCTGCAGTGGCTGTGGTTTGCTTCATAGAGTGTGGCCCAACCCACTGCACTACCAGGGAGGCCCAATGTGCCCTATTTTAAATCAGCAAGACCTGCCCTTGGCTGCACAGGCTCACCCCATTTGGACAGTGTCCTTCGAAAAGACAAAACGTCTCCTTCTAGCACTCCAGGACCTCCTCAGTGACATGGGCTCCCTGCTGAGGTCCTTGCAGGGGCCAACAGGTGCTGAGGCAAACACAAAACCTTGACATTCCCACTGTCCCAGATGCCCTAAGATGCGGCTACGGAAAACTGAGTAAAATCTACACTAATGTCCAAGACCAAGACCATGCATGCAACCACCTCCCTGGCAATACCAGTGCTCTGACGACGATGGGGGTGGGGGGCATGGAATCCTGCTGGAAAGCCTTGAGGTCATTCAGGATTCTGTGCTCAGCTGTGGGAGGAGCACAGCATTCTGGCTGCAAGAAAGTATAAAGGAGATAAAGGTATATAAATCAGGAGAAAAGTTCCAGCCCCACACAGGGAGTGCTTCTTGGTTCCAAGTTTTTTGGGAAAAAAAATCTTTTCCTAATTTGGAACCACGTGTGGGGTCTGCTCATCCGCCCCTGCTAGGCCGAAGGGCACTTCAACAGAATGAAGGTGATGCAGAAAGAGCAGTGAGGAAGGCAAACAGAAGCATGAAGGTGATGCAGAAAGAGCAATGAGGAAGGCAAACAGAAGTGTGCGGGGGGGGCGGGGTCCCCATCACAGAACACATAAGCTAGAGGTGTTGTGCTGCTCACTTTGAGCTCTCTGCATAAAACAGACACTAAAGCAACGTGAGATCCACTAGCCTGAGTCTATATAAAATTTCTCCCAGGGCTTGCAACAAAATCAGCCCGAAAAGACACTGATGATCCAGAGGGAGAAATTCCCTTTACATTTGCTTGTCTCCCAAAGATGGCACAGAAGGACGGTCTGGGAAATCCCATGTCCTGCCACCAATCCCACCTCCCAGCCCCAAAGCAGCAGGATGAGAGCAGATCAGGGTGGCAGGCACAGGGGTGCCACCTACGGGCCTGGTCTCCTTGAGCTGAGGGACAGGAAAATGAGGCCGACCCAAGAAGTCTAGAAGTTAGCTCAGAAGTGCTTAGAGAGACTCCACGATGCCCAAGGAGGAGCTTGCGGTCACACAGAAAGCAAAGAGGGTTTAGAAAGACTCAAAAAAGGACAAGTTGATGAGAAATTTCTTTTATAATTCCAAAGCACAGACTGTCTCAGCAAATGAAATGTTTTAAAATTGTTGACCTAAGAGACCAGATAGGCTTTGGAGGCCCTCGTTCTGGGCCTGGGCACCTGCCCCCACTAATTAACAGGTTACAAATCAAACACTCACAGTAGATAAACATTTCTGACCTTCTAGCTCGTTTGCTTCTAGGTAAGCCCTGGAGAAAGCTCCCTCCTCATTCTTGATAATTAGTTCCAATTCAAACCCACTTTCTGGCTTTCCGATTAGCATCCTATAGATAGTGGACCTGAGGGCACAAACCTGAGAGCTCAGGTGCTATGAAATTCTAACACCCAAATACAAATACCAACTGCAGAAGGAGGGTCCAGGAGCCCAAATGTGACAAAGGATGGTAGAAGTTTCTGGAAAAGCTGCAGGAGACTCGACTGGGCAGCCTGCATCGATCTGACTGGATGACATTAAAGCACTTCCATGAAAATAATGAAAAAAACTATCAAAAAGCAAACTTTAACAAACAGCTCTCCAGCAAATTTCAAATTTCATTACAGGAAGGCGCATTGTTTAATGTAGAAAAGGTGAAAATCTGATATGACAGTTTTTATAAATAACATTTGTAATTTTCCTCTTTTGTTGGGAACCATTGAAAAAAAAAAAAAAGGTTTACCAACAAGGAAGCCACTCATCTCTCTTCATGTTCCTGTCGAGCCCGTTGGTAGAACAAAGAACTTCTTCAGTGTACCAGATAAGACACGGGATGACCAGTTAAATGTGGAAACATAATATAATTCTATTCTATTTTATGGGATACACATATGCTAAAACATTACTTGTTATTTACCTAAAATTTACACTTAACTGGATGGCCCATATTTTTGTTTACTAAGTTTGGAGACTGGACGCCAAGTTCTGCTGTGTATGATTTTCCAAGTCCCCAGGGTTTCCAAGTCCCCAGTCCTAAAGTGGCTGGCTTCAATACTCTCCAAGGTCTGTGAGCAACAGACCTTCCATCACTGAACACTTTTTTTCAACTTTCAAAAGCTTGGTGGCTTTCAGGAAAAAAAACACAAAAAAACAAAACAAAACCAAAAAGAGTTCCTGAAGCTTAGTTTTATTATTTATTAAAACATAAAATGACTCAGGTAGTACTATCCAAGTGTTTTTCACAGAAACAGCCTTTACTACCCTACACTTAAGTAGTATTTATAGTTTCAAGTTATGTTGAAAACAGAAGACCAGGGTTCAAGTATATTATGTAATTATTTTTAAAATGCATGCCTTTTCCTGACAATACTTAATTGTTCCCTTACAATTTCCCTTTCAAAACAAAAAACCAGAAACACCTGTTGGGACTAAATGTATTCAAATTTGCCCTTTAAGAGCCAGCCACAGCAAGTTGGAAGGATAGGAAATTGGTTTCAGATCTTTGCCTGCCATGATAGGGCTCAGGTTAGGCTGCCACAGTGGATTTACCTAGAACAACTGAAACACACAGGGTTCCCTCTGGAAGGTGGAGGCAGTTGAATATTCACAGCATAACCGGTCTAAGCTCTCCAGACCATTCCTAAGACAGAAGGCTGCATCCGGGCAAAGACATATTCCTCTAACTTGGGATGGAATGGTAGACACTGGTAGTTAAGCTTATGGACTGGGGAGACTTGGGGGCATTCAAGTATTTGGACGAAGTGGAAGTTACCAGATTTTCTGAAACCAGACCTCCTTGGTACTCAGCCTGAGTCAGGGCCCTGATACACCTTCTCTGGACTCCAGAAGACTCAAATCAGTAGCTCGGGACCGTCCAGACTGTAAACATGCGAGCATGTTCCTGGTGCCTGTATGCTCTCAATACCAGCTGAGACTTCAGAAGTGGGAGCCTCTGCAACTTTCAGTGTTGGAACGATGGAAAACCACAAACCTCCTCTGAGTCCCCAACTCTCCTGGACACTCCCTGGTCCTGGTGATTTGATGAATATAAAAGACGTTTCAGGGCCTCCCTGGCGGCGCAGTGGGTTAAGCAGCGCACTATGAAGCAAACCACAGCCACTGCAGCACAAGTTCGATCCCTGCTGCTGGCCAGTGGGGGGCAGGGGGGTGGTGAACGGGACCCACATGGCTTGGCAGACCTCTCCTGCTGTGCCCGCTGCTCCCCTCAGCAGTGTACTTCCGTTGATCTGCCTGTTCTGCTCCCCGCTCTCTGTGGTCAATCCTCTCACCCCCCATACCTCTGGCCTGTACCCCGGTGCTTGTATGCATAAATAAATAAATAAATCCTTAAAAAAATAAAAATAAAAGACGTTTCAACCTGGAAGAAAACTGGAGGGCAACAGGAAAAGGTGAAAGGAAGAAACTTCTCTCACAAGACTCCACATGCCTTAAAAGGACAACTGTGTCTTTCTGGTCCCTCCTCTTGCTCCTCAGTGCTCTGGACAAACAACACTATGTAACTATGTTCTAACTGACCTGAGTACTCAAGAGGTGCTCTGAGATTAGAGGGCAGTGGACAATAAACACAGATTTTCACATCCACCAGGAAAGGATGGCTGGTTAAGAAATTGTTGGCCACCCAACCATCCGGTAAGAAAGAAAATACAGGCCTGAATCACACAACGCACAAAATAGAATCCATCAGGGCCCTTCACATCCTCACAGCTAAAGACGTGATGGGGGAGGGAGGAGGTGGTAACTGAGGAACATTTTGATACAGTCATGCCAACCTGCCTGGGTATGAACACTAACCCCAACAGCCTGTATTAACATCTGCCTTGGTTTTTGCATTTCCCCCATTTGAAAACAGGCAAATTAAGAGACATATCAATCAATCAATATATGTAAAGTATATGTGTTATTTATATGACTATATATATTAAGGCAATAACACAGCACCTAGCATATAATAAGTATCAGGAGGTGTTAGCTATTATTTTATCGTGGTATAATATCAGTCAAGAGGAAGCCATATTGGGGAAGAAAGAAAAAAGCACAGTGAAAAAGACATACAGATTGGACATCATACAAATGAGAAGTTTCTCTGTGTTAAAATGAACCACAACCTTCAAGATGCAGCAAAGACTGAGCAACTCCTGTGACACGAACAGCACAGTAGGTACTGTTGGCCCTGTTAGCCTCGAAGGCTCCCGCTAACCAAACAGAACAAAGGGAACAAACCAAGAAAAAGTAAAAGGCAAAGGCTAAGATCAGGAAAGGCAGTAAGTGTGAAAAACAGACCCACATCAGAACAGTTTTGTCAATCTGAATGACAAGACAGGAAAAAAACATCACACTGGTCTTCATGTGGCAGACAAGGAATCATCTAAAAGAGGAGGAAATGGTCCCTGTAGGGTCAGAGAACAATCAGGTCTTTCCACCCTCCCACCACTGTGATGATGGACACCTGCGGTGCTGCGAGCATTCCAGGGTGGGCATGCGCAAGTGGGCGCACCTGAGTTGGACACGGGCTTAACCGGGCAGCACCATGAGGACGCCAGGACCAACAGTACTGACCAACGCGAGCAGCAGTAGCAAAGCAGCGAGAGGGTGAGATGCACTGGGGGCTGGGAGGCCTGCCAGCCTCCCGGCCCACCGGCACCCATGCCTGCCATGTACCTGGCCACCTCTACTAATAAAGGCATGAAATGCCACCAAGGGCTCCAAGACTCCTTCCTTTACCGCCCCCCCCCCGTCTGCTAAGAACCATCCTGAACCTGCCCAGTGCCACCTTCCTGCCACTACAGTCCCCTTCCTTCTATAGGTGATTAGTAAGTACAGTATCTATTCGGTTTACACCCTCAACACCAGGAATCCCATTTTAGGGACTAGAAGAGGGTAGATATATATATATATATATATACTCACCTACTGTAGCGGCAGGATGGAGGCGGCACAGGAGGCACGGTTCGGGATGGTTCTGTGCAGACGGGTCAGGGAAGGAGAGTCTTGGAGCCCTCGGTAGCTTTTCATACTTTATTTAGTAGAGGTGGCCAGGTACATGGCAGGCATGGGTGCCGGGGGGCCGGGAGGCTGGCAGGACTCCCAGCCCCCAGCGCATCTCACCCTCTCGGCTGCTGCTTCTCTTGCTGGTACTGTCAGTCCTCACAATTGTCTGTTCTCACAGTTCTGGCGTCCTCCTGACACCACCCATTTATGCCCGTGTCCAACACAGGTGTGCCCACTTGCGCATGCCCACCCTGGAATGCTCGCAGCACCGCAGGTGTCCATCATCAGTGGTGGGAGGGTGGAAATACCTGATCAACCTTTACCCTACACCTACACCATACCTCATTGTCTGCAGCATCTAAATCTAAATGTACATCAGTAAAGGGTAAGTTAATAGATGCAATACTGGGATTGTCTTGCAACCATTCCAGACCACGTAGGTCCATCACCAGTTCAAGCAGTCTCTTTGTCTTAGCCGCCCCCATACTACCTATCGTACTCCACCGCAACACTTTGGCTTCGCCTTCCACGCTGCCACGCGGCGTCCCCATAACACCAGCCTTATATACCTCCTGTGTTAGCCCAGGTGCACCCACCTGCGCATGCCCACTTAGGCACGCGTGCAGAACCACAGGTGTCCATCATTACACCAATGGCGGGAGAGCAGAAAAGCCTGGTAACTTTTTCTCTGACCCTACACCATGTAGTCATAAAAAGGGTGCAGTAGATCTGTATGCACACACCTGAAATGATTTTCATGACAGAAAGGTATAAGGCGAAAGCTTATATCCATGAAGATTGTTACATGAATAATGTGTGCATTTCATCAATATAGAAAAAAGTCCCAAAGGACATAATCTAAACACAATTTAGACCTGTTTCTGGAGAGTATTTCCATTTAAAATATATATATATATATATATACACACACACACATACGCAAACACTTAAGAGATATAAGAAGAGTTCATGTATAACAGCACATACTTGCCACATCATGCCAATTCAGTAAATTATATATGTTATATGCCAAAAAAAAGTGATAAAAGCATGCTGTTGTGTGATAGGGTTATACTATTTATTTTCTTTTATACTTCCCTGGATTTGGATTTTTCAAATTTTCTACTATGAACGTGCACTGCATTGCTCCTACTGATTATTTTTACCACAAAGAAAATAAAGAATCCATATTTTATTATTAGCTTATATCCGAGGTAAATGCTAATCTTGTAAAAAGAATGTAAAATATTCTGAAGGAGTTCTTTCCCTTCCACAAGAAGAATTCAGAAAGAGAGAGAGAACAAAAATACTAAAACCACTTGAAACCCCCCCCCCCCCCAAAAAAAAANAAATACTAAAACCACTTGAACCCCCCCCCCCCCCAAAAAAAAAAGCATTACGGTTGATACTGTCCAACTGGTTTTCAACCTGCTGCCTATTTAGTATAGGACGTTTTTAAAAACAGGCGCATCTACTAAGATGTCTATTCCATTTGTGTGGTGTCTAAAGCATGGGGCCAAAATATAATACTGACCTGACCTTCTGGATATGATGGATGACATGCCATAGCCAGAAGGATCCAGCAAAGTCTGAACTTAAAGTCCTCAGCTGCACGGATGTGTGCAATGAAGTAACACCCACCGGAGACTCAGATCAGGGCGGTGGGATGGGTCTGCGGGAGCGCCAGCAGCGAGGCGGCCCCTTCCACGCTGGGCACGCCGCTCATACCATAACCATGCACTCCCACCTCACACCTAGGCCCTGTTTCTCAGCACCATGAGATTAACTCTGTCCGAGCGGGAGCCCTGCCTCCGAGAAAATGGCATCTTTCCACCCACCTAGAGACCCTTGAAGTTAGCTGGCGGCCAGAAAGACTGCAGAGCCAGCTGGACTCTGGCAGTGACCATGGGGCCCACAGGCCCAGCCCCCGGCACCCCATACCCCATGAGCGCAGTCATCAAGAAGAGGAAATGAACTTCAGACCCCCAGCTGTTCCAGGAGAAGGCGGGCAAGAAGGTTCAACAGGCTAAAATTTACCAAGTATCTGGCCTGTCACACCTTCTAAATCGACCACGGGAAGACATTCCCCTCCTTTCATTTGTGGTGGAAGGCACCAAGGTATGAAGATAACCTAATGAGAAAACTAGACATTGCTGTGCCCCAGCAGGGCAGAGAGGACATGGGGGAGGGGAGGCCCACCAGCGGGCTGGTGCTTTTGCTCACCAAGCAAGACCAAAGCCACCCGCCACCACCTTGGAGCAGAAAGCGTGCAGCTGCCTCCCTCCCATCCCAGCGGCCCTGATGCCCACAGAGCAGCACGAAGGACGCAGATAGCAAACCAAACCTTGGATTTCCTCTCCATCTTCCAGCTTGTCCATCTACCCGAGGATAAAATTATCCTAACCCTTAGGGGTGGCTGAGTGAGCACCAATGAGTTTCTTCCTCGTCAGGGCAAGAACTGAGAAGATGGAGTGTAAAGTGATGAAGAATCTCAAGAACGGCTCCTGACCGCCTACCTCCCCACCCCCCTGCATGATGCTCACGGGATGGCACGTGTAGATGCAGAGTTAGGGGGTCTGCTTCCTGATATCAATAACTTGGTGTCAAGTAAGGCCTTACTCGACACCCTAAGGAAGCCACCTTGATTTAGCTGGCTTCTTCCCAGCTGGCCTAAAGAAAATAAAGGAACAAGGCTGGCCCATGGCAGCTCACATGTGGCCAGCCCAACAGCACGGTCTACAAGCTTCTCTGTGCACACTGTAAGATGCGTGTGAAACCTGCAATGTTGGCCCAATCAAAGGAACCTCAGCTGGGAACTGTTTGAGTAATAGAGTCTGGTGGGGTCTTAATCTATCAGCTGAAGTTGACGGGTTTCCATTCCTTTCTCTCAGGTGAAGAAAGACATCAAAGTGAGAACCAGAGTCTAATAGCTGGCAGGTGCACACTGATTTCCAACTGCCCTTTCTGCGCCGCCCCTCCCCCCCACCAGCAGGAAACACTGGGAATTGCTGAGTGCTCACCACGGACGCCACACAGCAGAGAAGAGCCCCAGCAGCTCTGCAGCCGCACGCTGCGGACTCAGGATCTAGGCTAGCTGTGGAGGACAGGAGAGGGTGGGGGTCTGTCAGCACCACTGCCCCCCCACTTAAGACAAGCGAGAGGAGCCCACGTCTCTATTGCATGACAGGTGTGGGAGGCCAAGCCAGGGTCCAAGTCCTGGAAGAGGGGCAATGCGTTTATCACTGAGAGTGACAGGTGCAGGATTCGTGTGCTGGCGCGTAGGCCCTGAAAATGGACACAGTGTGCTTCCATTTGCGCTCACAGGAACCACTAAGCACAGAATCCAAGAGCCCAGCCTCGGGCCTTGACCGGGGCTGCGGACCTTCCCGCCAGTCCATCAGCAGCGGGCACAAGGACATGGATACAGGACCACGAGGGGCTGGAGCAGAGTCCACCACCATCTATGACAAGAAGAAAACACTCCAGGAATTCCATCCTGCATGCTTCTCTGAAGTAACCTGGGGGTCCAGGGGAAAAGAAACAGCTTCCCTCTGATGTCTTCAGGCAGGGAAGAAGCAGCCCCTTGTCTACTTCCAGGAGACAGGGGGGAAGAAGTCACTGATCATGAAACTCCATTTAAAAACTGCTCTCACATGGCAATCAAGACTTAGACAATTCCTGGCAAAGGAGATAGATACTATCACCAGGTTTCTTGGTAATTTTTTTTTTCCCACTTGGCCCAAGCCTCTCATGTCTAGGAATTACCTCACGCTTTCAGAGAGTCCAGTCCTAATCCAGCAATGTGTAGGCCAGCCTTTATGACACCGAGAGAGGTGACCCCGGACTGATGGGAGGTGAAATGACAGGCCGAGAGCCGAGCCCTTGCTTGCATCCCCTGAGATGGTTTCTCTGTCTCCTCCAATGCCAAGAAGGAAAAGAGGGAACAAAAGCCTTGGTGGAGAGGGCTGGGAGCCGCCTTAGAAAATCAGATATACCGTGACCACTTGGGCAGGCACAGAGAAGTCAAGCTGGGGAGTCTCCCTGACCAAAGTGGCTAGGGAACCAGGACAGTGGGGTGGGGTTAGAGTGGGAGGTGGGGAACGGGAAGGGAAGGAGGGCCTAGTGTGAGAAGCTGAGGGGCCCTCCCCCGGTCAGCAGCATCTGGAGCTGTTTCTCTAGCAGACAGTAAAGAACTCGATTACATCCAGTTAACTGTGCTCTAAACTGATTATGCATGTGCTGGGCTAATGGATTACATTAGCAAGAGGAAAAATAACATGCAATCAATCTCCATTTACTATAGGCCACACCAGGGCCTAGAGAAAAACCGGTCTCCCAAACCACCTCCAATCCCCACTCTAAATCCTCAGACAGGACAGGTCAAATCCCGTGAAGAGGCGGTCCCCTCGGTGGCAAGAGAAGTTCGTCTCTGTCACCGTGAGGCACAGGAGGCCGGGTGTAAGCACTGCCCTGAGATGCTAAGTTCCTCCCCAGGTCACCCAGGTGGGTGGGAGGTCTCCCTCCCCCACAGCAGAGCCCCAGCAAGCCCAGGGACATTCATTACCCAAGGGCTAATGAGACCACACTAACGACCTTCGGCTCCCAAGGCAGGGGCGGCAGGGAAGTCTACCGTCTACTCTGCCTGTGGGGATTGGGGGCTGATGACCTCCCTCCCGACTCGGTCCCCCACGTGCCAGCCAATAGCATTGTTTCAACTCTTCTTCAGGCACTAGCTCCCACTTTCTACCCTGTACCCCAACACAATGGCCCTTTTTGCTATACTGCCTTTTTTAAACAGCAATTTCCTCCTGTCTTTTTTTTTTTTTAAAGTAAGAAAATTAGGCCGAGGAAGATGAATATCCAGATCCAGTTCAGAAAAACACAAAAGGAAACACAGAAATGGCTTTCCTTCCTCTACCCTGGATATAGCTTCCACCTGCCCAGGTGTGACCCTTGGGGTTAGTTTGGGGACCACAAAGGGATGTTCTCAGTGAATCCGCTAGGTTGCAGGCCCTTCTGAAGCAAAGCCAAGGGCCTCTTCATGTGCTCTGACTGCAGGAGGCCGCGCCGTGGGGCCTCAATCACCAGGATGGGTGTTTTTATAAAGGGCAACGTTCCCCTCTGATGGAAGGGGCTGGCTTCACGCCACCTCCCAACGAGCACATAACCTGCCCCGCCATACCACGTCCTTCGTGCGCCTTTTGCTGAATTGTGCGTTCTTTGGA
The DNA here is from genome assembly GCA_019455555.1 of Galemys pyrenaicus. Classification (NCBI taxonomy): domain Eukaryota; kingdom Metazoa; phylum Chordata; class Mammalia; order Eulipotyphla; family Talpidae; genus Galemys; species Galemys pyrenaicus. The sequence continues at coordinate 1,088,697 of JAGFMF010011631.1, forward strand.
AATTCTTCTTTCCACTGGTTTTTCCACCAGATTTTCTTAACCACATGGGCACCACCCTGTGGCCAGTGAGGACCTCCCAGCGATGCTGATTGCAAGGAGCCTTTTCTTTTCACAGAGGCACAAGATGCCCCCAGCCCGTAAGGGGCTTGCTCACGTAAGACAAGGGTTTGGCAGCTTGCTGTCTAGACCGTCCCACTGCACCTCTCAGCCCATCCAAGCCCAAGTCGGCAGTCAGTTCCAGAACATTCTATTCCCACGACCTCATCCCTGCTCTCTCCTCTTTTCCTTAAAATGGCTTCTCATCCTTGTTACACAGGCCTCTTGCCAGCTCGAGAATGAACAATCCTAAAGTGAATTAGTTATCAATCTCGGCAGAGACAGATGTGGGGAAAGGATCAAACGCCTCCCTTATTTGGAGTCTCCTTTGAGAACTGCCATGAGTAAAATGGGACTGAACGTGCTCGGTGTCAGGAGAAACTAAACACTCATTGGCGCAAAGACATGGGAAACAGCGTGGAAGGCAGGCGGGAGACTGCTCGTGGAAGGGAGGAAAAAGGAAAGAGTGAGGGAGTGAAGGTATGTGGAAAGGGGCTGGGCAGATTTATGGCGATTTGTACCTGATTGTTCATACTAAAGCCATTATGGGATGATTAGAGAAAAAGGTGAGGCTTTAAGTCCAGTGAAAATCAATAGAAACGTCTGGAGCAATTCTACCGTGAGAGTGAAAGGACTATTTACAGTATCCGAGCACCTCCTCCTCCTCCTCCTTTACCGTCTGTGCCGTTGAGAGAAAGACTGGAGGGGTTAGGAGCAGAGAGAATCGGAGGAGAACAGGGGAAGTCTGGAAAAAGGAAGGAGAACGTGAGTCTGACGGAGAGAACATGGGAAGAGAAGCAGAAAAGAACAAAGGAGTGCCTTACCTGACCCCATTGCTCCCCGTAGCATTTATCACCTACTCTAGTCTCTTTCTTCACTGTGTTTCTCAACCATCCACCAAAAGCTGGGACGCTCTAAAAGGTAGGGATTCTGTGGTCTACGCCACGCGTGGATGGAGGTACGCGCCCAGGCACACGACATGTGCTCAGTGTCTATCTGGTGAATGAATGAATGACTGAATGAAAGAATGAATGAATGAACCACCAGCCCTGAGGGATCCGGGGGTGTTGACACAGAAGAAAGCCACAGTGTGAAGGAAGAAGAGAACAATAACCACGCAGGAGAGAGGGAGGCTGTTGCCAGAAGGATGGAAATAGCCAGTTTGAGGAAGGAATAAATGTCAGATACAAAGACAGCAGGGGGAGAGGGGTGTCTAATGGGAACTACGTGATGGTATCGAGCTGCTAGAAACAAAACCTGCCCCCCCCAAGCCCCCAAAAGGCGGCATACCACACAGCAAATGTCAGTCACCACAATGTGCTTCTTGAGGAAGCGGAGGCCAACCCCCTTCCAACACCAGGTCACTCACCGTCCAGCCACCAACCCAACCGTGACGCAACGCGGTCCTTCCCACCCACGCCTGGCCTTCCCCTGTCTCCAGGGACCCATCTCCTCCTTCTGAGACGGCAGGGTCTTACCTTGTACAGCTTCAGGCTGGCCTCGTGCCTGGAGTTGACCGTGTGCAGCCGCAGCTTCTCCAGGCTATTGGTGTAATAGTCGCAGGCGTTGCACTTGAGGTGGACGGGGTTCCCGATAGCCACGCACTTGAGCCGCCACTCATTGGCTTTGCCGCCCTCCTTGATGTGGGCCACGAGCTGGTACTTCTGCACGTGCTTGTCCGTCTTGCAATGCAGCTGGAAGTTGGCCTTGAGCTGAGTGTTGTAGCGGCAGAGCTTGCATTGGTACGAGTCCCCCATCACAGCCTTCCACTCGTCCTCGGGGAGGCTGCGCTCCACATTCATGTGGAGACCCAGCATGTCCAGGTTGTCCGTGGTGAACTTGTTGCACACGGCGCACTGGAAGAGCTTCAGCGATGGGTCGTTGGTCTGGATGAAGCTCTCGCCCAGATTCATCAGCTCCTCTGACACCAGCTGCCCGCCCCCGAGCCGCATGTCTAGGGGGATCTCACCGCCCACTGCAGGGGAAGAAGAGGAAAAGAGAATCAGAGGCAAGGTTCACAGCAGTACCCAGCCCTCCTCCTCTCCACGCAGGGTTCAAGGAGAAAAGGGTGGCATTTCAAGCATCCCCAGGCACTACTAACTATAAAAAACAAACAAACAAACAAAAACACCTGGAAAATCAACTGGAGGCATTCAGATCTTTTCTACAAACATTCTGAGGATTTGTAGAAGGCTTTGTTTTCTCTCTTTTGGAAAAGAACACCTGGAAAAAGGTCGGAGCCATTATCTCTTGAATACGCCGACTCAGTGCCAAGAAAAGACAGGAACAAGCATCATTCGCTGGACAAAGAAGAATCTGAAACTCCAGGCCCCAAAACTTGAACCCCATTCAAGATTCAAAGCCTTCATGGGGAATTAGAATTGGGCCCAGAATTTACTTAAAGCAGCAGCATTCAAAAGAACTTTCTGGGATGAGGGGCCCCTCTAGATCTGCACCGCCTGATGTGACTGTCACCAGTGACATATGGAACACGTGCTATACGGACACCATGCAGCTGAAGGATGGAATTTTCAGTTTTCATTTTAATTAAAGTTCGACAGGCACGTGCGGCTAGTGGCTTCTGTCCTGGACGGCGCAGCTATAAATCAGAGCTCTCGGGAACACTCTCCCCATTCCGCAGCATCTATCCTCACCCACCCATCAATGCTACCAGCTCCTCCCAAGTGTCCCCAATCACTTGACCTTCCCTTTTTCCTGAGCCCTGAGCCCGAGACATAGGTCTACTATAGAACTTTGTCATCAGTCACATACAGAGTCTCCTGGGGCCAGCGTCCCCACAGGGTGCAGCCTCTCCAGCTCAGGGGTCATCTCCTCACTGAGCCGCTGAAGCGTGCCCGGCTCCCGACAGGGATGTTCAAGTGTCTGCTGTGCCAGACAGGGCAGAAATGGACCAAAATGTTACAGGTGCAGGAAGTGGCTGGAGACAGGCAGTGAAATGCAAAGGTCAGCTCGCGGCCCTGAACAAAAAGGTGGCAGAAAGGCCTGCTCATCCCTCTTCACCCTTGCTCTTTTTCACTCCCTCTCTGCCTTGCATAAGGCAGGGATGGGCTCTCAGCCACCGGCCATAAGTTATGCCGTGAGTTTGTGTCTACATCACGAGAGAGGCCCGGGAGGAGCAGCCCCTTCCACTGCCTAGCAGCACAGGGTGAGGCAAGCGCTGGGCACAGCCTTCTATTTTTTGCCTCTTCCCTAAACACGTACACGCTCAAGCTATTGTGTCTGCCCCTATCCTTCCCCAACTGATATTTAAACTTGACCTTTAATATCTGGTTGGGCAGCTTTTTTTTTTTAATGACTGATTAGGATCCAAGTTAGTTTACGATCAAAGAAAAAAGGTGTGATTTTTTTTTTATTTATATTACGTGAATCACCTCCAGTGAGAAGACGAGGGCCAGTTCTTTGAAGCCGGCCTGCTGGGTGGGGGCCACAGAAATCTTTTTGCACGCACATTGCAAAAGCTCAGGAAGCTTTCTGCTCATCTCTGGCCATCTCCCCTGGTGAGAGGAGCCACGAACTACAGCAGTCTTTTTTAGGGCAGGAGAGAAAAAGAGGGGGGAAGAACGGAAAAGCTCCATCTAGGAGCATCCAACAAACAGGCAGTTTCAGTGAAAGTGGAAACTGCCTGGAGGGTAAGACAAGGAGCAAACATATATTTGTTTGTGGTGCCCAGCACCTGAAGCATCAGATCTTCTCCACTTTTCAAGTTTAACCCTCAGCACATCAATAAGTTCTAAAGAGAAATTCAGCTGTCACTTGCTGGAGACCTGAGTGAAAGCGAGGAGTGCTTGGAACACTCAGAGAAAATATGTCCCTGTTCCCACCCCAGCTCTTAAAAATCAAATGCAAATCAAAGCCAGAAGCAGAGAGGTGGGGAAACAAGGGGCACCGGGGAAACCACAACTGCCTCTGGGAACAATACCTTAGAGCTACACACCCAGAGCTCAGCTAGCTACAAATCCATTCAGTTACAAAGCTCTACAGTTCCCAAGAAGAGGAAAAACCTCAGCTAACTTACAGGTCATCAGGAAGGGCGCCCTGTCAGTGAGAAAAGCAGGTGCTTACTGTTGAGCTATGCTGGACAGTCTTGGAAAGGAGGGGACCCTGCCCCTACCCCATACCCTGGTACGCGAGCCCTTCCCACCCACTAGCACATCCTCAGAGAGGCGGCATAAGTCATGTTCTAGAAACAAAAGCAGGAGCAGGGGAGCTAGCAGACCTCACGCAGGGGTCCTGTGGCCGCCTGGATACATGAGATGCATGTGGATGCCCATGTAAACTACCCCTTGCTCAGTGCGTGCTACATTTTATAGAGTCTAAAAGGGGAGGCCTGGAAGGCTGTGCAGAGGGCCTCAATTCGAATAACTTTACAAATGGCCAAGGGGTATCAAGGTGGCTGATCCTTTCCTGATAGAGGCCTCCAGAAGAAAAGCATATCCCTGAATATCAGAGTATTTGATAACACAAAAGAACAGGGACTGTTAAGGGAGGGTATGCGAACAGTAACTTTGCAAGCGGGAGTGTATTTCTCCAAAACTTCTGTTGTCCTGCAGAAACCAGTGATAGTTATTCACGCTAACAGACTTCTTGTAAATGGCCTAAAGAAAACTCGGCAGAGCTGCAGATGGTGCTGAAAGTCGAGGTTCTTCTCGCTGGCATGTGTTGGCTTCCGCTAAGGTCACACGATTGAAATCACACATTCTCGGGGTACTTCCTATAGCGCCCACACCCACACAAGCCTCCAGCATAAAGTATCTGTGACTCTCGCTCCATCTTAGTAGCTGTTAAAGCCTGAGGAAGGCACAGAAGATTCCAGAAACTCACAAGCATCGACACAGGGAATTCAGACCCTTCCTGAAATGACCTGGATAATGTCCTTAGAAAGAAGAGCTCAATTCTCTTTTGGACATAGAGCACAGATCTTCTGTGTACTTCCAGGACGTAGGGATTCCTTCTCCTATTACCTTGACACCTGCCACATACCCATAATGTGTGATGCCCCGCGGAGTCACAGAAACTTGGTATGAAAACAAAAATAATTCTCTACCTTCCAATCCAAGCCTTAGTCAGAAACAGGTAATTTTAAGACTCTTACTTTGACCCAGTATGAACCTATTTTCTGTGTCCTCCTTCCACCTACATTATCTTTGATTTGCTCCAAGATCTGCCTCCCCAAGGTTTTAAATCATCAGACAATGAAATCCCAATTCCCACAGTCATAACAAAAAAGTCTTAGAGCACAGAGGCTCTCCCGTGGCACGCAGGCCCTATGGTCACTCTGGGGACAAAGAAGATCCTTTGAGCCCCACGCATCCATGATAACCAGTCGGTGAGACGTCATTCAACTGTATGGCGATCAAGTATCAACAGGCCAAAGTCCCAAAATGGAGCTGAGAACACAGCAGCAAGGATTCAACTCTAGATGCACAGCAGGCAAACTAAGTGCTCTGAGACACACACTCACCGGCAACAGTTAGCACTCAACCACCACACGAATACGTATGTGCCAACTGGTGCAGTCTGGCCCCATGGCATTTACCTAAACCAAGTCAGGAATGAAGGTGCTTGCTCACACTCTGTAAGAACAACTTGTTCCCATAGTTCTGCCTTAATTCGGGCCAAGAAGTGAGCAGGGTCAGGGAGTGGGGACCAGCAGTGTCTCGCTGAGGCACAGGGTGTGGGACAGGAAGGGCCCCGTTGTCATGCTGGTCCTGACGGACCGATGTGCAGATTTCTTTGCTACAGAAGCTGACTCCCCACAGGTAAGGATTCATTTTATACTTAGACTCCTGTTTTGCAGCGTTCAGATGGCACCTTGGTCCCATTCTAGATCCACCAGAGGCTGCTGGTGAAGACGTGGGTGTCCAGACACAGCCAGCTCCCCCTCCCTAATGTGGGTCACCTCTCACGGTAACCAAGGCTCTCTTAGCCAGGAGCTAACCAGTATCAAAACTTAGCCTTCTTCACTGTGCGCTCTTACAATGCATTCATTTGTTGTCCATCACACCGTTGGGCAATTCGATTCCCAACCATACTCATCACCGACAGCTCATGTAAAATGAAAAGGAGAATGTGCCTCTCCACCGAGACCTTGGTGAGACCCTAGGGGGCTTCAGGGAACGTACCTGAGGCTCTCCCTGCTCACCCCAGCCCGACCCGGGGTTCTCTGAATTAGGGATCCGACCGCTCTGGGTTCCTCTGAGACGACTGTCTGTACTTCAAGCTCCAGGTCTAGTGTTAAGTTAAATAATCAGTGGAACCCAAAAGATCCAGGTAACTGTGGCGCTCTTTCGAATCCAGAAAATGACAGAGAAAGAGAGAATGGGAATAGCAAGGGAGGTTGACCAGAAACCAAAAGCTACAAGCAACACTGAAATTTTCCAGCCTGGCCCTCGGGGACCAGGGTGTCATCACCCCGTCGAAGGCCCGGGTTCTTCCACTCACACAGCCAGAGTTCGAGGGATTCCTGAGGCAGATAGGATCGTGAGGCACTCGAGTTTACACACGACCAACCCAAGAAGATCAAAACCAACCACGCCCACAGGCCTCAACAGGCTCCACAGCACCACAGGGACCTCAGCCCCATGTCAGTCTGCCCTGGTTTAACGCAAAGCATCAGTACAAACAGGGAGTCAACCTCACCTAGAGCCGGCGTCATGGCGGCCATGGGCCCGGCGGGGTCCAGCTGGAATCCGCTCATCATGAACTGCGTGTCCGAGGCAGCGCTGTCCATCTTCAGGTTGGGCAGGTTCATGTTCTGGGCCAGGTAGTACTGGTACAGCTCGGCCTCGGCGGGCGAGGGCAGGCTGCCCAGGCCCAGGTGGCGGTTGTGTTGGATCTGGGTCATGTTCTGCTGCAGCAGCATCATGTTGTGCATGTGCTTCTCGCTGGTCATGTGGATGCGGAGGTTCCGAGCCACGTTGGTCTCGTAATCGCACACCTCGCACCGCCAGGTGGGTTTGGTTTTTGGTTTGGTGGGCGAGGGGGCCCCGCAGGAGCTTCCGATGTTGGCTGCGGCGGCGGCTGCGGCGGCCGCGGCGGCCGCCGCCCCAGCCGTGTGGCTGAACACCTGCTCCCCTCCTCCGTTCTGCAGGTTCTGCATGTTGTTGAGATGCTTGTCGGACTGCATGTGAATACTGAGGTTGCCTTTGGTAGTTGTGGAGTAGTTACACACCTCGCAGCGGAAAGGCTTGTAACCACATGTGTAGCTCTCACCTCGCGCCAGCCGAGGGTGGGGCTGCCCGCTTTTGCAGTAGACACAGGAGCCCCCCGGCTCCGGGTGCTTCTCCTTCATGTGTGCCTCCAGCGTCTGCTGGTACTTATAGTGCCAGTTGCACTTGGGGCACTTGAGTGTCTTACACGAGTTTCGAGAATGCATCATGGTCATGTGCCCACCCAGCGAGCGGGAGGAGCCCAGGACCGTGTCGCATTTGGGGCACTCCACTCCGCTCCCCGAGGGGCACTCCCCCACCCCAAGCTCGCAGAGGGAGCCAGCGTGCTGGTGATGGGGGGCAAAGCCCCCATCGTCACCCTCTGTGCTTTCATTTGGTTCTGGTGCTGTGGCATTGTCTTTATTGGCACTTTCGTCGGCGAAGTCCAGCCTCCTGCCGCCCTCTGCCACATTGGCCCTGACGCCCTCACTGTTAAAGCTTAAACGGTTCCTCCTGTTCGCACCATCAAAGACAACAAAGGAAGAAGCAGAATTAGAACTAGTAGAAGCTGTGCCCCTCGACAGGGTCTGGAGCACATTAGGCATTAAGGGGGAGTTAGAAATGCTTTGGTTTGAGAGAGCAAGGTCCTTTTTGCTGCTACTACCTGCCGTGGCCCCCGACTCCTCGTGAGGCCTGTCCTCCAGCTCCTCATCCAACTCGCTTGGAAAGAGTCCTTTGCAACCCTCGTCTTCCTCCTCGTCTTCCTCCTCCTCCTCCTCCTCCTCCTCTTCCTCCTCCTCCGCCTCTTCCTCCTCCTCCTCCTCCTCCACCTCCTCCTCGGCCGGCTCTGCTTTCTCAGAGAAGCAATCTGGATCGCCTACTTCTTGCTTCTCTCCTTCTGTGGCCCCAGAGTCCTTGCCCTCTGAGGATTTGGTAGGACTGGAGGCCAGAGGCCCCAGGGGGACTGAGGTAATGGGGGTCTTCAGGACCGAGCTGGTGAGCCCGCCGAGGTTCAAGAGGGTGCTGGGCGTCAAGAGACCAGCCTGGGGCTGCTCGGGGCCGGCGGCAGGGCCGGCTGGGAGCGGCTCCTCCCCTTCCATTCGAATGCCACTAAATTTACCATAAAAACTGTGTCCGGGACCTATGAGGTTAGCTGTGGAGACTAAAGGGTGTTGAAAGTTTTTGTTTTTTGGTTCCAGAAAACTTACGAGGGGTTCCTTGTCTTTGCCGATCCCTTGGATGATCGCGGAGATGTTCTTATTGCTAAGAATTTTCCGCTCGTCGTCGCTCAGGGTCATTCGATGGTCGTGCACCGCGTGGGTCACAAACGAACGGACGTAGCCAAAGGAGAGTTTGCACAAGAAACACATCAGGATGGGCTTCCTCTTGCCGTAGAGCACAAAGCCATCGAACTTGGACAGGTCCACATTGTTGGGAACATCTTTGGATACGCAGGAGCTTTTGGCAGAGCCGTCGCTGTTCAGGTAATCCTTGTTGCTTTTGTGTCGCACGTCAAAAACGCGGAAGCTGTGCAGGACGGGGCTGAGCCCCGCCAGGGCTGAGGTATTCGGGAAAGCCTGGTCTGGGCCCTCAAACCATTTCCCGAAGGATGAGGCTATGTGGAAAGTGTTGATGATCTGTGGGTAGACTGGCGCGGCGCAGGCGGGGTCCCCCGGCTGGCCCCCCGCAGAGGGGAGAGAGTTCAGAAAGAGCGGAGGGAGGGGCCCGCTGCCACTGCCGCAGGTGCCCCCGCTTTGGGTCAGCTGGCTCAGGCTCTCCACAATGTAGGCCGAGCCGTCGGGCTGGTAGACGATCTCCCCAGCCAGGTTCTCCACGTCACTCTCCTCGTCCCCCTCCTCGCTGCTGTCGCTGCCACTGTCCTCGCGCAGAGGCAGCGCGGGGCGCGCGCTGGGGCAGTGGTGCTCCATGTAGGTCTGCAGGCTGGCGAAGGAGGCCGAGCACTCGTTGCAGCTGACCTCCTTGCCCGCGGGCTCGGCGGCAGGGCCGGCCGCGGCGGGGCCCTCCGCCAGGCGCTCATTGAAGGGAGCCCTCAGGCTGTCCAGGGGCCCGTGGTTCTCGCTTGTGGACTGCTCCATGCTACTGGGTTGGTCGGGGAGGTGGGCGCTGTTGAGTTCAGTCCATTGCTGGTGCTGAGGGATACTGCACCCATTGTCCTTCCCCGAGACGACGGGCGAGTCACAGCCTTCCATGGTAAGGCCCGCGTGGAGCTTTCATTGCACCCAGTACGGATCGGACCTGAAGGGCGGAGGCAAGGGGGAGAGGAGGGAGAGAGGGGGAAGAGAGAGAGAAAGGAAAGAGGTTAGGAGGGCCAAGGCTAAGGTCCCGCACAGAGCACGCTAACGGGCTTCTGTCCACACCCACTACAGAGGCCACGGGGGCAGCAGGGACCCAGCCGTCAGCCTGCGCCATCCAACGAGGAGCAGAAGGTGGGAGGCACCCTGGGGGTCCTTGGCAAATGGGGGCATCGAGAGACGCCCTCTTTGTCTTCAGGCTGACCACTGTTTTAACCCTGGCCAGTTCAAGTCTGTTCTTTGCCAACACGGCGTTAGTGGGGTCAGGGCCTGGCAACAAGCCGCAGCAGCGGAGGCGAAGGAGGAGGAAGAGGAGGAGGAAAAGAAAGAGAAGGACTATACCATCTCGCCAGCCCCCGACAAGGTCACAGAACGGCAACCCCACAAAAAACTGACAGCAACACAAAAATCATTCCCACCCGCCTTTGTCTGTGGGCCCAGGAACACTTGAGAGGGAAGAGGGGAGGCAGGTTGAACACCCCCAGAAAAGGCCAAGTAAACCAGTGCAGGGACCCGCTAGCCCACTAAGAAGTGAAGTTGCCGCTGAGGCTTCTACTGATGTCATTTCTAGTTTGAGGCATTGAAAGAAAAGTCTTTGAGGGCCACTGGACCCAGGGCAAGCATGCAAATCTGGACATGCTCTGCAAAGACCTCGTCAGGGCCCAGGGCTACAGTCACCTCTCCAGGTCGGAGAAGCACTGTCCCATTGTGTAAGCTAAAACCGCAGGTAAAACTAAGGGCTAAGTCTAAAAATGGGCCCCATGCTACCGCAACACTGTGAAATAAAAAAAGTGGATCTGCCAATATCCATCTGCCCCAAACCCTAGAAGACCCTTGCTTGGGACTCAGCTGGCTTCACAGACTAGAAATATAGAGGTTCGGCCTGCAAGCTTGATGTCTGGAGGACAACTGAACCACATCCCCTGCAGCACTGAACTCGCCCTGTCTGGAGGAAGCCCTGTGCCGCCGCCTGGGTGGTTTGGTCTGTCAGGGGTCTTAGCAGTGGCGTCACAGGCCCCTGTGTCCCAGTCATTGACAGCTATGCCAGCAGCAGCCCTTCAGCCCCTGGTCTTTTACATTTCCCACTCCAAAGCGCCACTAAGCTGAATTTGCCCCCAAGACCTCAAGTCCCTGGGGAACGAGGCCTCAGGTCACCCACAGCTGCTCGGCTCCTGTGGCAACATCACAGGGGCATTTCTCTGGCCTAGCATGGCTCCTATAGGCAACTCAGCACTTTGTCAGGCCCTGGTGGGTTCCCTGCCAATCCCTGGTTACGTCCCCCCACACCCCCTGTCCTCCTTCCTGGAGAACGCTTGGCTGCTCCTCCCCCACCATCTCATTCATAAGCAGCAGATAAAGGTTTTGGCTGGGTCCGGTCTCCCCTGCCAACCTCCCATCTGCCCAATCCTTTTTTGTTTCTAGGTTCTTGAGGCACAGTGAGCCAACAGCTCCCCCTCGGGAAAAGATGGGGAAGGCAGGTTTACCAGAAGCTTCAGGAGAAATAACTTTTTGGAAGAATGTGTCATGTTTTGTTTCAAACACATACACCCCCACCTTTCAGTATGTAACCTCAAACTCCATTACCACAAAGTTCTGTGTGCCGTAGAAAAGGCATATTGATTTTAAACACTAAACCAAACAGCAAATGCAATGGGACTTCCTGGGCAGGCTGAGCGGGGATACAGGTGAGAACCCAGGGCGGCCCTCCTTGAGGAGGCACCCGATTGGCTGGATGACATCTGATTGACAGCTCAGGCCAAAAAGGTTGGCAGGCCTGAAGGGGCGGGAGGGTTAACAGCCCAATTGTAAAATCAATGTCATAAATGCTTGGTAAGTTACAGGAACATGCGGGAAGGGGAGGCCACGATTGATAAAGGAGAACAGCTTTGATGCTTCACCAGGGACTTGCGTATCGACAGCAAAGCCAATCTCCTCTCAAGTCTGGGCTGGGCCAGAGAAACCTGCAAGCGTTTGCCAATTAATTGGTGGGCTTTTCTTGTTCTGTGTTCCTCTTCCTCCTCCTCCACTAATTACCCAATGAAAGGGTTGGGACTCTGAAAAACTTGCCGAACTTAGTTTTCTATTCCTAAGCAAAATATGTCAAGAAAAGATGACATTGTGGCCTCCTCTGAACTACAGATGACCCTGTGATTGGATGACAGCCCCATGATCGGGGAAGCATAGGAGACCGCTCATTTGCAGGGTTAACAGGCCATTAAGGTGCTGGTGGTAAAGGAGGCCCCGGTTCAGGATCTGAGCTGCCTGCTCTGGGCTTGCATTCAACACAGGCTGGCCAGAACAGCAGAGGCTTATTAGACAGCCTTGCTTTAGCAAACCATGCACAAGCAGCTTCGTCCTCACCAGGGATGCTGCGAGAATGCAGATTCCCAGGCCCCAGCCCAGACAGCATCTGCATTTTCATGCCTTCGCCTGGGGTTGGGAATGAAAAGTCTGACACACTCTCTCCTTTGACTTGTCACCAGACTGCCACCTCCTCTGAGGTAACTACACTGCCAGGTGACCAGGCAGTGACGGTCAGCCTCAGGCTCCCACACTCCTGGGAGGGGCAGGGATGGGGGGGGGGGCACAAGATGGGACCAGAGCAGAGGTGAGTGACTCTCTTAAAACAGCTCAGTCCTTTAGTTCAAGGACTTTCGGCCCGCCTCTGCTCTCCTACCAGCTGGTCAGCCGGCCGGCCATCTAGCTCTGCTTAGCAGTCAGTCAATAAGCAAAAGGTAGTTCTTACTTAAGGAGGCAGGAGTCAACTCGGCAGGTCGATCAGCACTCTGTCTGTAAACACAGTTTCCCGTAAAATCAATGATCTTCAGTTACAGAGGCCAGCCTGGGAGCCCAGCAGGTCCCCAGCTCTCACAGGCAGCCCCGCCAGTAGGTTCTGCTTAGACCCCCTTACTACTGCCCAGGTTGTGTGTCCCCCTTTCTCACCCTCCTTTCACACCAGGCCAGTTCACATATCACAAACCCTCAACGACTCCTACAGTCAGCTTCTCTTGTTCCATGTTCATCCCAAAATTGCCTTGAAACTCAGATGCCTTGTATTGTGCTCGACATAGTTTGTGTTTTTTTTTTCTTTTCCTTTTATAACTTAAGTTTTCATTTCCATAGTGAGGATGCAAGGATTTGGACAAGGAAGTCCTCAAGGAGCGTACAGATTCTTTCCATAGAGCACATCCTTCCGTAAGACAGTCAAAGGGAAGATACAGCAGCGAGCTTTCTCTGCTTAGTGCTTGACCCTGCCATCTGGGACGCGACCTTGTACAGAAAAGTCCCAATCACTTCATCTAGAGGCCCTACCCTTGCTCCTGTCACAAGCCTACGGTTTCCTTGGAACCTCCCTGAGAAAGCCCTATGGGTCTATGCAAGTATCAATTTTTATTTCTCAAAGACCGTTTCCAGTGATTAAACTCCTCCATGTTTCGTTAGGGCCCCACTAACACAGTCCTCGAGTGCCCTCTTTAAGCAACGCGCGATGAAGGTGTTGTCACATTCCTTTAAGTAGACAGGACCAGGGACAGAGCGACAGTCAAGGGAAGTTGGGGGGGGGGGGGGGGGGGGGGGGGNAAGGGGGGGGGGGGGGGGGGGGGGGTGAGGTGGTTGCTGTTATTAGAAAGGGGAGGGGGCTCCCACTGCTGCTCCGGCTCCCAGAGAATTAAACATGAACAGTCGCACTGTGTAATTTTAAATTGTTAATTAGCACAGGGTTAATTAGGCGGTCCTTTCACAAGAGGCTGTTTGGCAGAAAACCAAGAAAGGAAACAAAGGGGAAGGAAAGAAAAACAAAGAGAACAGAGACAGGGAGAAACTGTTGCCTCCGCGAACAACCCAGGCAGCATCGCCAGAGAAGCAGGCCCGCGGGCAGGTGGGCGATGTGGCTGGTTGGTGGTGCCCTGCGCTGCTGGGGGGCCCTTCTGAGCACCACTTTGCTGAATGAAGGCAACTTGACAGAAGGCGTCAAAAGTCTCAGAAACGCACATGCCCTCTGACTCAGCAATTCCCCCATTCTAGGCAAGGACCCAATATAAGCATGAAGATTTAAGATTATTCACAACAACATTTATCACGGGGAAAGAAGATGAAAATACATGAAACAAGGGACCCACTGAATAAGTTAAGAGTGCATGGAGTGTCATAGGCTATTATCAAATAAATCTTTTTTTCTTTCTTTTAAAGAAACTATTTACGGGCGTGGGAAAATGATCGCCCAGAACAGTAGGTCAGTGAAAGGCGCACAGGCACGCACAGGGAGATGCATGAGGCTGATATCAAAAGTCTGACAACAGTGATTGCTAGGGGATAAATGGGGCCGCTGGGCGATTTCATTTCCCCCTCCGTGTCTTTATTTCCCAAAGCTTTCTCAAATTAAAACGATCATAATGGAAGCCATCACCATTTGATTCCAGCATGACGTTAGGGGCCTCGGGGGAGATACACCACCACCTTGACCCCCATCGCCACTCTAGGAGACAGATGCTACTTTTATGCCCGTCTTAGAGATGGGCAAACTGAAGCTGCAGCCTAAATGACAAAAGCATCGTGGGGCTGTGGAGTCCATGCTCTCAGCCAGGGCGCCATGTTTTTCTTTAATGTCAATTTCTCAGAGAACCCCAGAAGGCCCCCTGATGCGACACTCACATTCAATCTTGATGTCCCAGAGGACTCAGGATCCCGGGACACCAGGGCTGCTGTGCGAAGGAGCACTGCCAATTCACACAGATGCCCTTCTTTTTTTTATTGGGATAGTGGGGGTAGGCAAGTTCAAACTGGACCCCTGTGTATCTTCACACAGGACAGAGGGGACAGAAAGAGAAGCTGTTGCAGAGAACTGAAAAGTTTGGTATCCCAATAAACCAAGAAATGTATTCATTGCTTCACTCTTTATTGTGCACCTACTGCATGTCAGATACTAGGGAATCAAGGACAAACATCTTCACTCATATTCTTGTGTGCTTGAGACCGCAGACCAGCAAGGATGATGTCAGGTGGTACAAAGCACTCAGAAGTAATATAAAGTCAGAGAACTAGAGTGACGTGTGTCCGTTATTTGGGAAGTAATGGCATTAGTCGAGAGGGTAGGTTGTAGCTTATATAACACAAGTTCCTCACAGTTTTAGAACAGATTCAACAACTGTGAACAGCATCTGCGACTAAAAAAAAAACGTAATCCAGGGGAACGAGTGATTAGCTAAGTTGAGTAAGAAAATACATAAAATAAACTGAAAGGTGGCCTCGCTTAGGTTCAACGATCTGAAAACCACAGGGGAGAGGAATGTTTTTTTTAACTTTAATAAGGTGTCTTAAAGTTTACCCATTTCTTTGTACCCGGTATAGCAAATGGTCTTTCTTTCGTATTATGACGCCTGGTGGATATTATAGCTGCTGGGTTCCATTACATAAAGTATCCGCTCAGGGGTCAGAGTGTCTATGACAGGCTTCTGGTTCCTGCCTTGTCGCTGAGCCACCCCACTAAAATTAAGACGTGAAGAACAAGACCAACGTGCAGAGCACATAAAGCTGAGAGGACTAAGATGCTGAAGAGTGAATCAAGAATGAAAAAAATAAATCTTGACAAGTTGTAACCAGCAGGCTCAAAGGAACAACATAGAATTTTGGAAGGATAACCATGAGGTACTACCTTTAACTTCTGGTAGTCGCTAAAACCAACAGACAGAAGATACTTGGATTAATAGGAAGTCAAAAAAAAAAAAAAGAAAAGAAAAAGAAAGCCCTGCGTTAACTTCACTGCCAACAGGAGCCCAAGGTGGACGCGGTGGCCCAGATGTCAACGTGACCTTTGACCACAGGAGTACAGCAACCTGTTGAAATGCAGCAGGTTCCCAGCCCCATCACACTCCCTGTCTGCACTCTGTGGAACCGTGCAAAAGGGGTGCTGACAGAGAAACCCACGTCTCATCAGCTGGCTGCACGAATGGACGGCTCGGAGGTTCGGGAAGGAGGAGGTCCACTGGCGGGTAAGACAACTGTCCTCAAGCCTGGAAGCACCGCCTGCCACATTTATTACGTGTCTTTCACATACCTTAACTGGGGGTAATGAGGGGACTTTATAAGGGATTAGGGTTCAGTTCAACATAAACGAAAATCTATGTCAAGATTATCAAAGTTCCACAATGGAATGTTGACTCTCAGATACTACACTCTCTGGCTTCATGAGTGGAAAAGAAGGGGGTTTTGCTGTGGTTCGGAGGCTCCATCAGGCAGCCTCTAGGGTCCTTCCAAAGATGACGATTCTGTTCACTTCTGGGTTAACTCAGCCAGCCCTGTGGTCCTGCGGCATCACGCACATGGCAGCGTGCTCCAGCTCCAGCTCCGAGTTATCCTAGTGCCATCGTTCATTGACCTAGCTTTGCCGCTAGGTTGTGGACAGCTGGAAGCAGCTCTGTGTCTCCTTCATCTCCATATCCTCCACATCCAGGGGTGCAGTATGTGCTTAATGAAACAATGAGGGGAATTAAAGTGGTGGGAGAAAAGATAACACTTCAAGAGGAAAAAGATGACCCATGCTGGGTTGGGTTTTTTTTCCCTCTCTTAACTGAAAAAAAATGTCTCTACTAAATGGCAGGACCCCTTGGAGAAATGATCAATTCTTGGCTTGGAGTGAGGAGGGCATAAGATGAGCCTGGAGCCTCTTCTTGTGCTCCACACACGGAAGTTTTGGCTGTATGAATCAGAACAGCATGCCAGAAGGACATGAACAGGTCGAAGGGCACAGGTCGAAGGGCTCCCACTACCCAAACCTGGGACAGTGTGTGCCAGGAAATTAAAGGAGTGTGAAGTACAACCTAATGTGTAACATAAGAATCCATCATTCCATACTTTCTTCAGTTAAAGAAAAATGAATGTAAGAGAAGGGAAATTTCTTCCTTAAGGTAAAAATCCAACTAAGGAATACAGAGGGACTCAAAGAGTTAGAAAACTCATTTGGGAGTCATAATAATAATGACCATTCGGAAAAGAATGGACACTAAAACTGGTAGATGAAAGTCTTAATAGTAACAGGATATTTACAGTCTCAAAGTAGCTCCCCCACAAGATACTTCCTAATTACAGAAGGAAAAACAATAACTTTACAGTGGAGAAACCTGGCACCTTCACCTCGTGACTCGTCTCAACATCACCAGTTCACATCACTGGGAGTGAGACAAATAGACATCATGTGCCTCCTGAGAGGATACACAGCAGAGAACACGACCTCCCTTCCCTGGCATTCCTGCCAAAAATGCACAACCTGAATCTAATCACGAGGGAACAGCAGTCATCCAAATTGAGGACAGTCTACACAATGTCCTACGCTCTGCAGAAATGCTAGTGTCACAGAACACAGGCTGAAGAACTGTTTCAGATTAAAGGGCCACAACAAATGAATGTAACACAGAATCTGGGACTCTCTCCTATAAATGGGTATAACCAGGACAATTGGCAAAATCTGAACAAGGCCTATGAGCTGGGTAATAGTAGCATATGAATGTCTATTTCCTAACCTTGATAACTGATGTGGCCACATAAGAGAATGTCTATCCTTTTCAAAGAAAAATACGCTGATATTTTAGAGGTGAAAGGGCATGGCTTCTGCATTCTCAAACAGTTCAGGGAGAAAAGTATGTGACTGTGCATGCACGCGCGCGCACACACACACTTACACAGAACTAAAAAGTCAGAACATGCAATAATATTAACAGCAGTGGATTCAACATGCAGGTTCTATTTGTCCTATATTACAACTTTCCTGTGCATCAGAAGTTATGTCTGATGAAACAAAAAAACTGACTGGTAGAAGAACTATATATACGGAACCCTCCAAAAATAAAATGCACATGAACAGGCCACCCACTCTGATTCCTAAGTCCTTATCTTCATGTGAAATGCACTCCTGGCTTCCTAAAAGGAGAGACGCTGCAAGGATGGACAGGTAGCAGGAGTGTGGTCTTTCCGCTGGAAGGAGCTGCCCCACACACCTGTGCATGGAGAGGACAAACGGCCACTCTACCTCGGGCAGAATTTCAAGTAAGAGAAAGCTGAAGGATGTTGACACAAGACACCTGGCTGAGACCCTGACTCAGGACAGACTCCCCTAAAGCGGGGAAACAGGAAATCTAATTCTGAGGACAAGGGTAGCCACCACAGAGAACTGTCACTGTCTACAGAGGGTGAGGGCTGCTGAATCTGGACGAAAATATAATCGCCAAAAAGAATTACTATGGTATGGTAACATATACCTGAGGAGGGGAGAGCCTATATTTCTGAAGCATATGGCATGCTGTAAACCAGTATTACTATAATTTTTAAAAAAAAAGCAGAAAAGAAAAAGGTAAATAATTACCACCCCCACCACTACCTAAAGGCAACCTAGATTTTGCGACCCGTAGAAACCGCATTCAAGGGGCAAAGAAGGAATACCCTCGTCTGAGTAGCTTGGAACCCACTCAAGAACCATGCCGATTCCCTTCTAACTGTATTCGTACATCGCTGCGGCACAGAAGTCAGTGCGCGTTAAACCCTAAATAGGTGAGGGAAGCAATTTCCCAGTGACCTTGAGAATGACTGACTGCGCGACAGTAAGGTCAGGGAACACACGGGGGCCTGAGCAGGTCCCTCGCGCTCCAAGTGCCTGGCAGGGCTGGAGACTCACCCAGGCCCCGGGCTTCGTGTTTGCTCATAAGTGTATCTGTGCTATCTCCAGGTTGAACATAAATCAACCTCGAAGAGAAACTGCTAGCTCAGTCCATTCTGCAGGGAATCCACAGCCACCACAATACCCTGGTGACCGAGGAGTCACGGAGGGGAGGAGGAGCGGCTGAGATCCAAAGCAGGAGCCCAGTCTGCGGGTGCTGGAAGAGATGAGCTGGTACGGAGGGGAAGAGAGTGGCGTTTCATTCTGTTTTGACTACATACGTAGCCATGCGCACAATTCACCAACTACAAAACCCTAAGTATGATAATAAGTAAAACTACCCAGTGAAGAGGTGTACTGGGCCTTGTTCTAGAAAAGGAGCTGGAGTAGTTTAACCAGCGAGTTGCCTGCATGCACCCCAACACACAGGCACTTTTGCCAGGCTCCACCCCGAGGCCCTTGCCACTATCTCCCACGTGGGTCTGTTCCTGGCCTGGCTGGCTCTCCCCTGACCTGTATTTAGTCACCATAAGCACTGCTGCCCCTCCTGGGCCTGAAGCTGCATTTCCGTCCATCACACCCGGAGCTCTGACACCCCACTCTAGGTACTACCAGCCCTGGCAGGCTCCCCACCACACCTGTGCCCGCCCCCCACAGCTTCCTTGGCAAACCTGGATACCTCCCAGCACTAACTGTAAGCCACTGCAGCAATGTGTTCTTTGCCAATACCCCAAACTTTTCATCGCCTCCCAATTTCCTCTCAAAAGATCCAATTTCTGATCTCTTGCTACCGGGCTGCAGCGCAAAATCTAGGAGAGGATAGAAAATGTGCCATCTGGTCCATTACAGTTTCAATCTGGCAGCTCACGAAGTTAAATTTATGTTAAATAATTTCTCCTGGTTAAAGTACTATGAGTTCATTATTTAAAAGGGGGCGGGGAGCATACTGCAGAAGAACGCCATAGCTAAAATTCCACCAGCAAAGAACCAGCGGCAGAGGAAGAGTTTTTAGGTGTTTATCCCTCTGCACATCTGTAATTACAGATCTTCTTTACCAACCTCAGATGGGGCTCCTTAACTGCGCTGCCCTCTTACCTTAACTACCCACGAAAGTTTTCCTGTTCTTGTGATTAAATACTCTTGGTAAGTTAGAATTAATGGCTGCATCGATACTGTGTCCCACAGACACAGCATTGATTTCTCCAATTTCTATTACTGGACATGTAGGCAATTCCTATTATTTTGCTGTTAAATGCAGCAATAAACTCCTATCAGTCTTTGTGCATATATAAAAAGAGAATTAATAAAAGTAAGTAGCAGCTCCGCGCTGCCCACTTAGGATAGCCAGGCATGGTTCGAAGCACGGCTTTTAACATACATCATTTCATTGTATCCTTGCAACAGCCCGTTTTACAGATGAGGAAACCGAGGCTGAGGAGGTGATGTACCTGAACACGTCACGTAGCAGGTAAGCCTCCCTCGGCTATTCTAAAACCTTGGCTCTTCACCCACAACTTTCTGTCTGCTTCCTAAGGACATGTTTCTGGAAGTGGCTGCGCTGGCTCAAAAACCAGGAATACTGAAGGTCCTCTGGCACATGCCAAGCTGCTCTCCAGGAAAGTTCTTCCAACTCACATTCGCATTGGCACATGAGCACCAATTTCCCTGCACCCTCAGTAGTGGGTATCACTATGCTTAGGGGAAAAGTTATCACTTTGATAGGAAGGAACTTCTTGATTAACATGAGGGCCTGACAGGATTTTACTGGCAACCCCACCCCTCCCATTCTCTGCGGTGAGTCCACTACACCATGATGCCCTGGCTGAATGTCGGACCCTCGCCCACTGCCAGGTTGAACGGAACTCTCTAACCTTCCTTCAGATCTCAGTTCCTTGACACCAGTGGACTGTCCACCTCACTGTCTCAACAAGAAGCTTCTGGAACTGGGCGAGCTCCTCCCCCCACGTGGAGAGAGCCGTGCCGCACTAGGCACACTCAGCCTGGAGGCTGGCCGTGCTGCAGAACCACTGAGGGGCTCAGTCAAGGGACACAGATGCCAGATCCCACCAAGAATATAGGCCTGGGCTCTTGGAGGGGAGACTGGACAGTCCCGTGGTGAATTAGAAGGTTTCAGGGCTCCGCAGCTAGTCTTCCTTGCAAGCTCATCATTGCCTTTCTCGTGGGAGCCAATGGCTTTTCCCTCCTCTATTTTCATCTTCTCCAATCTCCCCTGTGATCAAAGCCGCTGATCAGCGCAGCTTGAGATTTTCTTCCCCCTTCATGTCTCTGACGTAGTTTTCTGGTTCTTCTCCTTCTCCCAGTCTCTACATTGCGTGGCCCTCCTCCTGTTCCTGCAGCTCTCTACCACCGCACTTTTCCAATTATTTGATAAAATTCCCTCTCACTAAAACCCACAAAAATCTCTCCTCTCTGTTCTCCTACAGTATTTAGCCAGCATCACACTCTTCCCCCTTGGCTCTCTATTCTTATCTCTATATATCAACTACCTTCTCTACTTCTGTGATTTCAATTACTGAAATTATGACTTGACTCCCAAAATGAAAATTTCCATTCCTGTCCTACCAACTGAATACGCAGCTCATCCTTTCACCAGACCACAAGATGTCTGTAAATTGCCAGTCTTCCACCACTCATGTCTAAGCAGAACTATCCCTTGCTGTCCCTGGTCCCTTTGGATGCAATGCCAGGTACCATCTTGGGTTCCAGAGGACAGAAACGAATGACGTGTCTTGCCTCCCAGTGTCATTCATCAGGTACCTTTCCTATGCAAGAACCAACTACTAAAGTATTCACCAGACTGGTTTGCGAAATAATCCTAAAATACACCCCTACACTACTCTTCGATCCTCACTTCCCTCTAGCAGAAGGATCTCCTCCCAATTCTCATGCAGTCTTAACCCCTTGGAAGTCCTTTTCCTTCTAAAACATTTATCCAAACCTTGGACACTCTTTAGGAACACAAACTCAAGTTCCACTTAGGCAATAAAATCACCTCCCATCACTCAAGTCCAAAAACTACTACAGTGGGCCTCCCTGGTGGCGCAGTGGGTTAAGCAACACACTATGAAGAAAACGCAGCCACTGCAGCACGAGTTCGATCCCTGCCTCCGGCCAGGGAGGGGACCCACATGGCACGGCAGACCTCTCCTGCTGTGCCCGCTGCTCCCCTCAGCAGTGTATTTCAGTCCATCTGCCTGTTCTGCTCCCCACTCTGTCTGGTGGATTCTCTCACCCCCCACACCTCTGGCCTGTACCCCAGCTCTTGTATGCATAAATAAATAAATCTTTAAAAAAAAAAAAAACTACTACAGTACCAAAGGTACAGTAGCAGTTGCTGTTACTTCCAAAACAAGCTTTCCTTGCTTTACCGCTGTTGCTCTTATCTTTACAACCTGACTATAAGCTACCTGAGGGCAAAAGTCAGCCTGTTATTGCTTCTCTCTCTAGCACAGTACTGATCATGCAGTATGGACAAGACAAATAGAAAGCATACTTCTCTTTCGAGATGACTAATACCATGAGTGGGAGTGTGTTGATCTCAACATGGTAGGGAATTAATCACCAAAGTCCCCATCTTCCTAAATCTGAGGCTCAGCTACAACAGCTAAGTATGTCACAGTACTCTGGCTTATAGCTTAAATTTATCATTTCCTATTCCAAAATTATAGAAGATCTGCAAGTCTTCGCTGCAGTCATTTAAAATAGTTAGCTAGTGAAACAGCAATCCAAAAAGCCAAGCAAATCCCTAAATATAATTCTGCTTGGAACTGGGCTTTGGGGATTTCAGGTATGGGCTCCAGACATGTCAAATTCTAGGGGTTCCACCTCATGGAACACATTATCGAAGCCACGTTCACAAGTCTGACAGGAGGACAAGTCTTCTAGAACTCCTGAATTCTTAGTAGTTCTTGGTCAATACCTTGAATTTTAGCATCAAGCATAACTGCTATAGTTCCCGGTTGCTCAAACCCCAAAGAAAGGGAACTTGCGCGGACTCTGTGTTTGCACTTGTAGTTTCAGGAATGCAGGGAAAAGCAGCCTCGGCCCTTGAGCTTTCTTTCATATAGACCAATCTATGTGAGGACCAATGAGGAACCTGTTACAGCAGCTTCTCTCTGGTCCTGTGGCAGCTCCCGGGAAACCCCATCCAACTTTCCTGGAGAGAGAAAATGCATGCTCTCCAGTAACTCCACCACCTGCTATTCATAGGACGACTGGGAAGCTCTAAGGGTGGGCTGAGAGGTGGCCTGGGGAGAGAAGGCTCCCGCAATGGCATCTCCAAAGCGCCTCTTTCATAAAGGAGTGTTTCCTTCTCAGCAGGAAGAAAGCCACTCGGTGGGCCCACCACGGGCAGGTCGCTCAGGCACGAGGTTCTGGAACTGGCACCATGACAAAACAAACAAGGGTTGCCCTTCGAAGGTTCATTAATGAGGACGGACACACGCGCGCACACGTACACATACACACACGCCTCTCCCCAGCCCAGGCGCAGCAAGTTCTTTAGATCTTCCCTGGCTCGTTAGCATAAACAGCTTTTCAAGCAGCAGGGAGCAAGAGGGACTATGAAATAAAGCAGTAATGAAAGCTGGCACCGCCCAGCCGTTGGCAAGGACAGGACGAGGGGATCCCTCGCAAAGGCAATGCTACCACACAGGGTGTTCCCCGTGCCTCAGACACCTCCCCAGGTTCCTGCATCGTAGAGACCCTCAGCGGCTCCTGTTTGGGGCCACAACAAAGCCATTCTAGAACGTCCTCCCCAATAGCTCTGTTTTCCTATACTGCAGATGGTGAACTAGTACGTACTGGACAGTCTTCACATCCTAGAAGCCTAAGGAGCTATTTCAAATTTCAGTTCCCCTCCTTATGGTAGAGTGGGGCAGCAGCAAAATAGCCCTTGGGACCTCCGAGCACGGCTTCTCTATCTCAAACAGGGGGGTGAAGGGAGTGGGGGTACAGATTCCAAATATGTTTGAAGGACTTCCAAATCCCACAGCCTGAAGCCATAAGGTTGTGGGGTGTGAGGAGAGTGAAACTTAATTGTGACTACCATTCTTACCAGCCGCCTCCGAAATTAGGAAGTCCATTATTTGCACTGTTACTTTGAATCAAGAAAAACAGATTGAGACAGATTTACCATTGGCCACTTCAAAGGGCGGCCCTGGGAATTAGGCATAACAACAAAGGAGAATTTCTTCAAGTGTAAGGAGCCAAGGGTTCACTGGTCCTTAACCTTCTGGAAGCCACCCAAAGAGCCCAGTGACCATGGGTAATTACACCTTCACCAACTCAGCGAAAAAAAAACCCAGATGGTCTTTCTCCTCTCGCCGCTCCAAATGGGTCAATAGCAGCTTGAAGACTCACCGAGGCCACGTTTAATAGCGCTTGAAATTAATTACGTTTGCAAGTCTCTTATCCAAGCATGGCTGAGAGCAAACAATTGAGTTTGGGACTGAGTGTGGTTACATCTTTTTCCTTAATGGCTTCCTGAACACCCCAGCGAGGTCTGATGCGGGGGGCGGGGAGGGGCAGTTCCAGTCATAAAATGGGATCAATGCAGATCAAGACCTGTGCTAAGTGTCTAAGATGAGAAACGTCTGCACACACATATGCACACAGGAGGGACGCTGGTCCGCAGGAAGAACTTCAGCTTCCGCACATGCCTTCCTGCCCCTAGAGCTCTGCTCACCTCCAACTTAGCGCTAGAATGAGAGGAAGGTGCAGCAAGTGTGCCCGCAGCGCTGAAAGACTCCCTCACTCCAAGCACACTGAGACTGGGAGCATCCACCCTGGCCAATTCCTCAGGCCCTCAGAGAATCAAGAGGCTACTGGGGTTGGTAGTTTAAAACTTCTGTTCAAAATGCTTAGCCAAAAAGTTCCCTGGCTGCTCTAATGACTTTTATTCATTCATACCAAAATTACCTGAGTGCTGCAATATCCGCGGCATGTCTCCTAGCAAGACAGAGTTCTACTCTCTGGCTTTCATTAGCGTCTGCAGCACGCAGATGAGAAGCTGGAGAGTGACCTTCAGGACACTGGTGGGGCAGAGTCAGCACTTCAGAGGGCTGCTGGATTCACCATATTCACATGAGGATCTAAGTTGCTGTACCCCCACTCACCCACCCCTCCCAGAGTCTTCCAGCTCTGGAAGAAGTTGTGTCAGGCTCTGCCCTTCTTTGAATCCTATGTGGTCACAAGATGACCTCTGCCATCCATTGCATTAAAAAGCTCGGCACAGGCTCTGGCAGGTGCCCTGAGACCCTATGTGGTTGGGGATACGCTGGCCCCCACACTTCAGTTCCTTCTGCCACAGGCCCCTGCCATTCCAGTACCTCTCAGGGGTCCCGCCCTCAATCCACGTGGGGGTCAACAGTTAAAGGAACATTAGGGATGTTTGAGACTGACCATTTCCTGACAGTTCAAGATGGCTTCCCGCTGGGATGAAGGGAATGCTCTACTGCAGATATGGAGGAGACACTGCCAGAGCCACTGGACTGGCCTACGCACAGGCATTTCTTCTCCTTTGATCTTGCCCAGCTGACAGGAGATGAGAGGATTTCTTGTCTGCTGGTTCCTCTCAGGTCAGGTTTCCCACATCCTCACCTGCCCTGTATACTCCTCATCTGGGTGTCTTTGGCCTCATTTTCCATTTAAGCTGGCCTCAGTGACTTCACAAACTCCATACATAAGCAGAATGCTCCAGAAGCAGCGTTCAACCTCCCCAAGTTTTATCTAGAGGCGAAGGGGGTGTTGGGATGAGCTCTGGGTTTGCTGCACTCCCTGAAGATATGACTTAGGCCAGCACCCCCATAACCACACAGGGCCCTTTCATGGCGCCTGGTGTTCACGACACGGAACTGGGAGGTAGGGTGTGTAGGTGGGGGGTACTGTTTTTAAGTAAAGGATAGAATCTAGGAATTAAAATGAACCTGATCTGAGAAATCTATTCACCAACCTTAACTCGGCTTCCAGTTGTCCCATGCACATCTGGCTGCCACAGGTCAGTGGGAGCAGTTGGAATTCTATACTTCATTTGGAGTCTGTCTACATGAGACTCAGGAGACAGAAAAGCAAGCACCAATCCGACAAGTGCCCAGGGGAACTGAGAGGAAAAAAGAAAGGCAAACCACCAGGAGTTCTCTTCTTCCTTCCCTTCTTTTTTTTTTTTTTTAAGGGAATCTTTCCTAAGACTTCACTACCCAGCCCTTTCTGCCTCCGGGATGGAAAGTGTTACTCAGCGGCAAGGCCTCTTGCTAATTGTGGGGTTTTATTTTTATTTCCTATTACCCTCTCGCACGCCTGATGAGATTATTTTACCGGAACTGACACAGCTGGAAGCAGCAGGCATACGTGGAGCCTCTGAGGAGGTGATGCAATTTCATTTTCATTGATCAGAAATCAGCAGGGCAGTAAGTGATGGGAAATTCCATTAGAAGAAAACTTGCAAGCCCTGAGCCTCAACTTCCTTGCCACACCCAGGACCCCCCCAAGGGGTCTAGCCTTCCCCTGGCTTACGTCTGGGGTGTCTGACTGGGAGAGGAACATCAGATGAACTTCAACCAACGAGGGCATCTTAACTTTTCTCTTGGATGACAGAAAAGTTTTCTACATACTCAGAAAAAGCATCCTGCAAGACCAACCTCCAGGTAGCCTCTAAGCCAGTGCTGTAAGGATCCCTTTCCAAGTGCCAACAAAGAAATGAGACCACTAAGGAGGTGCTGTCAGTATGTCCCCAACCCTGTACCGAGATGACCAGAAGGCACCTACCATTTACGGAGTGCCCACTATGTCCCAGGCACTGTGGTAGGCACTCAACATGCACCCCTAATACCGATCCTCCCCAAACACCCCAGAATCAACTTCTCTTTCTCCTGGGCAGACAAAGAGGCAGAGGTCCGGGGGGGTAAGAGAGCAATGCCTTGCTGAGGGCGAGCACAGACTCATCAACAGGAAAGCTGGGCTGCGCAGGAGACCACAGAAAGCTCACTCATGCTTGAATCTGAAGACTAGAGGATGCACATCTGACTGCCTCACATAGAACATCTGATAGTTTCCGACTCATCTGCCTCCGCCATCATAAACATCCCAACAAGAGCACTCCGGGTGTCCAAGGCTGGAACCAGAGGCGACCGCTTCGGAGTACATAGAATGGCTACTGTTTTAGCAGTGAAGGCTCCTGCACCACCCCCTCCCCCAACTGTTTCCCCAGCAAATGCTGCTTCACTCACCAAAGGTCTACCAGAAAACAACAACAACAAAGCTAGCAAGGAGCTATTAAAAAAAAAAAAAGTCCTACAAGAACATCGCCGACCAGGCAGTTCAACAGACCTCCGCATTGGTTGTTCTGCCATATACACACGGATCAGGGTAGGGCTGGGCCACAGCATGAAGATAAGCACACAGAGAGATGCACTCTTTGGGTCTCATTGGGATGCCAGTTCTAGCAAGTCAACTGTAAAAGGCCATGGTGCGAATAATGCAGTAAGTCTGCAGCGCGATCTGAATTCAAGGAAATTTAGGAATTTGTTAATTTTTGTTAGCTGATATTCTGCTTCCATTTAAAAAAAAAAAAAGACATGAAGGACCAGCGTTTTGATCTTAAAATATGTCAACCGTGAACAAAAAGATAACACCAATCTAAAAAAAGTGAATGGTAGTTCAGGTGATGGGGTTCCTTATATTCTATTTTTACATAGCAATTTTTTTTTCTTTAAAAAAAGAATCAGGTCAAGAACAGCTTCTGATTTTAAAGGAACAGCACTGGCCGGGGCCAAGTTTCTCAGCCTTGAGCTGCCATGTTCACGGCAAACCAAGCCTTTTTTCAGAGCGATGTGGGTTTCTCCTTTCTTTAGAAGGACTCAAGGACTTCCTAAGAAATCTTTCAGGGACCAGTTCTCTCTAAATCTTGCTTTCGAAACTCACCATCAGCATGCCACTCAAGTAGAGAAGAACAGAGGGAGAGCCCTTCTGCATCCTCCCTGGGCACAGCCCTGCAACCTCCCTACAGGCCAACTCCCACTATCATTATGAGTGAGAAAAAACGAGCCCAAGGTAACCAACCGCCCGCCCCAGATTATATGAGCTCTCTGCCAAAGCCTGGTTAAGAAAAACACAGCTACGGATAACTTAAAACCTTCCACTTGTTGCTTCCGTGGGTTAAAAAATAATTTTAAACACAGCAAACTTACAAAATAAGGCAGTATTTATCCACCATCGTTTCTGAGCTCACTGTCTTTCAGTATGAATGTTTTATTAGTTTTAATTGCTTTGTAAAGTCTGCACTGAGTGGATTCCCAGTGGGATGGTCCTCTGGTGTTTCTCTGTTAAGAGCAGGGCCCACTGACAAGCGGGCTCCTTGCCACCCACAGGCCCACGTCACCATGCCGCAGGTCCTAAGAAATCACCTTTGCTGCAGACTCTTCCACAGCAGCATCAGAATCTGACCAAGAGCACGATCCCACGCAGCGCCAGCGCCTCCCGGGAACAAACAAAGCTCCTCCCTCCGTTAATACGGCTGCTGAGACATTCTCAGACACTCATGTCCACTTCTCATCTGACCTCCAATATACTGGTTTGGTTCAGTAGCCAGGATGGGAATCATAACCCAGGCTGCACAGCTTTAAAAAAATGTCATCCATGAGTCACTCTTTCCCAAGGTCACCAGCCGGTTAGCAGCAAATCCAGGACCAGGACTCAGTCTGTCTCCAGGTTGCTACTGCCTTTCCACTGTGAAACCACCTCTTCCTGAAAGAGACTTACCATTCCAAATCCTTCCAAATGCCCATTCATCATCTATGTAATAATCAAATCTGACTACACCAAGGACCCAAGAAAGCAGTTTCACCCATCCCACCTAGGAAGCCCAGCAGATTTACAAATGACCAAATAAGGAGTTGCTCCCTGCAGCCAAAACCCTGAGGGAAGACATTAAGTCTTAAACTTCTGCATAGATCAAAGTGTCCTGGAGTCTGGAAAAGGTATCCAGTCAGCACCAAACTTGGAGGAACCCCTTCCCCAGAGCCCCCCACCACCACCACTGAGAGGTGCTACCAGAAAGCAATCTCAACACCCAGCTCAGAAAGCTATCTGTGAAAAGGAGAGGCTGAAAAGCTGCTAGTGTCCAGGTGCGCCTCATGAGTCTAGGGGAGCCTCAGAAGAGCCAGGGGCGACACTGAGTTCAAGGCCAGATCAGAGGAGTAATGTACAGGGTAACGTGGGCCACAGTCACGCCTGCACCAAACCCCAAAGTGCACAAATTTTCATAAAGCAAATAAAAGACCTCATGCCCAGGGAGGCAGGTGCTCATCCCAAGCGCAAGCGCAGTCTAGACACCCCTCTGTGGCCGGGGCGGGCCCAACCCCTGCCATGATGGAAAACACTTTAACAGTGGTCAGCGATAAGCGGGGGGGTCTGTCGCTGAGCCTCGCTGACCGCTAGACGAGACATTATGTTGAAAGTAAAACTTTGCAGTTAGTGGAGCCACGATAGTCTGGACAGACGTCCACGGGGTCTAGAACACAGGACAGTGATGGGGATCCCTTGCCACCCCCGTGGAAGGCAGGCTGACCTGAGAGGGTGGGGCCAGGAGGGAAGGCTGTCGTAAGCCCAGGCCTGGCGCAGACTCTCCCACCATCCTTACAGAACCACTCCCTGCAGCTTCCCCTGTGGGAGGAGGAGACCCGCCACCTGCACAGGTCTATCTCCTCACTGCCCTGCTCACCAAACCTGCGGTCACGGTCCTCCCACTTCTACCTTGGGCCTCACCAAACAGAACCTCTTGTCTTCTGCCTTGCTGCCTAGACTCTGTGACTTGGCATCCTGACCCTCCCCCACCTGTGCAGGAATCCTCTGCGGAGACTCCCATACACCTGTGACCCTCCACCACTTCCCCAGGCTCAGTCCATAGCGCTCACCTTCATTACATCTAACTGCTGGCTGCCTTCCCCCAACCCACATCTGATAAACTTCAACTGCTGGCTCCCTCTAGGGCAGCCACAGGGAGAAGGAAGCCATGGGCCTTTCCCCCCTTCCCCGCAAGGAGGGAGGGAAGGTACAGGTTCACCAATTCACAGGTTCACCAATTCCAACTACTGCCACCTTCTCCTCCCCCTCCTTCTCTTCCATTCCCCAAAGATTTCCATGAAAATCTCCAACTCTGAAAATGGACTCGAGAAAAGGGCAGCTGGCTTCTCATTAGAAGTCAAGTTAACTGGATCTCCCTGGTGGTGCAGTGGGTTAAACAACGCACTATGAAGCAAACCGCAGTCCACCGCAGCACGAGTTCGATCCCTGCCCCCGGCCAAGGAGGGGACCCACATGGCGCTGCAGACCTCTCCTGCTTATTAGTCCACTGCTTTCCTCAGCAGTGTATTTCAGTCAATCAGCCTGTTCTGCTCCCACTGTTCTGTCTCTGGTGAACCCTCCCACTGCCCTGGACTCAGGCTTGTACCCCAGCTCTTGTATGTATAAACAAATCTTAAAAAAAAGAAAAGTCAAGGTAACTTAGGTTACACAGCACCTGAGCTATTGCGGCTGCAACATTAAAGACCCCTGCGCTGATCGCCACTTAACTTGAGCAAAAGGGGTGCTGTCTCTGGAGAGGGGGTGCAAGCTCACCCCCAGACTTTCAGACAGTATTCATATTTTCACGAATATTCATATGAATCATATTCATACTCACACATACATATTTCTCACTTAAACGGAACACAGAGTAGGCAAAAGGGAAAAAAAAAATAGCACAGAAAGCCAACACTCCGGCTAAAGGCTCCTGCGACTGGCAGGAAAGACCTTGTCCTCAGAGCGCCTTTCCTTCCCTCTATCTCCCCCGGCTCCCAGAGCCAAGTGTTCCTGATACCTTTGTTTCCTCAGGAGAAAAGGGAATGCAGGCACTAACCACACCAGAGAGAGGCCAGCGAGGGGGACAGAGTCTCCAGCGGAACACCTACACCCACCACTGTCACGGCACCATTCAACCTCTCCCTTCAGACACTCACTGGTCCAGAGGAACCCGAATCCTAGAAGGAACGTTCCCAAATAAGTGGCTGCACTCTAAAAGTAAAGTGTGGCTCGCAAAACAAATGCTCAAGGAAGTCCCAGGAAGGTCTGACGCGAGAGGGCCTCCATCCACACAGGTTCATTTCCGGGGTGGCGGGGGTGGGGGGAGCGTAGAGGTGGAGTTGAGAGGAACCCAGGCCAGGATGTCGCCTCCAAGAGAGAAACTACAATTTTCACTCTAACATTCAAATTCCCCAAAGTTCAAACTCCACTGCTGCAATTGGTTAATATACTCTCCACGTTAAAAAAAAAAATTGTAAAAGATGCCTTTAAAGAAGTTGCATTAGCTTCCAAATCCAGTTTAAAACCCTCCCTTCTGTTGGGCGCCTTGAGATAAAAGCTGTGTTTGACTCACTGGCCAGCTGTCAAATTCCAGCACTCGCCTGGGCTGGGACCAGAACAGGCTTCCACCCACCCGTGGAAGGCACAGGCCCTGCCAGCAGAGCAGGGGTTAATGGAAGCTGACCACAGCACAGTTGTTAAGGTAATCAATACCACTGAGATACTAAAGCAGCATAAGCCACAATATTGATTGCCAAGCAGATGATAAAACTGTTTATTATGATGATTGCAGGGTCCCTGCAAGATGCTCCTAGTGTTTCCTAAAGCTGTTTACAAAACTAATAAAGATTTGCCATTTCAAGGTTTTCCATCTGAATGGTGCCCTCCACCCACCCCGAAAAGCAGACCTCACCCTGGGGCTCCGCCCCCAGCTGGTCCTGGGTGTGTCAGGGCTCTGAGGAAAGGGCTGTTCTCCAGCAGCCTCCCTGCCTCCAACTTCAGGAAAGGGAGGACGGAAGCGCAGCCGACCAGGCACTCGGGGCCTGGTGATTTCCTCCTCAGAGCCCTCCACGTGATAATTACAGGGTATTATTGATAGAGGGGCTAGTGGGCTAACAGCCATTTGTTATGACACATTTAAGAAACCACATCACCTTGGTTTGTAATTAAAACTTCTCTGGAGAACTTGGTGGCCATGAAACTAGCGGAACACAGTCAAACGCCAATTCAAGAATTCATTTCCACCCGCACAACTCCTGTTAATTGGGTCCCTCATCTGGGCTCAGGTCAGGTCTCAAGTTCTGTCAGAGCCGAGGCTCCAGCGCAGTTTTAGCCACGGTGAAAACTGACCTCTAATTGGTGGCAAACACAGACATCTGTCTGGAGCCCCAACTCTTTGGATCAATGGCACTGTCACCTGTGCAGGGTATTAAGGTCAAGAGGGACTGGATGAATGTGGAGATTCTCTCAACAGAGGTAGGCTCACAGGGAGGATCACGTTCTTCAGACAGTTCAAGAGAAAACCCACTGGGTCCCTGAGTGTGGTAAGGATGATGGATTCAAGGTTGCTGAGCTTCACAAATATACCGAAAGTGCGTTTTCAGAGTGTGCAAGTGGAAACAAGGAACCCTAGTTTTGAGGAGAATCCAGCATCACTCTGTTCACAATGAGAAGGAGGTAAAGTCCAGGCCTCCCTCAACCCTCAAAAGCTCATTCAGCTCTCAATCCGTAACAGCTGATAGGACTTCACCTGTAACAGACCGGACCTGGCCTTCAAAACCACCTTCACAACTCAGAGGTCACTCCTCTGACAGTTCATGGGACAGAGACAGGTGACCGGAGACAGTTGTTCTTTCCTTTTTTCCTTTCAATTAAAGCATGGAGAAACGGCTTACCTGCTACCACCACCTCGGCTTGGGGAGGAAGCCCCTATCCTTCCAAGTCTCTCCCCTTTCAGCTGCACCAGCAGCCCCACAAGGGCACTGCCCACAGGGCCCGCCTTTCATTCTCTGACCAGCAGAGACACGCAGCTCCTTTGCAGACACCTGTCTGCTCCGCCTACTCCCAATCACACCAAAATCAGGAGACTGGAGCCAGTTTTATGTAGCGCGTTATCCCCTTGCCAAAGACCTTGCCATGAACTCACAGGTACTACACCGTGGCTGGAAGGGATGCACTGAGGTTAGTTTAACCCGGTTACCTGCTCTTACAGGAACTACTTGGCAGCCAGGACCGACAGGAGATCTGGGGTTTCCCTGCGACTGCCTTTCCTGAGCAATGCACACCTAGGCAAAGGGCAGAGGACACAAAATCCTCAACCACCCAACTCCACAGTGCAGGCCCTCCTTTGCTCACATATGCCCAAGGTGCCTGTGTTAACAAACACCTCCCTGGATCTGACTCCAAAAGTTAGTTGAATATTAAGTGACTGATTCTGCTGTTACCTTTGAACCCCACTCACACGTAGACATTGTTCTCTCGACAATAACTTCAACAAAAAATAGACCCTAAGAACGAGATGGTCCCCACTTGGAAGCCCGCCCACAATGGCCAACCCAGCCTGCCTAAGTGCTAAGAACCATTTAGGAGCATTGTAAACCATTAGGGCCATTAGCTCTAATTTGACCTCAACAAAATAAATCAACCCACTAGGAACAAATTTAGAAGCTTTCCAAAGTCAAGTTTGAAACCCTAAAAGGCTCTCTCCCCAGCACACTGCTCCATGGCGGGGAGCAAATGGCCAGCCTCCCAGCCACTCTCCCCTGTCCTACCATCCCTGAAGCTGACCACTGAGAGCACACTCGGGTGGGACCTGCACTCCGATGTCATCTCAAGCCACTAGGTCGAGAGGCTGTGACCAGTGCGAGTCGGCATGCCAGCCGGGATCCACCTCCCGTGGCTGTTTTATTTTTTATATTTTTAAAGATTTATTTATGCATACAAGAGCTGGGGTATAGGCCAGAGTCACAGGAGGTGAGAGGATTCACCAGAGACAGAGTGGGGAGCAGAACAGGCAGATCGACTGAAATACACTGTTGGGGGGAGCAGTGGGCGAGGCAGGAGAGGTCTGCTGCACCATGTGGGTCCCCTCCCTGGTCGGGGATCGAACTCACACTGCTGTGCCACGAAGCTTCACAGTGTGGCGTTCAACCCACTGCGCTACCAGGGAGGCCTTCCCATGGCTGTTTTAGAGCTTCATGTCTTTCCTCATTGTATACAATTTCCCATCTGTACACTCTACACGTCCTCCCGAAAGCATACAGGCTCTCGGGCTCGTCGGGGTTTCCCCAGCCCCTCTGTCTGTCACTGGGCAGGCATCATATACGTTAAGAACTAGGATTCCCCCCTATTAATACGTCTGTCAACACAGTAAATAATTTCCCCCAAACTTATAACCATCAGCACATGCTAAATAAATTTAAATTGCAAAATCATCTTAATTTTTCATCTTCATTCTTCACTGATAATTACTTACTACATTTTTTAATACTGATGGCACTGCCTTGACGAAGCAGGAAGTGAAATAAACTATGGCATCATTGAATTCCACCCACGATGGGAGAAGGAAGCTAAGAACGAGCCCCCAAGTCAAGCAGGCACCCACATGTATGTCAAGAACCTTTCTGTTGTTTAAATGATAAAAGCATACTGCATCATTTCAGGCACCCTCGCAGCACAGAAGGAAGAAACAAGCCGCAAGGATATTGGCAAAACAAGTTAGCAGTAACAGGAGAACCAGGAGGCAGCACAGGGAGTCCTATAGCCCCAGAGTCTGAATTGCTAAAAGCTGAGTAATCCTTTCCAGCTCCACCCAGCATGAATTTCCAGGTATCAAATTATATGTTAATTACACAAAGTTATATGAGGGGAAGTGGTGTTAGTCAGCACCCAGGGGGTGGAAGTTCAAGAACAGAGTTTTGTAAAGCAGGCTTGGTGTACAGACCTGGGGTTCCTCTGTTGGGGGCTTTGGGGCATGTGGGATAGTGGCGATCAGGCGTCAGAAGACCCCATTCACAGCCAATTCACTGGACTTCTCCAGCCCAGTTTCTTAACTTGTAAAAGAAAGGGGTGTTTCTTTTCCATACATTTGTTACAACCAAAGCGTGGCCAAGTCTGGGCCAATTCAGTCCCATCGAGTCCAAAGAGACAGCCCCCGCCCCGCCCCCGCCCAGCTACAACAGTGTGGGGGAGAAAGGTCCCATGGAAGGTGATGGAGAGTGCTCCACCTCCCCTGCGGGGTCCCTCAGCACTTTCAGAGGGGTAGGGTGGCACAGTGTCTCCCTGGGTCCCCAGGCCAAGGAGACTCAGTGTACCTGGGGAGAAACCGAACAAGGAGGTCCAAGTCTGTATCTCAGGTGCAAGAACTTTATCAATGTAACTCATCGCCCTGGGCCCCCAGCCGCCCTGACCGAGCTCCTCCTGATGTGAAGCGGGTTTCCCCAGGCCTGTCCCGGCCACAGAGGAGCCAACGGATTGAGCACTTCGGACTTCATCGCAGCTGCTCAGTGACTTCAGGAGACCTCCCCCACCAAGGCACACTCTTTTCTTTCCAATCCTTCTCATGGGAAGTGACTTTATTCTAGTAACATGCCCAACCGTTGTGGTAGCGGACAGATGCTCAAGTAACGCCTTGAAGGAGATCAATGAGCCAAACCTCCCGTCCACAACAAAGCACGGGACAGGACGAAAGCACACACCTGCAGGAACAGCCCGACGAGGGGCTTTAGGACAGCGGCACGGTCTTAACCTACTTGGGATCTGTCCTACATGGAATGGGTCCAAGGCTCACGTGTGCCAGCAGCAATCATAAGGATTATTAAGACAGTGAAGTATCTCGCACAGGAGGGGATTAATACAGTCAGCTATGGATATTTATGCACACATTCACACCTGGGGAGAGAAAACGGTCTTGTTTTCTTTGCATAAAGTCCTTCGAAGACCACATCCTCATGGCTGAGACTCAGAGGCAGGGCAACTTACCCACAGGCATCTACTCAGCAGAAAGCAGTGCGGGGCCTGAACACAGGCACCCAGACTTCTGCCACCGGACTTTGCACAAGTATGTTCCAGCATGCCCGACAAGCACCACTACCAGCTCCTGGCTACTCACAGAAAGCAGAGTGTGAGGGTTTTAAGCTGGACTCGCTACCCACTTCAAGTTCTTTTGAGCAGACACCAACCTGTGATCCTCTGGTGTCACTCTTGGGATGGCGCTAAAGCAGGAACTTCGGGCTTCAACAGGGGAGTGCGCGCAAAGACAAATGATGAGCACATCACACCAGGATAGGTGGTTAGAAGAAGAAAAATGATGCCCCAAGTTTGGAGGAATCTGTCTCTTTGACCCACTTTCCCTCTCAGAGGCCGAGACTGGACTCATCTTCCCAGCAGAGCTAACCATTAAAAATCACCCACCAACAGATCCTGGTTTCCTCTGTGGAACTATTTCCTCATTCTCTCTAGCAAAGCCAAGCCTCTCGCTGAGAGGACTCTGCCTCCCCAGGCTTTCTGAGAAAGGCTCTGCGAAGGCTTGTCAGCCTGCAGGACCCCTTCAGTCATCAATGGCACGCCTCCTCTCCCATCCCCCACCGCAAGGACCAGGCAGCCTGAATTGGCTCCCCAGCCTTCTCCCCACTAATGCCTTTTTCCTGGTACAGCTATCACAAGAGGGCTGTTCAGTGAGAGGACCTCAGGCTGACCTTTGCTGACAGGCTCCGAGCTCCCTCTGTAAACTGATCTAATGTTAGGCGGGGTAATTAGCCACCGAGCAGTAATTGCAGCTTCTAACTATGCAGGGCCAAGACTGCAAAAATTCCCTGGGGGGCCCTGCTGGGGACCCCAACCCACTCAGAGGCATCTGCTCACAACCAAAAGGAAGGACTCAGCAACATTTCTGAGGGAGGCCAGCACTTTTCCAGGTTTTAATTAAAGTGGGACCCAGCGAGGAGACAGACAGCTACAAAAGGAAATTAGTAAATAAAGGAAAGGGGTTAAGAAAGAAATCTGTGGCTTGCCTGAAGAAGCCCATTCAGGAAACTTGCAACTCTCAAGGCAGATGGCCATGAGCAAGAGACTGGCACTTCAGCCCCAGAAGGAGGAACACAGCAAGTAGCCTTAAAGAGGCAGTACAAGGAAAAGAAAAAAGGCAGGACACGCAATGACAGCTGGCTTGCTGCACTCCCCACCTACCCCCAGCTTACCCCCACTGCCCACTCCACTCAAAACCATCCCCTTCCCCAGACAGCACGGATGCCCCCGCATTAAGCTTCAAAAACTCAAGAAGTCAGGCCATCTCCCTGGTGGTGCAGTGGGTTAAGCAACGCACTGTGAAGCAAAACACAGCCACTGCAGCACGAGTTCGATCCCTGCCTCCGGCCAGGGAGCTGACCCACATGGCCCAGCAGACCTCTCCTGCCTCTCCTGCTGCTCCTCTCAGCAGTGTATTTCAGTCAACTTGCCTGTTCTGTTCACCACTCTGTCTCTGATGAACCTTCTCACCCCACCCCCTCCTCTGGCCTGTACCTCAGTTTTTATACGCATAAATAAATAAATCTTTAAAAAAAAATAAGTCTACCCTAAGGGATCTGAAGGATCATCAGCTCCAACTTGGAAATTCAACCAGCCCTATCCAATAGGCCACGTCTGCTAGCTGCTTCAGAGGAACAGGCGAAGTCCCTGCAGAGAAATAAAAAGGCAAGCATTTCCACGGACACCAGACTGTCCTCATCCGGCCTCTAAAAATAAACAGCACAGCATAAAAGGGAACATGGTCAGAAAGACCAAAGAACCAGCCCTCCTTCCTATGTGACGGGACAGGCGGGAGCATCCAAGAACGCGACAGTGCACTGCACCCTTCCAGAGGAAACCCTGTAGTTTTCGACCCCACCTCATCCCACTTCCCTCTTTCTGCTTGGTCTTAAAGTCACTGCTGCGCGCTGCTGTCGCCTGTTAACTCCTGACCCTCTTTCCTCAGGAGAGGCAGCCAGTTCAGGGGGCACGGCAGCTTTGGACGAGACTGCCAATCGGAATGACACCACAGATTTCCTCAAACGTCACTGCCTCTGTCACTGCACCTCCTGCTCCCCCTGTGCATTCAAGGTTTGTGTGGATTCTCTGGGCTAAATCCAGTTGCCGAAACTTGGGTAGAAGCAGCTGATCATGCTCATTCACCCTCAATTTCCTTCTCCAAACAATTAATACACTTAATAACTCTGGTCCCAAAGACAGACTCCTCAGACACCCCTCTATTAACCTCTCCCCGCGACAGGCAGTGGGTCTCCACCAGAATTCTTCTGTTCTCTATCACTTAATCATTTCTTAATCCACAACAAGAACTCCATGCCACACTGTGGTTTTGTTCTCTCTTAATCTTTTATGAGGGACCTTATCAAAAGCTTTTAGAAAATACAAGTGAATTTTGCCTACCAGGTCATCTTTATTATTTTAGAATTCGTTATGAAGAAATTATAGACTTTACTGTTGTAAATGAATATTTTAGACTCAGCACCCACTCAGACCTGCGGGTCTGTCTCAGGGCCCATGTAAGGCTCTGTTACCGTCTTCAGAAAGCTGCTTGTCTGCCCTGGTACAGACTGACACCCCTCCCTCCAGGTGGGATTTCGACACCCCACCCCACCCCCCAGACTTTCTGGACCAGCTAAAATTGAGTACCAGGGTCCTCCCTGGTGGCGCAGTGGATTAAGCAACACACTGTGAAGCAAACCGCAGCCACTGCAGCACAAGTTCAATCCCTGCCTCCGGCCAGGGAGGAGACCCACATGGCACAGCAGACCTCTCCTGCCTCGCCCTCTGCTCCCCTCAGCAGTGTGTTTCGGTTGATCTGCCTGTTCTGTTCCTGGCTCTGTCTCTGGTGAATCCGCTCACCTCCCACGCATCTGGCCTGTACCCCAGTTCTTGTATGCATAAATATTTAAAAATATAAATAAAAATAAATAAAATGGAGAATCAATGGGACACACAGAGAGTAAACCAAGGAAGGAATGAAAGCTTCTGGATCAAAGAAGGCCTGGCCATGGCAGCCCCTCTGATTCCGACCTTTTCTAACTCCCCGGTGGGCAGCTGGGAGAAGCCGTCTGCCTGCCAGGCGGCGGGCCCACACATCTGCAGGGAGCCAGCCGAGGCTTCCTGACACCAGCACCGGCACAGTTTAGGGCCACTCCTCACACCTGCCTGTTGTTGCCATAATTACTAATTAGCGCCCTGCAACAAACACAGCCCAAATGGAACAATTAGGAAGGCACAAGGGACGGGGTGTTTCCTGGTCATCAAAAATTATTTTCTTGGCAGGTTTAAAAGGAAATCATCTAGCCAAACACACGTCTCTTCAAGAGCTGCTTTGGGGTAGGGTTCGAAAACTACAGGGCAATTCTAAAATCCCTATCAGAAAGTCTTCCCATCAAGTGAAACAGAAGGTTAAAGCGCTCTGATCATCAGGGAAATCCTCAGCCCTCACCACACAGGTGTCGGTTTCTAATGCCACAATGACTCCAAGGCTGTAGTCCAATCAACAAAAAACGTAGACTGAGTTCCCGGATGAGGGATGAGGTCGTGCCTGTTACATACAGTAGCATAGCAGAGAAAGAAACAAGTCCAGAAAAGAGACCACAGACTCCAGAGTACTGAATAATTGTACATTCTTGAGGAGGCTCGTCAATGTCAGTTCGTAACTGAACATGTATTAAGAGTCACCGTAAACAAAACCACAACAAAACAAAACAAAACAGACAACTACAAATCAGAGTCATCTGCAGGGAAGAGGGAGGGATTGGGATCCAGGCCGGGATGGGAAGAGCACAGGGGACTATGGTGACGGTGCACGGGTGAATTGGTGGTGGAAACTCTATGGGGACTACACCTAGAAAATTAAGCAAGCACTGTAAAAAAAAAAAAAAGAAAAGAAAAGAAAAAAACAAACAAACAAACAAAAAACGTAAACAAACTTCCCCAGCAGGTACCCCCAGTCAGGGAGCCCTAGAGGACAGAGTGCAAACTGCAGGTCCAGTGGCTCCATTATGGCAACGCTACAAGTTCAGCCTGGACTTAATGAGCTCTTGCAAGGAAACAGGAAGTCTATAAAGTAATTTAAATAACTTCCAGTCCTGAAATAAAGGAAATTAAAGCGCTGGCACAAACGTCTCTGATGGATACCTTTTTGTCCTACAATCACATCCACTTCTACGGTTGTCACAGTCCCCTCCCCTTGGCCAGCCCCCACATCCCTCCAAAACGAAACAGCTTGAGAGCTCTCCCCGCTTCTGCAGAACCTGCAGGCTGAGGGACGTGATGGGGTAGAGCAAGACTTCAAGACGCCACTCCCAAGCTCCATGTCCAGCCCTGCCACCCCCTGAAGGCACACGCTGGGTGCAGCTCGGGCTTCCCTAACTCACCATCAGCACAGGTAGTTTTCGTCTGAACTGACAAACGACCTCTGAAATGAAGAGGGTCAAAAGAGAACAGTGCAAACTGAAAATGCAAATAAATTTCTCAATTTTCTGTGTAAGAGGTCTTGTGCTATCTTGGCCTTCCACTTCA
The DNA here is from genome assembly GCA_019455555.1 of Galemys pyrenaicus. Lineage (NCBI taxonomy): Eukaryota > Metazoa > Chordata > Mammalia > Eulipotyphla > Talpidae > Galemys > Galemys pyrenaicus. Next base: position 1,128,323 of record JAGFMF010011631.1, read on the forward strand.
TTGTAAGTATTTATCCACAGGTTCTCCTCAGTCCCTAAATGTAGGCACTTGTGTGGAGAGTAATTCGTTCAACTAGTTAGGCTTGTGGGCAAGGACTTTGGCTTTGAATCTTCTATAACCCAGTGTGTGCGGACCCCCTAGCCAGCACCAGGCAGGCCCCTCACCAAGGGTCAGAATCGACAGCCCATGTGGCTGCCCCTGTGTCCTCAAGAGCCCATACGCTACCCATCAGCTCTAGGAGACCAGCCTGGTAACAAGATTCCTAACTTTCAGTCTACAAGGGGGGTGGGGGAGAGTCTGGGTCCCCCCTCCTGCACAGAAATGGCTCTACTCTCTCTGAATGGAAAACCACCCTCACTGTGGCAGTTTCACCTGGCTGCGGGGTGCTGGAGGCCGCCTCTGGCCACAGTGAAGTTTACTTTATTGATAATATCAGCCAGATACAGACTGGTCTGACCAGTACTCTGCATGTAGGATCACAAGAAAAAAACAAACTCAAAAGTAGCTTTAAGGTCAGTCTCGTTTTTTGCTAGCCCTCTAGATATTACTACCGACAACTGGTATGTGGAAGTCTTGACCCTCGGCTGGCAGGAGCCAACAGCGAGGCCAGACCCTCTGCGATGGTGTGAGAGCACCCCAGCCTCTGGGCGGGTGGGCATGATATGGTGCTCTTGAAAGAAAACTGCTGGGGGCCTCCCTGGTGGCGCAGCGGGTTAAGCAAAGCACTATGAAGCAAACCTCAGTCACTGCAGCACGAGTTCGATCCCTGCTGCCGGCCAGGCGGGGGACCCACATGGCGTGCAGACCTCTCCTGCTGTGCCCGCTGCTCCCCTCAGCAGTGTACTTCCGTCGATCTGCCTGTTCTGCTTCCTGCTCTCTGTGGTGAATCCTCTCACCTCCCCCCCACACACCTCTGGCCTGTACCCCAGTGCTTGTATGCATAAATAAATAAATCTTTAAAAAAAAAAAAAAGAAAGGAAACTGCTGGACCTTGCTCCAAAGGGGACCCTCTGCAACCACTCCTGAGGAAAGCGGTCACTAGAAGAATCCACCTTTGCTTTACAGAAAGGCATGTGCACCAGTGTCCTTGCAGCTTCACAGTTTCTATGTGAGACTCCTCTACCATCCAGTCTGCAATGGTGGGTCAGCTCTTAAAGCGGCTGTCTGCCCCATGGACCCACATAAAGAGGACCACAGGATTGAGAGGGTCCAGAGGTGTGTTTGAACAACAGCTGTCTGCCCTTAAAGATCTTGCCCTTGAGCAAGAGTTCTTTACCCTGGAGGGCTTCCCCAGCTCTTGCATAATGCCCCTTCCTCCCTACCTCCCTCGCCACCCCCCTTCGGACTTGCCATGGGAGCCCCGCAGCCTCTGCGCAGCTAATGGCACTCAGGCCTCCCAACATGGAGAACAACTCACACTGCTGGCCACAGCATCTTTCTCATCACTTTACAGTCGACCCACAGTCAGAGGGACGCAGTCTGACGCCATCTGTCTAGAGAGGGTTCATCCAAAAAGCACACACAGGGCCTCCCTGGTGGCGCAGTGGGTTAAGCAACGCACTATGAAGCAGACCACAACCACTGCAGCACGAGTTCGATCCCTGCTGCCGGCCAGGGGGGGACCCACATGGTGCGGCAGACCTCTCCTGCTGTGCCCGCTGCTCCCCTCAGCAGTGTACTTCCGTTGTTCTGCCTGTTCTGCTCCCCACTCTCTGTAGTGAATCCTCTCACCCCCCCACACCTCTGGCCTGTACCCCAGTGTTTGTATGCATAAATAAATAAAATCTTTAAAAAAAAACAAAAAGCACACACAAACCATCTCCTACAGCATTATTCACGGCACCCCCAATTGGAGCCAAATTGGACTCTCCACAAAGTTCACCAACCTAAAACCATCTCAGAGACGTGGGAGAGTCCCCTCGTTCAACCAGTTTTCCTCTGACGTGGGAGGTGCGTACGCCTCCTATTTCCTAGTAGCCTCATTAAAAAGAAGAGGAAAGCAATGGGTGAAATTCACTGAAATCTAGCTTATTTATCACAACAGGCCTAAAGCACTACTTCAGATGCAACCCATCTAGTTTTATCAAGGCCTCTCCCCCCGTGCTGTCACACGAAGACGCAGAAGCCTGGCATGTAGTCTGATTACAGCACAGCTCAGCACAGACCAGCCGCACGGCAAGGGCTTGGCAGTCATGGGGCTGGTGGTGACCACCCACCAAAGCATTAACTACCTCTGCTTCTGAGAACCTAAAAGACAGCTATCTCATCTGGCCTCATTGAAATCATTCATGCTTGTTTTTCCCACTCAAAGACTTCACAGAACTCACCCCTACTCAAGATTCGTTCCCACGGCATTTACAATTACATTAAGGGTGACATGTCAAGAAGTTAAGCTGGCCGCGCCCGGCGAGAACAGATGTTCAAGGAATCGAGTACAACTTATCTGGTCTATCAGATCGTCTCTCCAGGACTGGCTAGCCCTTCAACTAGACACCCACCCCCCTCCCTGGGTTTCTTAATTTAGAAGTCCACATAATCCTGTAACTTGAAAATTCAGCATCTTCACCAGTGTGTGTATTTATGTGTATGTGATACACATAAGCTTTGTGTTGGTGTGCTCTCCACGATCACACTTCATTTAAGATCATGCTCAGTTATCTCTGCCTTGGTGGCACAAGATGTCCATAGACACTGTATACAAAAGTACACGGAACCATCAATGGAGACCTGCAATGCCTGCAGAATCCTAAGGCAGAGGAGACGTGGGACAAATCTGCAGATCTGGATGTTACTATAAACAGAAGAAAACAATTTCCATGGAAGAGAAAAGGCCGAGGCAGCGCGCTGTTCAGATCCAGTAAGGTCCGGATCTGGTACGGCAGAAGTGACAGAACCAGAGCCCAGGCACGGCGCTGCACCTTTCCAGAGTGCAGAAGCCCTAGCAGGACCCGCAATGCTGCGAGCAGACTGGGGTCTAGACCTGCACACCCCCAAAGGCCATGACGGGGGTCCCACACGAGCCCAACCAGACACATGACCCCCGCGGCAGCCCACAAGTTAGCTGCTTTCCTTACGCTGCTCTCAGGCCTATCCAGAGGAGTGCAGGATTTGCTCTAGAAAGCTAAAGACCGCCATGGCTCATCAACGTAGGTTCAGCCCTGAGAGAACCAGCAGGGGCAAACTGAAACAGCAAGAGAACCATTCATTCTGGTTCGTTGTTGGGACCTCAGGGGAGAGAAGGTACACACACAGCTTGGAAGAAAAGACTGGAACAGGCTGAGGCTGGGACTGGATCCAGAAGCCCCCAGGGGAAAGGCCTGGCTCCTGAACCTGGAAATGCAGAGGGCTGCGGTCCAACAGGTGGAGGGCGCCCCCAGCTAAGCGCTTAGGCAGGAGAAAAGAGGAGGAGCTGCTGTTCACACCCTGCTGCTCTTAACTCCCCCAGCCAAGGGTCCCTCTGCCTATCCCCAGGGCAGTAGGGAGAGGAGTAGGGACGAAGAGCAGAGCACGAAGAGAGGAAGAGCAGGAAGAGAGGAAGGAAGGAGGCGGCTCTTCTTGGGGCACTGATGGGTGTGAGCTCCAAGCATTAATTAAAAAGCCATCGGGGAACAATGGTCTTTTCATATTTGGAGCCTATTCGGCACAAAGCTCAGCTTGTTCTAGGGGGAGGTCTCTGCTTCAAAGTTTTTTTCTTACTCATTTCCGAGGGTTGTGGCCATGTCTGGCACCCAGCTCGGCCCACTGGAGTGTCCCTCAGCCAGAGGCTGTGCCGGCAAACCTCCCCATTCCGCAGGTGGGGGCATTCAGCTCCAACACAGGATGACCCGGGGAAGCTGTTCTGTTCCGACCCACAGCTCCCCAGAGAACTCCCGGGCGTTTCCCTGAATAGCTGCCGTACCCAGGCAAACACACACTGGGGTTCTTCACGGGCCACACGCCTGCTTCCCTCTCGGGTTATGCTAGACATGCCACACCCAGCAGACCCAGGGTGAGGAGCCATGGGTCCGGCAGACCAGCCCCCCAATATGTGGAGACCTAGCCCTGAGAAGGCCATGAGCGGATGTGAGTCTGGGCGAGCGCCTCCACACAGCTCAACCCACCCTGGAGTCTCCCCACGCCCCACGGACTGGCCCTGAGTTTAGACTTGGGTAGGGACACAGGTAAGGGCTGACACTTTAACAGACCACAGCTTCTCTCAGTCCTTCCGACCCCTGGTGGGCAGGCCCCATGGGTCCTACTTCCTGATGTGCACACCTGGACCCCCCTCCCATTCAGTGTGGGCTGGGTAAGACTCTTCCAACCAAGGGTACAAACAAACAGGACAAGCAAGGGGCGGTGAGCCACTCGAGAGATGGGGTTACCAAGACACCGAAACTTCTGTCTTCTGGACCCCGAGGGCAGCCTACTGGCTGTGCGCGCACACCGGAATGAGCTCAGACGGTCCTGCCCCGCTAACCTTCAGGTAAGAAGGCAGCCTGGGCCAAGACCTTCACCACAGCCTCAGGAGAGCACAGACACAGGACCTAGTTTAGCCACACGTAGATTCCTGACCCACTGAAACTGTGAGATCATAAAGCTGGTTATTTTGAGCTGCTAGGTTTACCGGTAATGTGCTATGCAGCAAGAGATAAGTAATGCATCCTTCCATTTTACAAGTGAAAAAGAGAACGTCTGGGCCAGTTACGTGGCAGGGCTGGGATGCTCAGGCCAGACTGACCCTTTACTTACTAGCTGTCTAGCGATCAGCTAATAATGGGGGTTTTTATTCATACGTGTAAAAGTTCACTGAAGATGGTTAAGCCGTCCCTGAAACTTTAGTATTACACTGCTGTGTCACACTGGAGGGACAGTTTTCCACTACTGCCTATTTCCAGACTAATCCTTTATAGCTGCTCCACCCCAAACCCCCAATCCACGTGACTGACGCTATCACGCGCACAGTGTGGGTCCACAGAGCTAAGAAGTGACGTGCTCACCAGGCCCCTCCATCACGGGGTGTCATACCACACAGACACCCAAATACATGCCTTAAAATAAAAAGACATTGGCTTCTTTCAGATTGTAAGGCTGAAAGGGACAAGATGGTCTAGTCCAACCTTCTTTTGTAGGTAAACCACTGGCCCCCTTCCCCCCGCAGCGTCATAATGTGGAGGTGGAACTCCAATGCTGGCCAAGGCGGCATGTGACTCCAGGGAAGGGGCAATTTCAGCCCAAACATACTGAACATGCTCCTGACTGGTTACTCAGGAAAAATCCCCCCAGGGAACTCTGATGTTGGGATACTGCTATTAACATTCTCTGTGTGTAAAGGCGGGTGGGGGGGGGAGGTGCGCTATCAAGCTATCACCCCTATGGCCTGAGTTCGATCCCCGGCCAGGGAGGGGACCCACATGGTGCAGCAGACCTCTCCTGTCTCACCCGCTGCTCCCCTCAGCAGTGGATTTCAGTAGATCTGCCTGTTCTGCTTCCCACTGTGTCTCTGGTGAATCCTCTCACCCACCTCACCCCCACCCCTATTTCATCCCCCACCCCCACACCTGTGGCCTACACCCCAGTTCTTATATGCAAAAAGGAGAAAGGTAAAAAACAGAAACATTCTGTGGTGGCCTGCCCCACCCTGACATTGTCCCTCTAACTTGACAGCATCTCTGTCACCTGCCCCCAAAGTCCATCCGCACAGCAGTAGGTGACAACAGACAGGTTCTCCCTTGTCTCCCATAAAAACTGAAAATCCTTACTCTCAGCTTATACTAAGGCGTAATTTAAGCGTACTCGGAAATTCTAGGACACTTCCATCAAGAAAGCTAAAGCGGGCTGAGGTCCTCTCATCTCTCCTGGAAGAGTCCAAGGCCTGCACATCACTGACTAAGACTTCCATTGTTTTTACAAACACACACTCTAGACACTTACAGTAAAGATCATAAATAATTAAGACTAAGTAGCCTAAGGACACTTTGTGAAGCATTCTTGCTGATTTTTTTTTTAAGTTAGGCTCTTGCTAATTCACAGGGTTGAAGAATTTCCAAAAAGTCTGCAGACGCAGCCACAGACCAGTGCTATTCAAATCCTTCTACCTGTGCTCTAACTTTCCGCTGTACATATTTTTCATTATTAAAATAGTGGCCATTGTTCACAGTTCAGCAAATGAAGTATTAAAAAAAAAGGAAGTCTATATGTCTTCTACCTGGAAACAGCTACTTAGTAAAATGTGTCTTTCAAATGCGTATTTTCAGAATTAAACTGAAGTCCTATAGGACATGAACTCTCCTTTCATTTAATTTTACATCACTGTTTTCCCACATCTATCACCATGAGGCAGGAGTTTTAAATAGCCACCAACAATGGGCCTTGTGGATGTACCACAGTTTAAATCAATCCCCTGTGAGAGAGTGAGATTGGTGCTATCTTTCACTGTTATAAATGTCTGCAATGAAGATTTTTTATAAATTTCTGGTGTACAACCCCCATGATTTATTATAAAGGAAACTGCTGATCACCAGTCCTGTTGCAGGCATTAGGGATAAATCAGTGGGGGGAAAAAATAAAAACAAAGATCCCTGACTCTGTGACATTTATATTCTAGCAGGGAAGACAGTCGAGTATTTTTAAATTCTGTATCTTATTAGGTAACACAAGTCAGGGTTAAAAAACGGGGGTGGGTGGGGAGGGAGACAGGAGAGAGTAAGGAGAATCAGAAATGCATGGTGCGATAAACTCACTGTTTAAGTAACCCTTTGTTAAAAGTTTCCTGACATACACTGCCAAGCTAGTCTTCCAGAAAGGGTGTACGGACTTTCTTGTCCTCCTTCACCAAGGCTTTTGCCTTGTAAAACATCTTGTTTGAACAAATACCAAAAATGCTCACTATTAAGCAAATAAATTAAATCAAAGAGGCATACTTGGTTCTTCAGTGGACAATCTGAATTTATTCTCCATATGAATTGCCCATTTATATTTTTTGCTCATTTCCCTGCTATCTCTGTCCACCACTGATTTTAGGAGCTCTTTATAGGTGAAGAATATTTAGGGAAAAGTCTGTCGATTACATGTGCTGTAGACATCTTTTTCCAGTTTGTCATATGCCTTTAAATTTTGCGATTAATGCCCAACATGCAGATTTTTTTTAGGCAATCAGTCTTTTCCATTATGATTTCTTCTTCACATAAGTAAGACTTTAGTTTGATACTCCCTAATGATATTAACCTATACTTTCTTTTTTTTTTTTTAAAGATTTATTTATTTATGCATACAAGCACTGGGGCACAGACCAGAGGTGTCGGGGGGCGAGAGGATTCACCACAGAGAGCG
>JAGFMF010011631.1:1135680-1220477 GCA_019455555.1 Galemys pyrenaicus
CTCCCTGGCCGGCAGCAGGGATCGAACTCGTGCTGCAGTGGCTGTGGTTTGCTTCATAGTGCGTTGCTTAACCCACTGCGCCACCAGGGAGGCCCCTAACCTATACTTTCTTCTAGCCCTTAAGTGATTTCGGTTTTACTTGGACCACTAATTTGTTTGGAATTTATGGTAAGATGCTAGGAGGAACGGCTCCAACTTAAGTTTTTCCCCGATTTATTGATCCAGCGGCCCCATAATCACTTACAGCATAATTACCTAATACCTAATAGTGAGGCCAGAGGCAGGAAAGCACAGTGATGGGGAGACCACTGGTTCTGCTCTCAATCAAATCAGTGTTAGAATCTGGATGACTTCAGCCAAGTACCTTGAACTCCTCAAATCTCAGTTTCCTCATCAATAAAATGGAACAATTTGTACCGTCTACCTCATAAAGTTGTAGAGATGAAATGAGATGAAATGATGTAAAAACTTTTAACATGTGCTTGGCACACAGAAGGGCTAATAAGTGAGAGCTGTTATTTTAATTCCTCTCATTTATTAGAAATGCTTTCCCAGACACATTTCTACTTGGCTCCATTCCACAGAGTGGTCTCTGTATTTTCTAACCAGGTTTTCCCAGTGCATGAGAAAGCTAATGATTTTTTCAATTTTAGTTTGTAACTGAATTCCACACTTAATTCAATTTAAATGTGTCTTGGGTATTTTAGAAAGACATTAACATCTGCAAATAATATTCACTGTTTCTTTTTAGCCATTATTTGACTTTGGTTTGCACATGCTGGCCAACTCAATAAGGCAGGAAAAAGAAATAAGTACACTGAGCAATCTTTGTTTTGTTCCCAATTTCATTATGCTGCCCCTTGTGGTTCACCATTAAGTATCCAACTGTTGAGGCTGCTGGTTTCCTTGTCAAATTAATGCAGTTTCTTTCCAGCTTATATTTCCTCCCAAAAAAACTCAAGTAATTACAACATTTTAAAGTTGTAAGCAAACTAGGAATGTGAGTAGAAAACTACAAAAGCCCCATTCTGCTATGTTATGTTTTCCTTCTTTGTTCTCTTTACATAATCTATTTCAAGAACAGACACTCTAATATTAGGCTCTTCTTACATTTCTGGGATGATTGCTGTGTGCCAGGATTCTTTTAAAATATTCCTGAATTCAATCTAGATGGCTTCGTTTGGCAATTTTTGTGTCCATACTCATCCCTGAGCTCAATCTCTAACCCTCTTTTTTGTCCTTTTTGTAATGATATTGGTTCTCAGAGTGGTGCTAGCTTTGTAAAATCAAATGGGGTGCCTCCTCTGTTTTTCTATGCTCTGAAACAGTTCATTTAGCAGGCAATTATTTTGTCCCCTGAAGTTTAAAAGAATTCATCCATTAAACAGCTTGCATCCAGAGTCCTTTTAGGGACTTTTAAGTGTTCAGTTCTGTCCCTAGATAAAAGCTTCAGATTTCTGAATCATTTCCCTAGAACAACCATATCCCACTGAGATTTTTAAAGTTGTTGTATTTTAAGTGAATATATTTTATTTTAAAATAATTGCTTCAAATATAATAACTATATATACTAGTTTGTTACTTCTTTTCCCATCACATCAACACTTTAGTTTTATAATGATTTGTCTAGTTCCTTGATTTTCCCTCCAAATCTATAGCTCCGAGATTAGTTCCGTATTTCTGTTTTCAAATTCATTAATATCAGTTGCATCTTAGTAGGTCTGATATTTATTTTTTTGAACTTTTGAACTGAGTATTTTCATTTTATCTCACTTAACAATGAAAAAATTTAAAGCTATGAATGTGCCACTAAATATAACTTTGGGGATAACTCATATATTTAGAACAAAGGAGTTCTCAATATTTCCAAATGATTCAGTGACAGTAAATTAATTTCCTATTTTCACCAAAGTGATTCAGAACATATTTTAATTTTCAAATAACTGGATTTCATTACCATCTTTAATATAAAGTACTCTAGAGAGGATAACTCACCTCTGAAATCAGATGAAGAAATTGGCAAGAGAAAACACTATGCAGAAAACACTAATCAATGTTTGATGTTAAATGAATGTTAATTTATTTACAAAATCCCGTGGTTACTGATAGCAGTACCCACGTATATACCTTACAGAAGGGGTATAACAGGTGATTCAGGAATAGAGTGACTGAGGGGTACAGACAACACAAGAGGAGGAGAAAGCGGGACTCTTCTTACTGCATCTTAAAAATTCATTTAAAAGACAAAGCCACCTCTCAATAAAAGGACTAGAACTACTCCATAGATACTGTCTAAGTACATGACCAAGTAAGTTTCCATCCTTCCTTTGATGAAATTAAGAGATTGGTCTCATTGAGCAAGACCTGGCTCCAAGATGATAAACATCTGTCGCTAGAGAAGGGCAGAGGAAAAAAAAAAATCTCCCATTTTGTAACCTCCAAGTTCAGAAGAATTGAGAGCTTCAAGGCAAAAGAAGCATATACTTAAATTTAAGGGGGAAAAAAAAAACTTAACCTGGTTTCAACCAGGGGGGCCCATTTTGAAACCTAAAATCGACGAAGGTAGCTGAAACAGGGTGGAATTCGTGATGTCTACCAGTTCCTCATCTAGTCTTTCCTGTTTTAGAAAGGTAATACACTTAGTTGTTACAGATGTCTCTATCATTTCTTAAAGTGAATTTCAATTCCAAATTAATTAGTGAGTATAAACATTATGCCACTGTCAACTCCCATCCTTCCAACTCTTCCCACAAATTTTGCAACATTAAGTGAAAAAAGAATAGAAAAGAAAAAAAGAACTCCATAAATCAGTTTTCCAATTTATGTTGAAGAAATCTGTTTCCCACTTTCTAATTTCTGCAACTGGGAAATTCTGTATATTATGTTACCATGTAATGAAGGATGCCAGTAAACAGAAAGCCACACAACAGATTACACTCTGTGTAATTGCAAACACTACCAAGTTATGTACTCCTGGGAGTGTTATTAGTGAGATGTTGTTATTTAATGCCTCATCTATTTTAAAAAAATTCATTCCATATGGAGGAAAAATGAGAATACTAGCGTGAATATGGGAAAAAATATAAAATGTAATCATATATTACTTAAAATCTATACCATTTTATGCAAGGATAAGGTGGTAGTACCAAAGCCTGGGAATTCAGAACATCTCAAATGACAAGGGATTAGCTCACTGCTGGCTACCAAAACCTCCCTCTCCCTGCCTCCTCCCACACTGGGGCTGGAGGCCGCCAGCACAAGGAGGAGCCATTTTTGTACTTTACTTGACTATTTAAAGAAACTCATCAAGGGATGAAGCCCTTTGGGACATGCACTGACAGCACCCACGGAGGTGCAGTTCTATGGGAAGGGCCCTCTGATAGCTAAGAGACTGCAGGGTGCCTCTCCCTGCTGGGGACGAGCCAGCCAGATACCTCAAGAGGCTGGTGAAAGTGTCCAACTCTGGGAGGAGGAAACAGCCCCACCTCCATCGATTGCCCATGTGCCTTCAAGACTCCGCAGGGGCCCCATGTGCTGCCTCTGCCTGTGTGCACACAGGGGGTGAATCAGCCAGGGCTGCTAAAACAAAAGACAGATGACAGGAAAACCTACTGCCCTTTGGCCGTTCCCGAGCAGAGGGGAAGTGTAAAAGTGCAGAGGGGAAAGGAGGCCAGCTGCACTAATCCCTTTTTGTCCAGCAGTAATTAATAGTATAATCCACATTTAAGATGCATTAAAGTGAAAATGCTGCATTATCAGAGCTCTCGGCACATCGCCCCAGGGCAGAACCTCCTCTGCTGCCCTGCAGAACCAGGTCACCTCATCTCAGCATCCTCCTCTCAGGGGAGCTGCTCTAGACACCTCATAAAAGGCCTGAGCTGGCAGGGAGAAGTCTGCACTCGGCAGATGTGATCTGTGTCCATCTTGAGCAACTACCCCGTCCATGGCCAAGCCTCAGCACAATAGCTCACTCTGAAGTAAGGAGTCCTTCAGGTCAGATTCTGCTCTCTGGCTACAAAGGGACAATTTAATGTCTCCTTCTAGGCTTTTAGGGTTTAAACTAAGCCCCCAAATAATGCTGGGATACAGCAGTGAGAGTTAGGGTGTCTTGCAACTCAACAGGGTGGGATGCACCTTTGTGTGCTGCTGGGTAGATGTTTCATCCAAACGCCGGGCACTGGGTTTCTATCGAGGAATAGCAAGAAGCCAACTACTGCCTCCAGGCTAGAGGAGGTGGTCTCTTCCACCACCTACCACCGGTACTAGAAGAGAACCCATCAGGCACAAAGCATTCTGGTGACATAACAATCCAATGCCAGGGCCGCTGAAAGCCAAAGGCACCTAAAGAAGCAGTCCTCTCAGCCATGCAGGGGCGCTGGAGTCAGACAGAGAGGATACATAACAATGAGAATGAGAGGTGGTGTGATGCAGGGGAAGGCCCCAGCCCAAGCTCGGGACTGTGGGTGGGTTCCAGCATCCAGCCGCCATTAGGTACAGACTCTCTGCTCCCAGCCTCCTGACGGAAGTGAGGAGGCTAAAGCTCCCTTGGCTTTAGGGTTCCAGATTTTGGACTTTGGGGTTCCAGAACAATAGGGACAATCAGCTTATGTTATTTTAAGATGCCGAGACTGCAGTCATTTCTTATGGCATCAACAGGACTCTCACACAACTTTTCTGTATGGGCAAGACTGAGACAACACATAGACCTGGGACGTCCCTGAACTTCAGGACTCTCAGAAGAGACTCCCCTCCCCCAAAGTCCCCCTCTAGACTCTAAGTGCTAGCTGAATGTTCTCTTTGCCCATCATCAAAAATCAAACGCCTTCCTGGTCATAAGCAAGTTCTTGACTTACTGCTAAGGGCTCAGTAGAGAGCACCTTAGTAGCTCAAAGAAAACAATCCTCACACGTGTGCGGTTCACAGATATCCACAAGAAGCCACGCAAACAACAGAGAAGCAGCAGCTAAAGAACAGGTTTGTATGACACTTTGGTTTTACCCAATAGATGATAGGCTGAAAGAAAAAAAAAAAAAAACTACAGGGAAGAACCCCCGATCCACAGTCCCTTTCATCTACTGCACAGATGCCAGGCCAAGTCAGCCGCACCAGAAGGAGTCCACAGGTGGGCCCGCCTAAGCTGCACCACGATGCCAGGCAGCCAGCTGGAAGAACTGGAAAGCCAAGGGCCCGTGCCCACTGGGCTCCTGAAGACAAAGAGAGAGGAGGGAGGCTCTGGAAGGTGGTGCCATCCTGCCCCCCTCAGTGATAGCCTGGAGCCACTGGGTTTCACCATCTCGCCAGCACCTGAGAGGTGTGAGCCAGTCAGCCAACCACATCAGACGCTGGCTGCCAGCCGCCTCAATTGCCCAACACCTCCGCAGGAGCCAGCTTTCCAGGACTGGTACAGGCTTTCCACACAGGTACAGGCTACTGTGGACCAAATCAAGGACTGGCGCCTTAAAGAACGTCCTACACAGAAACAGCCCGGACGACAGAGGAGGAGGTCTGGATGTGGAGCAAGTCAGCGCATTTCTGCTTCACATTTATTTGACTTTATGCAAAGCGTGCTCTTCTCATTTTTTCATGCAAAGGAGGATCCCACCAGGATCTTTTTCCCATTCCAGTCCACCCCGGCTTCCTTTCCATCAAAACTCAGACTCCGCATCCACTCACCTCCACATCCGTACACCATCTCCCTCTCCTAATTCTACCAATACTGTGGATTTGCTCGCACGCTCCCAGGACGGCCCCTTTCCTTTATGTTAACAATTAACATGAAGTGTTTTGATGTTTAAGGTCGAGGTAACTAGGATTACTCAACAGGATTAAACAGGCAATTTCGGTGCACACATACAAGCACAAGATGCTCCTTTAAACAGGGTGATGTAGTTTAAGAACAGAAGGAACCACCTTCCACAAAAGGGTTCTCTTTCGGCCTCCTGATTAACAGAGATCTACTTTGAATATCCAAAGTCCAAGAGAAGGTGAACTCTGGCAGAACTGGCATTCAGTCCACGAGTCAAACCCTTTATGTGACTTGAGCAGTGTGTCTTTCCCTCTCGTTTCCTCTGATGCCCTCCTCAAAATAAACCAGTCCTAGAAATAGAATCCCATCTTCTTGGCTCCAATGACTAATTTATGGCCTTCGCTTAAAGCCTTCACACCAGAGCTCTGACTCCAGTCATTTCCTCTTCTTCTACATGAATGTCCATTTACAGCCACTCTATAACCTCTAGGTGAACCCAGAACCTTCGCCATTTCGCCATTGCCTCCCACGGGTGTGGGCTCATGTCCTGGTGAGAGCAGGGGCACCTCTGGGGCAGCAGCTCTCCAGACTGTGGAAGGACACTGGAGCCTCGCCGAGGCGAGGTGCCCACCCTGGAGAGTTTGGGGAATACGTATGCCTTACTGCGTCTTTGAAAAAGGCAAAAGCGTGCCAGAGGCTAGGTCAGCAATTAGCATGGAACCTCAGGACACAATTGACTTTGACTCAGATTAAGGGGAGTGAGAGGTCTTGTTTTGGTTTTTATGTAGGGATGCAAGTATGGAAAGATGTCCCGGAAAATATCCTCTGTTGGTCAGAGGAGGAGGAAGATTTAAAAAGAATATCTAAAATTCTCTGAGTGTTTTCCAGCCCCCCACCCTACCCCACTGAATCCTGACAGGAGTAATCCTGCCAACACTGTTTTCCATGGAGCGTCCCTACCCAAGTCTTGGCTGCCCTCACATCTAAATATGGCTGGGCTTCTTCTGGGCTGACCTGGCCCACCTTTCAGCTGGACACTCCGACCGCAGGGAGCCCTGCTGCGTGCAGAACCCACGGCAGGAGCCCATCCATCCAGGAATCCACACTGCTGAGCAGCCATCAAGGCCAGAACTGTCCTGTGGGCGTGGGCGTGGGCCAGGGCCAGGGCCAGGGCCAGGGCCATCAAGCAAACTCCCGCAAGAAATCACACCCGGCAGACGCACACACTGCAGCCCCCAATCACCCAATCCTCAGCTCCTCCCCTTGTCTCTACTTCCATTCTTCTAGAAAAAAATGTCCCCATTTTAGCTGAAAAATTCTGGAGCTATCTTAGGAGGGGAGGCGTAAGGAGGAAAGACCTTTCTTTTCATGGACTGTGATCTTATACAATGTAACTTTAGGCCATCTATGCCTTCAATTTCTTTAAAGGGAAGTTGGGGGGAAGGATCCTGAACTGCAATCTGTGTTTATGTCTTTTGCTTTATTCTATTCAAGTGGGGCATCGAGAGTCTCTCTCTCTCTCTCACTCTCTCTCTCCTTTCAAGACTGGGAACCTCTGGAAATTCTACACTCAGCTATCAAACCAATCTCTCCAATGCTTGTCTGCCATGATTTTATTCCAAATTCTCACATACAAAGGTCACTTCCTCACGCCAACCCCCAAACAACTCACTCCCTAGCTTAGCTCGTGCCCCCCCAGTTAGTACTAAAGTACTAAAGCGAAGACTTTGGCCAACTTTCTAAGAACATGTTCCTCAGAGACCTTCTGCTCCATTTCATCACGGATATACTTCCTTACATGCTTGATGCCAGAGCCCTCACTGCAACATGACATTTGGCAACTTCGCCTCCTGCCTTGAATCAAAGGCCCTGTGGTCTCCTCCTTTAGGAAGTGGTCTGACACTGCTAAAAGTGCCTTGGAATCTTCCTTCTGCACCACAGAGTGCATGCATGTGTGTGAGCGTGTGCATACACAAAGCTGTGTGGCGTATGGGCCATCATGTCTGGATATACATCCACCCTTTGTCATCACCAGAGATGTCTGCCCAGAGCCCAGCCATCCCCTCCCAGTCACACGGCGGCCTCTGTGCCAACCCCCTGCCCCCCCACAGGACTCTGCCTGTCTAAACACGAACTGACCCCGAAGACTGCAATGCAGCACACGTACTGCTTAGCATTTTCCCTGGTGTAGACCTTCCTGTTCTACAGGGCATGAACCTGGAGAGTGTGAGTCACTGAGCCGAGCAGGAGGCAGCTTCTCAATACAAACTGGAGCCAGTTCCTCGAGAGATTTCTCTGATCTCCCTCCCCTTGCCTCACTGCTCTCAGCTTACCCCCACCCCCAGCCCCATTCTCTGAGACCTTTTCAAGATTTCTTCTTCCATTTACCCACAACTTGGGTTGTATATTTGTTTAACTACTTGGTAAGAAAAACGAGAGTGCTGGGGCCTCCCTGGTGGTGCAGTGGGTTAAGCAACACACTGTGAAGCAAACCGCAGCCACTGCAGCATGAGTTCGATCCCTGCTGCCGGCCAGGGAGGGGACCCACATGGTGCAGCAGACCTCTCCTGCTGTGCCCGCTGCTCCCCTCAGCAGTGTATTTCCATTGATCTGCCTGTTCTGCTCCCCGCTCTGTCCGTGGTGAATCCTCTCACCTCCCCACACCTCTGGCCTGTACCCCAGTGCTTGTATGCACAAATAAATAAATCTTTAAAAAAAAAAAAGAAAAAAGAAAAACGAGAGTGCTGCCTGCCACTCCTGGCCGGACAGAAACACTTTTTTAAATTATGTGTATGTTCCAGCTTTGCTGGCTTGGGTAGTGTAGCGACCCCTTTAACCTTCTTAAGGGGCCAAGGCCATTCTGCGCGCAGGAGCATGAGCACGCGACCCACTTAACCCCACACGCCGTGTGTGGATCCTTCACATTCCGCGCTTAGCACGTGAGAGGGAAGGAGAGGGTTCACCAGGCCTGTGGGGAGGTCCCCGCCCCCAGCACAAGAGGCTCCCACGAGGGTCCCATAGCAGTTATGTCACAGACATACAAGGATACTTCATTTAAACTTTTTAAGCTAGACTGATGAACCACATATAGAAACTGAACATTGAGAAGAACACTTCCTTAGTGATCACCACCAAATCTCAGCTCAGAACAGAGAAGCCATAAGGACGCTGATGTGGCCATCATTCTATAAAAAAAAATACCTCTCTGGTTTTAAACAAGAACTTCAACACAGAAGGTCTCAGCTTTATATCTTGAACACAAAGCATTGCCTACCTGCCCTGCAAGGACAATGTATGGTCTGACCGAACGGGGCACCTTCAGAAACGGACAAAAGTGAAATGTGGGACACAGACCCCACCTGCCCATAGGGCAAACCACAGCAGTTCCAGGCCGGCCCAGGGTATTGACCTTGGCAGTGCCTGTCAACCATGACTTGGCAAAAAAGTTAGGGAAACTGAAATCAAGTGGAAGTGATCGGTACAGACCCCCAATGTTGAGCTCAGCTCAATAAAACTTCAGTGCGTCTTGGGCACCTGACAATCTCCGCTCACATCTTACTGGTGTAAAGGGAAGGCCAGTGAGTGACAGGCATGGTCACTGGGCCTTTTCTGTCTCACTCTGTTCCAGTTAGGTAAGCTGGGCACAGATTATGAAGTGCCCTGAATGACCAAGCAACTGATAAGCCAGGGACCTCAGCTGAACATCTTCGTCTCAGCTGAACATCTTCGTTTCAGCCTCCTGACAACTTACTGGATGGTGCTCACCACTGATTCCATTTCACGGACAAGGAAATCCAGGCCCAGAGAGCCCAAGTAACCTTCCCAATGCCACACTGCTACTGAGTGTCAGAGTAGGAATCCAGATTTTTCTGAAACCTGAAGACATTCTTCTAGGAGGGGTAGGCACTCAGTCGGCCAGTCAACAGACCAGTCTTGAGCTCCGACTAAAGAATGTCAGGTCTGGGGGGTGGGGGGATGCCTCCCTGGTGGCACAAGGGGTTAAGTCTCAGCACTATGAAGCTATTGGCAGCCACTGCACACAAGTTCAATCCCCGGCCAGGGAGCTGACCCACATGGCACAACAGACCTCTCCTGCCTCACCTGCTGCTCCCCTCAGCAGTGTATTTCAGTAGATCCACCTGTTCTGCTTCTCACTCTGTCTCTAGGGAATCCTCTCACCTCTCCCTTTCCCCCATGCATCTCTGGCCTACACCCCAGTTCTTCTACACAGAAGTAAATAAAACAAATCTTTTAAAAAAAAAAATAAAGTCAGGTTCATACATGAATCAGCTCCTGCTAAGGAGCACACCTCAATTTGTCTTTCCCCTCTCCGCTTTTGAAGCTATTAGGGAGAGCCCACTCCCCCAAGGAGGAGGGTATAGTACACTCCCTGTCCTGGGGAGACCATCAAAGGTCGATGATCCCCAATACAGACACACATAGTGGGGAGGAAGTGTTGTGGGGAGACGGGTATATCTCCCACAATCCACCCATATGCCACTCTCCCACGTGGGTGGCTCTGCCCATCCACTGGGGTTCCAATTCAGACCTGAACCAACTGCTAGGTGGGCCTCTTAAACATTTGGCCTGAGTTTCTCTCATCTAAAATGAGGTGTCCCCACCCTGCATGCCTTCCAGAACAAATGCAAGGGTTAGCTGAAAAGGGTTAAACACAGGCTCAAGGACTTTGAAAAATGAAACCTCTTAAATTCCTTTCCAGTTTTCCTCAGCCAGATGTAGACCTCTCCCTTCCATTTAGAATTAAACAGTTAAACATTTGCATGGCAAACTCAGAGGCCTAAACGGTGATGCTGCAGAGCTGTGCAGCAGTTCATTAAAGGGAAAGAGGGATGAGGCTTAGGGCAGTGAGGGCTGGCGGCTCTGGGGCAAAGGGTAGAGAAGGGGCTGCGGGGGAGGCCGGGCCAGCAAGCCCCAGGGAGCCCACCTGCTCAGTCATGCAAGGTCCCCTGACTGGTCTTTCCCTCCTGCCCCAGACCCCACCCTTCAAACATACCCAGAGAGGGACCACTTGCGGCCAGTTACAGGATTCCCTCAAGATTCATATCCACCCATGACCTGGGAATGTGACCTTATTGAGAAATAGGACCTTTGCAGGCACAGGGTTTCTCCCTTATCTGCACGGGGTACACACCAAGACCCTGCCCCCCGCAGTGGATGCCTGAAACTGATGATAATACCAACTCCTATACCTACTACCGCTTTTTCCTATACATAGAGAGATCGTTTGTTTTATAAATTGGCCATGATGAAAGACTGGCAACAATAATGAATAAAAGAATAGACCAATTACGTTATAATAAAACCTATGTTACTGTACATAATATTTTCAGACCATGGTTGACAGCACGTAACTAAAAGTGCAGAAAGTGAGAGCAAGGGTACAAGAAAGACTGAAGAGTGACTTCAGGATGAGGTCTGCTGCCCTTCCAAGAGGAGAGGACACCCAGAGGGACCCAGGGAGAAGGCCACGTGAAGACAGACGCACGTGGAGGGGTTTCGCTGCAAGTCACGGACTGCCAGGAGCGACTGTTCCAAGAAGGGCCAGGGAGGGTCCTCAGAGCCCTCTGAGCGAGCACGGCCGCGCCAACACCTTGAACTCAGACCGCCAGCTCCACAGCTAGAAACACACCGCTGCTATTTTAAGCCACCCAGTTCGTAATAGTTGGTCAAGGCAGAAAATAAACACACCACTTCTTGACCCTGCACCAAGAGGGCGCTGGGACAGCACCTCCCACCGGAGAGGGTGCCAGGCTCTTCCCTGGTCTCCACGCTCGACCTTCGCCCCAGCACTGCAACCCCAGGACGGGGACGGACCCAAGTGAGAACAGTCGCTGGTGCGACAAATCCCATGACACGACCACCTCACTCAGAGCAGGGGCTGCTCCTCCCGGTGGTCGTTGAGGCCCTGCAGGACCTTCCCCTTCACATGCCGCTGCACACTCGCCGGCCTCCTGCTGCCGGGACCCACAGGGCACACTCAGAAGTTGGAAACTAGCCTTCCCTGTCTACAACTTTTTCTACAAACACCACTTACTCCCACCAGGCTTTACTCCAAGGCTGCTTCTTGCAGCTTAAGCTGCCAAGCACCACTTTCCAAAATGTGCCCCAATCCCGTCATTCGGTGTTGTCGCCACAGCATTAAACATCTTTCAAGTGACTGCATTTTGTTGCTGAGTGTGCACAGTAAGGGAGGGGAATAAGCAGCAGCTCCAAGCAGGCAAGACGACTGCCTTACCTCCCCGCCCACCTGCGCTTGGCCAACACCTAGAACAAACAGTGCCTGGTACACATGAAGTTCTCATGCCACTGCTGAAAGGGTGGACAAATGGCCACGAGCAGGAAGGAGCAGCACAACCGGAGGGAACAGCAGCAGGAGCACAGCCTGAAAGCTCTCATTCGTGAGCCCTGGTCAGAACAGGAGATGCGGGAGGCGCGCAGGCCTGCGGTGCAGGGCTTGCAAGCTCCTGCAGGAAGGCAGAAAGGGCAGGGTGGCCAGGAGAAGGAGCAGGGTCTCTTAACTAGAGCGCTGATATTGGAGGTGGGCAGTGTCCCCTACGCTACCGCTACCGGAGTTTTAGCAATCTCCTTGGCGTCCACCCACCAGATGTCAATAGCATACCACAGCCCTCCCCACCCCCAAGCCCCAGTTGTAACAAACAGTTCCAGAACTTGCCAAAAGTCCCAGGGGGTATGAGAAAGCAAATCACCACTCAGTGAGAAACAGTGACACAGAGTTTTAACCCACCGCAGACAGAGTGACAACAGAAAGCACAGAGGCCAGGCAGGTAACATGTGAATGAACAGGTGAGGTCTAAGGTAACAAGGTAGGAGGGGGGGGTGACAGGGCGCCCTGGTGAATAAGGAAACGCATGCCCTTTCAAAGAGGGACAGTCACTGTTCTGCTATAGCCAGCTCTTTTCCTTGAGCCCCAGAAATGCCAAATCCCCCCATTCAAGGAAAGATTCCAATCCATATTTTTATAGGAAATATGCCCATTTTGCAAATATGTGTTAAACAAAACGTGTCTGTGGGTTAGGTCTGCCTACAGGCTACAACTTTGCGATCTCTGGCACAGAGGTTGCCTGGAGATGGAGAGAAGATAGGTAGATGAAAGATTCAGTTGGAACCTCCCTTAAATCAGCCACAAGAGTAAGCCTATGAGATTGGATGGCTGACATTCCAGGTAAAGTAACAGATGCATATTTTACCAAACTCTCCAGATTTTACTAAAACATGGACCTTATCCACAGGCATCAAAGGAAGAGCCACAGACTTTGCAGCATTCTTTTAAGACCTATAAATAAATGCAGGAAATCCCATCACTAATTCTAGAAGGCTGTGAGCCTGCGTGACCTAGGCCTGGACCTGGTCCTAGACAAAGCCCAGGCCACCACCTCTTTACACTGGTCAGGAGCCAGCCTGGCCTCCTGGGTGGATCTTCAGGCCCTTAACCCCCATAGACGACCAGGCAAGGACCAGACAGCCTTCCCCAGGAATAGGGGCCACGGCACCGCCCTGATGAGCGGGCCCACTGCTGCCCCAAACATATCCACCCAGTGGTCTCCTGGGTGCACTCCCATGATAATCTGAAGATAGAAGCGTCCCTTGGGCACCCTTCAAGTTGGTCCCTCTGCTTTAAGGGAAACCAGGGCTCAGGGAAGGGTGCAAGTGAGCATCTAGAAGCCTGGTGGCGCCTGATGGAACCAGAGCGCAGGTCCACAGCCTCAGACCCACCAAGCTTGCTTCCTACAGTCTTGTCACCACCCTCCTTGATCCCCAAACCTAAAGGAACCAGGAGCAAGACCTCTCCCACAACACACACCAGGGTGTCAGTCCGAAGGTAACGTGGCCCTCAACCACAGCAGACCATGAGAAAAGCCAAAGAGCTCTGGGTGACGCCTCCATTTCTAGACAGGCTGCCTGGGGAGACACTAGCTTCTGTTGTCCTCATCCAAACCGGGCACCATGACTTCCTTTGAGTGCTGTCATCTTCACAGAGAAAGCTGTCCCAGAAACAAAGCACGTGTGTGCCCTAACTAAGAAACATGGCTCCCAGCGCTGAGCTCCATGGACAGCAGAGACAGGTCAACATGGAATCCTAGTTCTAGTGGAGGCTGCCAGAGAACAGGTGAAACCACCAGAGACTCTAGTCTGACTTCCACGCACTCCGCCTCACTGGGTATGAATGAGAACTCTGACTTTTGGCAGCGGCAGCAGAGGAGAAAGAGAAGGAAGAGAAGAGGAAGAGGCTGCAGAGGCTGGGTAAGTAGGGAACAGTGGGAGAAGGGAAGGGGTGAGGGGGAGAAACTTCTAGACCCCACAGAATGCGGAGCTGATCTCCAAGGAGCTCCATCCCACAGGCAAAGGCCTCTTCCTCCTCCCCTCCCCCACACACTGGCTACAGGCACCATCCCCCTGGTGACTGGGTTTGAGACCACCCAACTCTCACAATGCAAGCTTCATTCTCACTTTGCCCGACCTCCAAATACTGGTTGCAAAGAAACCCGTGTAAGACACGCTAAAGGAATGTTTGGATGGGGTCCCGGGACGTGAGAACGCAGGCACAAAGCACCAATTGCGCTAGCACTCAGCAAGGCCAAAGGGGTCCAGGGGAGCAGATGGTCACCCCCAAGTTACCATGGGCTAGGTTCCGCCTTCAGAAACCAGTTACTTTGATTATTCAGAGACGTATCCAGAGGTGTCAAACAACTCGGCTGTGGGGAAACACTAAATCAAGCAGTCAGACACTTGCAGACAGAGTCCACGTAAGGAGTTAGAGGAGAAACAGTTCCCCTGTGTTGACTGGACAGGTACATCCCCCTGAAGGGGGCACGAAGAGGCCCTGCCCCTTACTCCAGGCAGTGCCCTCTGCTTCCCCACATAACATCCTCCCCGCAGATGACTTTCCATCTCCCAAGAGGGGACACTCCAGCTCTCTCCCACGGGTGATTTCCTCATGTATCCACTTTTAGGAACAAACTTATTTTTGCAGAGGCCTCACACCCCAGGGAGGAATGAAGACCGGTCACTCAGCACTTGTTGCACGAAGACCAGGCAGGCACACCAGCCACTGGGGAAGAGAAGGGAAGGTCTACTCCTCCACGTTGCGAGTCCCCAGGAACCACTCCCCGAGGACAGTCCCACCCCATGGCCTCCACTAACCAAGAGGTAGTCCCAGCCCCTGCAGGATGCTCCCAAGCAGGAGAAGCCAAGGAGGGGGGGGGCGCTCCATGGCAGTCTGCAGGAGCTCCACCTCTGGGAATGGATTTGATGTCAAGTGTCAGCAAGTAAATTGCTATTGGCTTCTCAATAAGCAGCAGTAGTGAGCTAAGTGTTTCCCCGTATTGTGCAGGCTCTTGCGGACTCAATACGGCGGTATTGACAGCACAATCACGCAGTGATCCAGGCTCCGCTAATACCTACACTTCCTCAATGAAAATACACTTTCTACTGGACATCAGCCCATTCGCTTTGGGCTGGAGTCTCTGGCCTTTCCCTCCCTCCCCCCTGCACCCCTGAGCTTGGCAAAGGGCACAACACCCCCATTTCCCCACCCCCCCCCACCGACACCCCCCACGCTCCGGCCCATGTGAACATCGCAGCCAGCATATCGGTCAGGGCCCAAGCGAAAAGATAAACAGTCAGAGACCTACAGAAAAAGGCCTGCTCTCCTCATCTATAAATCACCAGTGGGAAGGGAAAAAAAAAGGGATCCAACTCTTTAAGGATAAAAATCTCAGCAGTTGCTGAGGAAAATTGATGTTCCCTCGCAACGCAAAAAGATGTTCGCTCCAAGAAGATGCATGCCTTCATGTGTTCCAAGAGACAAAGAAACTTAGACTTCCCCCAACTCAACACCAGAAAGAGACAAGGTCCCCAGCCTCGGGGAAGCTCAGCGGCCATGCCAGGGGCTACGTTTCCCCAAGGAAAACCCCATGACAGCTGGGCTTACATCCTGGAGGGTCTGCTGATGTAAACCCATCCCTCATTCATTTTCATTTGACTTTCAGAACAGACTGGAGTAGGCAGGGGGTAGACTTTATTGCAGGGACCAAGAAAACAGAGACATTAAGTAACTTACCCAAGGTCACACAGCAAGATAGATAGCAGTGGATGTCAGGTTAGAAACTAGACTAGGGGTGGCAAACTTTTTCATAAAGCACCAAGTAAACATTGTAGGCTTTGAAAGTATTCAGTTCTGGGCCTCCCTGATGGCGCAGCGGGTTGAGCGCCATGCTGTGAAGCATCCATGGCATAGCAGCATGAGTTCAATCCCCGGACAGGGACATGACCCACATGGCTCAGCAGACCTCTCCTGCCTTGCCCACTGCTCCCCTCAACAGTGTACTTCAGTCCATCTGCCTGTTCTGCTCCCCACTCTGTCTCTGGTGAATCCTCTCCTCTCCCATGACTCTGGCCTGTACCCCAGCTCTTGTATGCATAAATAAATAAATCTTTAAAAAAAATAATAAAGTATTCAGTTCTGCCACTGTAGAATTAGAGCAGCTACAGAGAAAATGTAAGTAAGCAAGCCGGCTGCTTTCTAATACATCCTGCTTTTCGGACAAAAATGTGAAATCTACCTTTTTCATGTGTAGCAAAATACTCTTCTTTGGATTTCCTCTAACGTTTGAAAATGGGAAAAACATCCTCAGCTCACAGATCATCCAGAAACAAGAGACAGATCAGGCCTATAGGCCGTCCACGGTCAACCCAAGACCACTGCGAGTCAAAAGAAGGTCCTACAGAGCCAAAAAAGAGCAACACGGTCATCCCCAGGCTTGCTGCAGTTTTGATCATCTAGTGCAAACCGCTTTACCACAGAACACCAAACATAAACCCCAGCCCCCAGGTCTCTGCCGGCAATCCAACACAGTCGTCAGACCTCAGTACCAAGCCACACCGTCTTTCATGGGAATCGGAGCACAAATTTCAAAGTTAACAAACTTTCCATGAACACAGGGTACATGTCCAACCCCTCCGCTGGCTGAAAATGCTTACTGCAGAAGGTATTTATTTCCAAACCCAGCAGAGTCCTTAAATCTTACAGTCTTGGGGGGAATGAGCCTCCCCCCTCCACAAACCCCTCCCCTCCCCACTGCCCCATCCAGCCAAGCAGTTCTAGACCGTATCTGGAAAAAGAAATCTGGCCAGAAAGGGGTTAATGCCCTTCCAGGCTGTGATCTGATAAATGGCCGTGAGGAAAGCAGGTTCCCTCACTTTGAGATATGATGTCACTAACCTTTATTGATCCACTATCAGAGAACTTTGCTTATCTCTCTCCTGTGATATACTGTCCCTCCTGTGCTCAACTAGTGTTTAATACACTGCCGGCTGCCCCGCACTCCTCATCGCTCAATGCTGCCGAGTGAGGCTGCCACGGGGGCCAGTATTTTACAGCCAGGCCCTGCCAGCTCAGAAGACGCCCTGAGACAGTGGCGAGCGCAGCCCCGCCTCCTGCCTCCTTTGGCTGCCAGGCCCTCGGCTCACAGTGACAGCGGGCCTGGTGAGGACAGGATGGGGCACAGTTCCCCTAGGCATCTCCTAATTTTCTTTTCTTCCCAAAAGCAGAGCTCCAGCCTCCTAAGCTCCCCCTTCTTTTTATCTGCCACGAAGAGACAGCTGTCAGCAGGCCTGCGAGGCAGCAGCTCAGCACCTCAGAGTCAAACCTCCTGTTCAGAGACATGAGCTTCCTGTTTGCTCCTTTTCCAGTCTCAAGGCTTCAGTCCACCAGGAAAGGGGAAACACCACCCACCAAGGTGCAGGAGAGCCATTTCAGAATCGTGCCAGCAAGAGAGGGGGGCACATACCCAGGGGTGGCCGGTCAGGCTTGGGTTCTGAAAGTGAACAGGGTTCCGGGCCCAGGGCAGTGTGATGCTGAAGCGGTCACACACTGAGGTGCTGTGGTTCCTCCCTCCTCCCAAGCCACAGGCAAGCCTGGCATGAGGCACAGCCTGACCACACCCAGGGGTGGGGGAGTCGGCAAGTGCCAACAGACAGGGCAAGACTGTTACAACCTCAGCAGCAGGCCTGGCGTGGCCTGGCGTCCAACAGGCTCCCTCACCTCCTCCAACATCCAGTGCCTCAGACCCCACCTGCCACCCCTGGTGGAGCCCAAGGACAAGGCTCTGCTTCTCCTGCCTATCCTGGAGAAAAGGCCCAGTGGGCGGCCAGGGAAGGCCAGCGAAAGTCAGCACGCCCTTCCCCTGCCCTGGGGCACACAGAATTTGCCTAATTGAACATTAACAAGTTGCTACAATAAAGTTCCTCTGTTGTGAGCTAGGAACCTTTTGGGCAACAACAACAGAAGTCTTGTTACAAACTGCTCTCAAAGCCAGGCCTCAGCCTGGACAGGTGTGAACAAGATTTAAACACCTCCTACAATACAATGCAATCCAAACAAAGGGGAAAGTCAATCCCAACCTCCTGGGGTTTCTACTTGTCTGACATCTCCTTCTCTTGCTCAGCCCAAGGGAGCCAAGGGAGCGAGTGCACCTAGCGAGCAGCTGACTCCAGGGCTGAGGAAGGTGGAGGCAAAACCAACTCTGAGGACAGTCTCCCTTCACCTCCTCAGGTGGCCACCATCTTGACCCTCCTCTCCCCTACCCCACCCCTCCCAGCTGTGAAGGGGGACTCTCTCTGTACCTTACACCTGGTTCTGGGTTCCCAGGCACTTTCCATTCCCTCCCAAGTCATGAAGGCAGCTGATGAAATCTACTGGTGAGCTTCCCACAGGTACCTGACCCCAGCTGACCATCCACCTCTCCCATCAAACTGGCAAGACTGGGAATTCCCATGTCTCAGCGTCCATCCAAGCTGCTCTCTAAACACAGACATCGGCCTCCCTGGTGGCGCAGTGGGTTAAGCAACGCACTATGAAGCAAACGGCAGCCGCTGCAGCACGAGTTCGATCCCTGCTGCCGGCCAGTGGGGGGACCCACATGGTACAGCAGACCTCTCCTGCTGTGCCCGCTGCTCCCCTCAGCAGTGTACTTCTGTTGATCTGCCTGTTCTGATCCCTGCTCTGTCTGTGGTGAATCCTCTCACCCCCCCAAACTCTGGCCTGTACCCCAGTACTTATATGCATAAATAAATAAATAAATCTTTAAAAAAAAATAAACACAGACATCATAGGTACCATTCAACGCGTCCTCTCTCAGAACGTGGGTAAAGACAGGGGACTCCTGGACAAGATTTCTTCATAAGAAAAAAAAAAAACAAAAAAAAACAAAAAAAAATAAAACCAAAAAACACATTTGAGTGCCGCTCGTGGTAGAAACACATGAGAAGTGTGTGTTGGACAGGGAAGGAATTATCCCTCCCATTGATTTTTCGCTCTGGAGTATTAGAGAGAACACAGCATTTATCTGGAGATTTCTTCCCAAAGCCAACCACATCAACAGGACTTGAAAAGAGCTTATCGGACAAACAATCTGCTCCAGCCGCTATCTCCCATCTCCCAAAGTAGGAATCTCAGCAGGGAACTCTCCGCACCCCATTGTCCTGCCCGCACATCTTTAAGCAGTTGTTATTGCTGCACCACTTCAAACCAGTGAGCACAAGGGCAGTGAGGGGAGTGACCGAGGGGACACCACGGGCAAAAGTCACAATGGACAAAGACATTCATTCTCTCGCCCTCGTCCCTCTGCCCCAAAGGGAAGAATGCAAAATGACAACAGGAGGGGACCCAAAAAAGCGCTGCCCATGTACGCCTGCCTCCAGCAACCCTCCCTCACCGCCTCTTCCCTTTTGTTAAGTGATAAACATTCATAACCCAACTTTTAATCCGAACTTCCATTCTTTCCCAGGGCAAGAAAAAGGCTGTCGGTAAGTTCTTTTTCCTTATGTGAGAGACTGCCCAAAAAATATGCCAGGACAACCTCCAACAGCAGCTGCTTTCAACTTTCTCTACTTCCAAACCTGGAGGCAAATCTGAGGGTGCCAGTGACCTGCAGACTTGTGGTATAACATGCACGACACCCCCACGAGGGAACCTGTTTTCCAGAAATGTTTACTAATGAACTTTGCAGCATAAAAACAGATCCCTTTAAAGGAGTTAAGCTGGTTCACTTCCCTCCACGACCCCCTTCTCCTTCCACATAGGTGAGACGACAGTGCCCTCAGTCCCAGGGAGGGAGAGGGGCCCGCTTGCAGCAGCCACAAAAAAAGGTTCAAAGGCTCCTGTTCCCTTTCCAGGTAGCTGGGAGGATGTAATTGGTGAGGCAGGAGATTAGAAATATCGGCAGCCTCTAAGTAAGACTTTAATTTACTGGCAGATCAATAGAGCCGGGGTTATATTGGCAAAGTGTCTACAGCTCTATTGACTCCCGCAATGCCTCTTATCAATTTATCAGAAATCTGGAAGTCAGAAGATATTGTTTGAAGGGAAGAGGGAAAAAAAAAGAAAGAAAGAAGAGACAGGGAATGTGAGACAAGAGCCCAGGCGGTTAGAACTCAGGGTCCCAGATGATGAACTTGGTGCTAAGGATTTTATTTTTTTTTAAGATTTATTTATTTATTGCATACAAGAACTGGGGCACAGGCCAGAGTACAGGGGGGTGAGAGGACTCACCAGAGACAGACTAGGGAACAGAACAGGCAGATCAACTGAAACACACTGCTGAGGGGAGCAGCAGGTGAGGCAGGAGAGGTCTGCTGTGCCATGTGGGTCACCTCTCTGGTCGGGGATTGAACTCATGCTGCAGTGGCTGTGGATGGCTTCGGAGTGCTGTGCGCCTTAACCCCTGGCACCACGAGGGAGGCCCTGGTGCAAAGGATTTTACATCATGTGCCTACTAGAAAGGGGACCAATATGATATGATTCAGAGGTAAACTCACCCCCAAAAAGTGGTCCCTCAATCTACTGTGAGTCTATTTTTCTTAAACCTTGGATTTGGGGGCAGGGGGTTAAGTCTCATAAAAGCAAATACCATTAATTTGAGCAAGAATCAACTCCTCCTTTGGGAACTACCTACTCCCCATCCCTGTGTTCGCATCCCAGTGCCTCTCCACCATCACCTCAGGCACAATTCTTAGTCTTAATTTCTTTCTCACCAATCCCTGAGGGGTGATCTTCTTAAGGATAAGAGAGCTCTATGCCAGGACTCAAGAGGTCACAAAAGATCTATCAGATAAACAATGGCACTTGGCTTCAAGAAGCATAAAAAAATATAGGTTCGACTTCAATAAGCTATCACACAGGAGTTTTCACAAATAACCTTCATTGGAAAGGATACTGAAATATCCCAGGCTACTAACCAAAACAAAACAGGGAAGGTGAGGGGGGAATATAAGTGAACATTAGTAACAGGTCACCAAATTTAACTGTCTATTCCAATGAAGGAAGGACACCGGGAGACAGGAAGTTAGCAGTTACTGCTATGGTAGGTCTAGGGGGACAGGTTGGGAAGAAAAGGATTTGAAGCATTCTGGTTAACAGGAGGCTGAAGGGAAAAGCGATTTTACTTGGTTTGGAGGAACCAAGACCTGCTCTTGACAATCCACTTTGGTTCCTGCCTCATACAACAAATTTCTGCTTAATTGCTGTTTTGCATTTCGTTGAGACATCGAGTAAACAGTACTTAAGTGTTTCCAGACAAAAACAATAACTCACTAATGACTAAGGCACTGCTAATTAAAATGCCCCTGTGATGGCGTGACTGGACTTCAAGCCACCACAGGGAACAGAACTGCCCGGCCTTGAATGCATGAACCAGAACACAAATGTCCGGGAGGATGGCGTCACTCCACCCTCTCAGGCCACAATGGCCCCTGGCTGAAAAGAAGGGAGCCCTTACTGGAACTGGGGTGTAGGGGGGCAGTGGGAGGAGTTGGGGGTAGAAGAGCAAGGAAACTGTGATTTCAGAGGGAATGCCAGCCCCTACCAGGAAGCATCCTCAAAATGCTGTGGTCAAGTAACCTGGTCTGGCTGGGAGTATGTGATACCCTCAAGAAATAACTGTAACGTGTCTTTCACCAGTGCTGGGGGGAGCAAGATGCATTCACTGACCACCCAGATCCTTCCTTAGATACGACACCCCTTTGCAGAAACGAGAATCCAAAAGCCTAAAGTTTCTAACTGCCCCCCAAAAAAGAACGAGGAAGAACGAAGGAGGCAGAGGTAACCGATGGTCAGTGCTACAGTATTCATCTGCCCAGTCAAGACTCACAAGTGCATATGACATATTATTAGAAAACTTCTCTTCCTCACCAAAAAGAGATTGAAAAGAACTAGACTTCGCCCTAACAGACGCTTTTCTCTTAAACTCTCCAAAGGGGCCTCCCAACAACACTTATTTAAATGTCACCATTCAAAACCAAAAAGAAAAGAAAAGGAAAAAAAAGGTTAGGAGGTTGAGTCTGGAGCTGGGAGGACTTCATCTGTGCCCATTCCCCTTGCCCACCCCCACCCCCAACATCTCCCCCCCAGCAGGTTACAGACCTGTTAGCAGCAGGTGGGGGTGGGGAAGACCTCGAAACTGCAGGGGCCTAGTACCCATTTGTATTCACACTCAGACCCTTTGGGGATACAAAAGGGGAGAGGCTGAACTGTTTACATTCACCTAATGCTCAAGTAAACAAATCGGAGGGAGTGGGAGGGTCTCCAGGCAGAGCTGGGGCCAGAGCCCCCTGCCGCAGGGGACTTGAGGGGGAGGGTGGTGGAAAGGTTTGAGCCCATCACTCCTGGGCACTGGGGCCCTATCTGCCCCACCTCCAATTTCCCCAAGCCTGGGACCTCCTTCACCGCACAGGGCCCATCTTGATTGGGTCTTTCAAGCCCTTGAATCTTCAAGCAGAGTTAAGGTGCCCTTGCTCAAGACAGCACAGAGGTGCCCTGGCAGGTCATTTAAAATCACCAGCCTCAGCGTGGGGAGCTGCCCCTTCGTCGAGATGGAGCCAGAGCCACCAAAGGTCACCTGGGGCCCCCCAGCCAGAGCCTCCACACAGTTCACAGTGGCCTTGGAGTGGCCACACACCTTGTCCAGAGTGTGTGACATAAGGGTTCATTAACACCCTGGGTCTGACCCAGGAAGAAGGTTCCCTCTCCTTTCATGATTCTCCAGAGGCTGGTCTTCAGCAGCTATTGTACTGTGGAACTGCATCTCAGAGGAGCCTCCACTCCTTCTCCTGCTTCTGAGAAACCCCCACATCATGGAAGGGTGGGGGGTGGGGGGGAATAGAAGTGACCTAGGAGCTGTTTGAAGTCTCAGCATAGGGCAGGACCGCACCCTCTAAAAAACGTGAACAGTTTCTACTTGACTAGGGAATAAAGGGGTGGGGGGTGTCTTGGCACTTCTTTTAAATGCAGATTTGAACTTTTCACCCGGGGTCAGACAGCTGCACTACTCTGTCCCCAGCAGAGGCCGGCGCCCGGGCCACTGGAGCTCACACTTTCACAGTTTTTTTCCTGCCTGCACAGGAGGCCTGCCTGTTAAAGGAATTAGGTTACCCTGACCCCACCCCCGCCCTAAAAATCCTAACTCACAACCACCTCTCAGCTTACCAGGGGCACAAATCCCACTCTCCTCCTACAGGAGGCCCTGAATGGATGGGGCCAGCTAGATGCCTCTGGCACAGTGAGGGCAAAGGAAAGGTGTCCTTACAGCAGGCATTGACTAAGGAATGGAGAAATCAATAGTGAGAAAACCCCAGGATGCAAATGCCCCTAGATGCACTTCCTCTGGGCCACTTCAACAGCTACCCTCTCCTCTAGCAGAAGCCTTCCTGCCTGGCTGCTTCCTAAAAGCTGGAATGTCGTAGAACTGAACTCATCTACATTGGGGTAGTTGCTTCACCAGCAAACAAGAGGAAAAAGAAGTATGGATGGCCTCTTCCCCAAAAAAGTCTAAGCTGGTTGGGCCTTTTTGCCTATGTCACAGCCCTTATCCTCACTTGCAAGGTGGTTTCAGGTTCTTCCTTATCACTCTTTGTCCCTCCTTTTCCTCCTCCAAATAGAGATGCCCACTGCTCCTGCCTTTGGGAAAGAAGTCTCCAGAGCAAGGTGTCAAGAAATGAGGAATCCAAATAAGCACTGAAGGAGACCTGGTCAAAGCAGTAGCAGGGGAGCCTCCAAAAGAAAGGACCCTTCACCTTGGGGAGTAAGGAGGCGGCAGCCAGGAAGCCAGCATGGTGTCTCTGAGGACAATGCTCAGATGACCCCACACGTCTGAGGTCCTGGATTCATACTCCTGCCACAAACCAGCAAGCGACCATCGACAGAGGGAAAACGTTTCTAGAAACTTCTTGCAGTCCTGCCAGGCTGTGTTTTCAGAAATAATGAGGGGAAGCAGTCAGACTGTGGGCATAGCACACCAGAAGGCACACGAGAGAGCCGTCCACTACCCTTCCCCAGGTGGCTGCCCTCCTCGCTGCACCATTGGTATTGTTCCTGGGGGAAGGCGTCCATGGCAGGTGGAAAAGGCGTGCATGAAGCAGGGTAGGAAACTTATGCAGCAGCATTACATTTCTACCCCTCACCCATCCCACAAGGTCGTCAGGGGACCTGGGCAGTTTTAACAGGAGAAACTTCAAGGAGAACCTAGTCTGTACCCTTGAATCCCAAATAAATGAAAGCAGCTAGTCACATGAGACTTCCACCTACCTAATGTCTCCTAAGAGCCCAAGGCAGCATCCTTTTTAATGCCAGAGCTGCCCTGTGCACTAGGGAGTTAGTCACTAGCCTCCTGTGCTAAGTCCCTGAAATGTGGCTAAGTCCAAACTGTCATGTGCTGTGATGGTAAAACACAAACTGGATTTGTTTTTAAAGGATGCAAAAGGCCTTATTAGTAGCATTCTTTCTATTGATTACATGTTCAAATGACAACATTCTGGGTCTACTGAGCTAAATGAAATATATTATTAAAATTAAGGGGCCTCCCTGGTAATCTGGGGGTTCAGTCGCAGAGCTATCACCACTGCAATCTGAGTTCAATCCTGGCTGACCCACATATGGTGCAGCAGACCTCCCTGCTCCCCCTCAGCAGTATGTTTCAGTAGACCCACTGCCTACCTGCTCTGCTCCCCGCTCTGTCTCTGGTGAATCCTCTCACCACCCCCCCCCACACCTCTGACCTACATGCCAGTTCTAGGCAAAAATAAATAAATAATCTTTTAAATTAAATTGACAGATTTGAGGTTCTATTTCCTTTTTTTAAAAATTTATTTATGCATACAAGAGCTGGGGTACAGGCCAGAGGTATAGGGCAGTGAGAAGATTCACCAGGGACAGAGTGGGGAACAGAACAGGCAGACTGACTGAAACACACTGCTGAGGGCAGCAGTGGATGAGACAGGAGAGGTCTGCTGTGCCATGTGGGTCCCCTCCCTGGCTGGGGATAGAACTCTGCTGCAGTGGCTGTGGATGCTTCACAGCGCCCTGCTTAATCCCTTGAGTCACCAGGGAGGCCCCTCTTTAGAGTTTTTTAATTTGGCTACTGTAACACTTTAAATTACATGTGTGTCACCCTATCTTTTCACTGGATGGTGCTGTTCTAAAACCTCAGTTCGTCTTTCAATTTGAGAGTCAGTCAGAACTAAGAACTTTCTCCTCTTTCAAGCAAACTCTTATAGCTACCATGTACCAATTTCCAAGAGATAACTTCTGTGCTGAGAAATCTTTCAGTTCAAATAGTCCATTGCCATACTGCAAATTGGGGGTGGGGGAGTGGACGACGGTAAGGTGACAGGTCAAATGGACCAGAAATGCACAAGGTCAGCAGAGTGGGGTCCCCTCCTCCCAGGTATTATCAATTCCTTCTGAGGCCAAGAGTCTGCTTTTAAAATAATAATAAAAAGTTGTTTATTATGGTTTAATACAAGGATTACCCATTACAAGGCTGGCCGCCTCCTCCAGTTAGATTTCTAACTATCAAGAGCAGAGCTCTCTGTTTTAACTACCCTTCTCATAAAATATGCCCTGCGGGAGCCTGGCACACTGCCCCCCCCCCAACCAACAGACCTGGTAAAGTGGGAAAGGAAAGGGACAGAGAGCACAGACGTGGCCCCTTTCCTATTAGAAAGCGCCCATCCTGCCACGAGGGATCACAGGCCAGTCTCATTTCTGTATGTAAATCAACTTTTTAGCCACCTCCTCAAAGAAGAAAAGCTGCACAGATGCGGAAGGCCCGTCCTGGGGCACACAATTACAGCCATCTGCATTCCTCCAGCAGCGGGATTAGCACAGGAATGTGCTTTGCAGCTTTGTGGGGGGAAAAGAAGTTTAGGAAGAAAGGAATGGGGGGGTGGGCATTTCTCCCTGGTCTGCCGTCCAAAGCGCTATGATACACTTCCACTTGTATGAGAGTCAGAAAGTGGAAATAACTCCAGCTCAAGGCTTTCTAAAGAGGGGGAGGTTGAAAGGCCAGGGGAATGGGGGGAGGGGAGGAGGAGGGAGGGTGACTGCCTGTATTAGGGGGACTGCCCCTCCTGGCGCTTTGATCCCCTCGGTCGCTAGGAGAAACCAACTTTTCTCCTTGGGTTAATCAAAACCAAATTACTCAGGAATGTGGCAGGACAGGTCTGAGCTTCCAGGCCCCTTTGTCTTTGAGGATTTAAAATGAAAAAATAATTTTTTTAAGCAGATGGCAGTGGTTTACAGACTAAGTAAAGCAAAAAGTAGAAAGGACCCTTAGACCACACCTCCCCCCAAAAGATATCCGTAAGACTATCCAAATCAATAAAAGAAGTTACTTTTGTAAATTAAGTCCAAAAGTCAAAAGAACTTTTCATATTATCCCTATTGCTCCCGCCAAGATCCATAGAACTATATCTTGTCAAAGATTCACCAGCTTTATGCTGTACCCAAATGCCACAAGCTTATATAAAAAAGCAAAGCTCCCACCTCAACCCCAGCACAGGAAGATCCTATTTCCAAGAAGTTGTCTTGGGAGTATTTTTTGGTATAAAGAACAAGATCATCCAGTTGCCACTCAAATGACCCAATTCATGGGGTTTCTGTAAACTTTGGGATCTCTTTCAGCTGTAAGAAAGGCAGACTTTGGGGACTGGCTCAGTGGAAGGATGAGAGGAACCCACTGGGTGACCCAAGACACCCCTGCTTCTCTAACCTCCCCAAAAAGGTAGGAACTCTCCACCCCAACTGGCCCTGTTGGCAAGGGAAGTGTGCTGGTGAGCCGGCCAGCCCGGCCAGGCCCTTTCAATAACCCCAGAGGCAACAGGAAGGGCTGACCTCAGAGATGAAAGCAGACTGGGCTCTGAGCTATATTAAGGCCTCCACACCTCCACCCTGAGCACTTAGTTGGCAGTCAGTGGCACTGCTGGAAGATGGAGGCTGCACCTCGGGCTACTGGAATCTCAGGAAGGCAACACCCCGTGTCCGTTTTTATGAGGGACAGCAAGGGGTGACACATCCCCAGTCAATGGCAGAAAGGTGACCAGCACTCTGTGCATCGGGAAGCGCCTCTACGCTCACTGCAAAAGCCCATCAGCCCCCACAGTCCCTCCAAAAAAGATAAACAAACAGCACCACCAGTTAAGCTAGAGCCTGGACTCAAAAGATAAAAAACGAGGCCGACGGGCAGTCCTGACTACCAGCTCCTCATAAATTGTAACCGGTCCCAGGAGTACGGTTATCTGTGAGGTTGAACTAAAGTAACTTTTAAAATACTCTTCACCTTATCTTTCGGCCCAGTCACACATACACATACATCACCCAACTTAGATCTCTGCCATTAGTATTCCATTTAGACTTTTCCTAAACAAGGTCACCCCAGTAGGCCCTTCCCCAGTTTCCGGTCACAGCTGCGGACTTTCACCCCCTTCTCCAACAAAAGGGACCTTGTACACAAAATTAACCTGAACCATTAGTCTGTGCAGTGTGAGAGAGTACACTGAGCCTCTGAATATTTACCCTCCTTCCAGGCCAGGCCAAGGGTGCTGTCCAGAAGGCCTCCCCCACAGAGATGGGGGAGCTTCCCCAGAGATTAGGGGCGGGCTCCTTCACTCCCTAGGCCTCCACACCACTGCAGCTGTGCAGTCAAGGCCCTATTTTCCAGAGAATAAACACAAAGCCTTTTTTTTTTTTTTAAGAAGGGGGGAAAAAAAACTTTCTCCCAGACTCAGTAACTGTAGAAAATGGCTTGATTTCACGGCTGGAAAGGGCCAGAATCCTCCTACAAGACAGGGGTGAACTGTCCAATATGGCAGCCAACACACACACACACACACAGCTTCAAAGCACTGGAAATGTGCTCATCTGTTAAAAGGACAATGTCCTGGAGATATTGTGGTTCATGAAAAATATATTCAAGCTTTTATTCCACCTGTTTCTTTCCACTTTTTAATCACGTGACTGCAAGGAAACACAATTGTGGGCAGGGCTGGAGTTCCATTCCCACGTGTCCAAGAGACAAAAACGTTAGCCTCAACCACCAGCCCCATGCCCATGCCCTGAAGAGGAATGAGTCTTCAGTTTTTAAATGTTAAGATTATAAGATTCAGCAAATAGCAACATCTGACATCAACCAGGTCTGATCACCAACTCAGAGGATGTGCAAACAAGCCTTTCTAGCTTGGAAGAAGAGGCAGAAGTCTTTTTATCCAGGAGAAACAAATGCAATTCCTGGAGATATTTTGATAGCCATGGGCTGGGAAGAGGAGAGAGGGTGCTCTACCGGCATCTCATGATTTCATCAAGGATGCTGCTGGACATCCCACAATGCACCAGACAGCTCCCTTCCCCAACAGAGAGCCATCAACCCCAAATGTCAACAGTGCCAATACACAACCAAGAGGGTCCAGATCTGAGGCCCTCAAAAAGCATGTTTTCAATAGCCTGATTTCCAAGGACAAGGGGAGGGGGGCGTGCCTTTCCATGAATGACTTCTTTTTTTTAAGTTTTTTTTAAAAAGATTTATTTATGCATATAAGAGTTGGGGTACAGGCCAGAGTCTTGAGAGGAATCACCACAGACAGAGTGGGGAGCAGAACAGGCAGATCGACTGAAACACACTCCTGGAGGGAGCTGGTGGCGAGGCTGGAGAGGTCTGCTGCACCACCTGGGATAGAACTCACGCTGCTATACAGCAGATGCTTCACCGTGCGGTGCTCAACCAGCTGCGCCACCAGGGAGACCCGTGAGAATGGCTTTTCACAGCTCAAAACTGGTAACAAGTTTGAGCCATGGGGACATGTGGGCAAGTGAAAATACCAGTGATCATTTTAAAAACATTCATTTTCTCACCAGACTGAGGGCTCAGTGGCAAAGGCTGGTAGTTCTGGGCAGCTCTGTTTTCAAACTTGTAGGCAAAACTGAGGCTGAAGAGCTCAGAGAAACTCGAGCCAGATCACCCCCCCACACACACACACCCCCCCATGCACGGTGCCACCTACCCTAAAGGACAGGTCCAGTTCCCCAACCCTGACTACACAGGTTCCTGAGACAGGCGACAGCAGCAAAGGGGCTGTGATGGGGCCTGCAGGTACAGGAAGGAGGCAGGGCCAGGGAGGGACAGAGAGAGGAGGCCAAGACAGGAAGAGAGCCTGGGAGGAGAGAGAACAGCAGAGCCAGGCTGGGAGGCAATCAGGAGGGAGGGGGGGCACATGATAATTAACTCAGCAAGTTGATAGTATTTGCATATAAATGCCTCCACAAATCACCACAAACAAGCCAGGACAAGTCAGGCCTATTAGCATATACAAGGAAGCCCAGGAAGCCTCTCTAGGTGGGTCATTGAGTGGGCTGCTCACTTAGAAGGCCGCCTGCTAGCCTGGGGGTGGGGGGTGGGTAGGGAAACGGGGAGGGTAAGACAAGTATCTATTGCAGACCCTTTCAGTCTTGAACACAGTTGCAGGACAGCAGACAGAGCTGGCGCTATTCCCAGGCATGGGGAAGAGCAGAAGAAATGCTGAACCTTTCAGCTTATTTTCGCCAGGGTGTTGGGTAACAAAAGGATGTGGAGGCCATCAGCAGGCAAAAGGGAAAGAAAAAGGAAGTTGGGGGTGATACTAACATTTGTGGACTCGCTGCTGGATATGTAAGTACTGTGAAGTCTGGTTTCTACTTCACTGATTGTCACTGTAATCTAAAGGAGTCTGTTATGCCCATTTGACAGATGAAGGGAGTGAGGCTCAGAGAAGTTCAAGGATTGGCCCATAGTCACACAGCCTGGCCAGAGTGGACTGGGACCGTCCAACCTATGACTCCAACACAGCTACAGGTTAAAGCGAGTAAAAAGGCAGACATGAAGAGGCTCTTTCACTGCATCACTGCTTCTCCCAAAAAACTGGATGCGAACAGAACTCGATTTCAAGGGCTGATGCATAATCAGCATTCTGTTCCTGAACTAGGCGTTGCATTTAATTTCCTAATTCTCTCCTCCCTTAACCCTTAGAGGAAGGCTACACTCCCTCCAACGAGACTCCTGGGCATGTGCAGCAGAATTTCCTCTGTCCACAGGTTATCTCCACTCTCTGGACAATGGTTCCAGAGTCTGTAGCCAGGGCAAAATAAAATCTAAACTTACGGTCCTTTTCCCAAATGGTATAACAGAGAGCCTCTGTTTTCCTCAAAGATACCTCTACCTTTGGGTTTTATCACGATTAGGGGGAATCCCAGCTTTCAACTTCCTTTTTATAAAAAAGGAGGGAGGGGAATCCCTATTGCTTTCACTGTGTCATTCTTTACTGGGAACTGTCTTTTAAAAGTAAGCCAGATGGGTCCAGGTACACATGTTCTAACAGGTGGAGAAACTAACAGTCTCCATCAGTGCCATTCTGTGGCACTCGTGATGTATGAAACATGCAAGTGACACCACTGAAGAGCCTGGCAAAACAGAGGTGGCATTTAAAGAGCATTACTTTAGGAGTGATATCAGTCTCCGAAACACATAACACGGAACCCTCCCAACACACCATGCGCACACATGAATCCACAGGCCTCCTCCTCAAGTGTCTAAAAGTTGACTTGACACTTTGGCAACCATGCAGATGTTCCAGGGACAAACACCTAGTTGTTACAAGACAAGCAAAGCCACGCCCCCTCCCAGCCCAAGGCACATTAAGAACCCAGGCCCTGAGCCAAAGAGCATTTTAGGAAGCAGGGCCTGAAATGGTGGAAGAGGCTTGTACTGTTTCTGAAGCAGTTAAGAAAAACTGTTTAAAAAAAAAAAAAAAAAAGGAAAGTTGCTGAGCTGGAGGAAAAGAGGACACACATGTTATACTTCCCTGGACAAGGATGTCAAGGAGAAAAGGATGGCCACAGCAGGCCACTCAAGAGACCGTCGGTGTGAAAAGCAAATAGGTGCATGTCCACATGTATGTGTTTTTTGTAGACATATAGGAGTTTAAACTCTCTTGAAAAGATACTTCCATATTTGGACAGGCACTTAGATGACTTATGTGACTTTGGGGGAAGAGGGGCTGCAGGGCTGAAATCAAATATCAAATTAATGCCCCCAGGTCTATTATTCACTCAGCTAATCTGACTCCAGCCCCTTCACTAAGGAGATTTGATTCAAATGAGCAGCCAGACAGCTGCCTGTGAACTGGAATTTCAACAGTGAAACACAGAGCTCACAGCAGAGATGTGCAGACAACAGCTCTCATTCAAAAATCTCGCTCAGCCAATAGACTCGGAAGAATGTTTCTCCGGTCACATTCCCGGATGAAATGGGGTACAACCAAGAAACCAAGCAACAAGTAAACTTGCTCTTTTGCCCACAGGAAAGATGCCTGAGTTGTTTGTCCCTTCTTATCGCTCAAGGAGCCTACACAATGCTCCCTCCCCACCCACATCTTCAGGCCCTCATTACCCTTAACTCCCAAGTCCTGAGCTCTTCTCTTTAATGACCACGACCAGGACCAGGACCAGGACCAGGACCAGGACCACCACCACCTCCCCCCGCCCCCAAACCACCCTCCAACACACACACGCGCACACACACGCACGCGGCAGGCTCAACAGTTACCACCAAGTCCTGCCTCCAGAAACATGCAAGAGGGGGAAAGTCTCACTCTCAGATCAAAGGCTTGTGGCCGAAATCACTTTTGGGACAGTGCGTGAAATCAGCAGCAGATGAAAATTCCACCATCTTTTCAGAGTTCAAACAACCAGCTTTCCCAGTTCAGTCTCCCTACAGACAAATGAAGATACTCCATGTTTCCCTAACTGCTGTCCCCTCCCCCCGCAAAGTCCCACTCAAAACTAAAGATCAGATAATCATTTAAGAAAGTCTTTAAGGTCATTTTAGGTGACTGGTGAAAGGGGACAGGGTTCTCTAAGAGGAAAGGCTGGTTCTGGGGCCTTGGTCTCAAATCAACCAGCAGCCAGAAGAAGGCACAAAGGGTGGGAGAGGAGCACAGGTTTTCCCAAACCTACTCCTCCCTTTCAAGGAAGGTTTAGACTGCTTCACGAAGGGGAAAGGATGGAAAAGTCTTGGAGGTGGCCCATGTGCTAATACCAAAGTTCAAAGCAGAGTAGCCTAACCACCTGAGGACACCCCCAACCCCAGCCCCACCCCCGCAGGCCCCAGGAGCCCAGTTAAGGTCTGTCCAGAGGGTACACATCAAAACCCTATGCATTAATCTGCATGCTGACAAGACTGCACGGTGACCCCCCCCCCTCCCCGGAAAGGAGAAGGGCTCACCCAAAAGACAGATTAAGCCCAGGCATTTTGCTACGAAGCCCCGGTCTCAGGTTAAAATCCACAAAGCAGAAGTCTTGCTCTGAAATGGAGCCAAACTTGCCACCAATCAAACGGTCTCTTTTCCCATTTTTATTCACACCCTTATCCTTGCACTAGCAATCAAAACCCAAAATCACAAAACAGAAATTAAGATGAAGGATGGTACAAACATCCAAGGGGAAAAAAAATATCACCTTTAAAAGTTGCAAACAAGAAGCCAAGGCACGGTCTTTGGGCAAAGACCTCTCCAGAAGCACCACACGCTGCCTTGTCCTCACCCTCCTCTCATCTGCCCCAAAGAATGAAAACCAACAGGAAACTGTTCACGTTGTCTGGGCGTTCCCAAGCTCCTGCACAGCATGGTTGACAACTGCCCAGCTCCTGTCCACGTAGAAGCCATTTACCATATTAGCTGGTAAAAGCCGACTAACATCTCACTGTCACTTCACACGTGTTCAAAGAAAACAATCTGGTGCCAAGTTTAAATCACACAGCCAAAAAAAAAAAAAAAAAACCCACAACTAGATAGTTGTTGATTTTGTAGTTTTCTCCTTAATCTGGGTTTTGAGAGTGGCTTGTCAGAGAGTCAAGATGTTTGCCTGGGTCCCTCCCTGGAGGCAATTTGACTCAATCTCAGCTTCTGTGTGTTTCTCAACTACAGCAGCCTTAGGACACAGGACGCTGTGCTTTGCACCGAACAGGCACCCTGTAATAGTGAGTGACACCAGCAAAAGGAATTCCCTTCCCTGGGTTCTATTAAAACTAGGTCCCCATTTCCCTGGCCGCAGTTTCAATCCAC
The DNA here is from genome assembly GCA_019455555.1 of Galemys pyrenaicus. NCBI lineage: Eukaryota > Metazoa > Chordata > Mammalia > Eulipotyphla > Talpidae > Galemys > Galemys pyrenaicus. Next base: position 1,168,889 of record JAGFMF010011631.1, read on the forward strand.
AGCAGGGGATGGTGGTTGTGAGCTGGGCTGTGATTTTTAACAATAACCATCACAACCCCATTCTCATACCGGACTATCTGGATACCCCTATGAAATTCACTGTAATGGAATCTGCCTTCCTGTTGTGTTTTGACCAATCCACCCCCATCCTCGTTAATTACGCCAGCCTAGGGAACCGGAGTAAGTCTACAGCCCCAAGCATTACAGAAGTAAGGCCAGCATAAGAGCAGGCAACCATTTTATAACAAGTGAAAATATAAACCACAGCACATACTGTACTTCTTGAGGTTACCGATGTTGCGCGTCAGGTGCATTATCCCTATAACAATGGCAAAAGTGGGAAATGGAGCTTGGAAGTTTCTTCAGGCCAGATCACTACTGCCTCCCCTCAAAGACAAGGCTAACCCCTTGGGGTTAAGAAGCAAGCAAGCAAGCTACTGTAAAAGCTGGTGGAAAGACAACTTGCTTGCTTTCTCTTCAATTCCCTTCTAGCACTTGGAGCGATCCCCTACAGTTTTCTAAAAGGTTGCTTGGTCTCTTAAATATTTACTCTTTAACCTGAGCCTATCGCAACTTTGCAATACAAATAATTGCCAAGGTGAGGGTCTGCTTTGGATCCTCCAGTACTTCTAGGCTTTCGTGCTAACACTTTAGAAGGAAGGGGAAAAAAAACAAAAACAAAAAAAGAAACACCCAAGGTCCAAAAGGGACACACTGACAGTAACGATACCTTCTCTGGCACCATCTATATGAGCAGAAACAGGAGTCAAGCCAACTCGTCACTCGCTCCAGATAACACTTCGCTAGTAGTCTGCAAGCTCAGATTTATTCTGATGAACAAACCAAATCTGGGTCACCCAAGGTAAGCCAAGCCTGTCCTGGGACTGGCTAGTCATCATCATTTCAAGTCAAAATGATGAAAACTGAAGTCTCGCTCAGTTTAGATCCCTGCCCCTGGTCGGTCCAAGAAGCACAGAGTTTACCAGGCAGTTAAATCCAGCCCCAGAGCAGCAAAAAGGCAGGCACTTCACTGTCCTGTTGGGATGAACCAAACAGAGGCCTGCAGAGAGGACTGTTTTATTTGGGCCTGAGTATTCGTCTGTGCAAATAAAAGGCAGATGGAAAGAAACCCAAATTCAAGTTTCAGGTGGCTGGGGAAGCAGCTCAGATTTTTTATTTGGAAGTTAGCAAGTGTTTCTCAGTCCTTCCCTGTTTTTGGGAGAACTGGTGAGCCTCAGTCCTTCCCTGTTTTTGGGAGAACTGGTGAGCTCCTGCCCAGAGAAAGCACAGCCATTCAAAGGACTGGGGAAAGGGAGGTGACCCATGTCATCAAAACAGAAGTCTCCCAGTGGCTTCATTCCTTGTGATTCCAAAAAGGCTGTTTTGAAAGTGCAAAAGTGCTCACTTCTGCATCCACCCTAGGTTGTTAAATAACACTTGTGTAACTAAACAAAACAGCCAACTGTGACCCTAGCCCATTCAGAGAGGCACTAACATGCTCTCAGAAACCATAATAGAAACTAAATGCACACCACCTCTGCAGTCCTTAATTTAAGAACGGGAAGGAGGGAAAGTTTCTCTTGGCCTTCACATCCACTCACCCTCAAAAAAGGGGGCCTTTAAGGGTCTCCATAAAAAAGAAAGAACACCAGCACAGGTGCGCAAACATCTAGGTGTGGACCTCTCTCCAAAGACCCCATTCTTGAAACCTTGAAATTACTGGGAAGTAGGTCTCCTAACTTCCCCTACATACCACCTCTGTTCCCTAATTGCTTGCTAGTTTGGCCTGGGAAGAAGGATTCAGAATTTCAGGCTGCCAGTGGCTGCTCTGATAATAAGGAACAGGCCTGTGTGGCTGGCCTCGGCCTCTCCATCAGATCATCTTGGAAGGTGTGTGTTTTCCTCTCGAATGCAGGCTCTGCCCCAGTGCTTGGGCTTCCCTCTCCAGTCCAGCACACTGGAACTTGTGATTTTTAGGGTTTCCCCTTGAAACTTGTCCAGAAACCACAGCCATTAAAAGAACATGAAGGTTTGACACCTCCTGAATTTAGGAATGAGGGGACTCCAGGGGCCCACTCTACAAACTTGCACCTGCTGCTTGGTGGTACAGAAAGCAAGTTCTCAGGTTGGAGCTTTAAATTATACTCTATTTATTTAGTGACTTGCCTCCAAGGATCTCAAAGCGTAAGATGAAATAAGATGCCATAAAACTTTCTCATTATCACTATCAGGCTCAAGGTTGTTTCCCTGGCTTGGCTTTCATACAACCTACCAAACAGGCCTCCCAAAAGGGAGAAAGGCCTTCTCCCTAGGCCAAAGTGGGGCCCTCAGCCCCCTAGGAGGTTATCTGCCAGTGGCTTTTTAGTCTTCAAAGCCTGTTAAATGACAGGCATAATAGAGGGCAAGGGAAGGGATTATCCTCCTAGATTCACCTGCTTTGAGGGGGAGGGGAAATAGTATCTTAAACCAGTTTATATACCAGTGGTCACCTGCGGTGGCCTTCTAGATCTTTTCCCATCATTATAACACAGGTATGCCCAAAGCAAAAAGGGCCACTTTCCAGAAAGTTCTCCCCCCTCCCCAAACCTACAAAGATTACACTTTTGCCTGCCACTGATCTAATTCAGGCATGCCTCCCCCTTTAACAGGACAAACATCTTAACTCTCCCTTTCCACCTCCACCTTCCCACAGAAATGAACACAGCTCTGTTTTTCCCCCCGAAGTGCCCACAAACTAAAAAGAGGGTGGAGAAGGGATCTCCAAAGGTGCCTTCCAGCTCACAAACTCAGCTTCTCACTTAATCACGCCACAACAACTGCGTTCTTCACATTGTTTGGAACGACCAGGTACTTCTCTAGTGCTGAAAAGGGTGTATTTGTAGGCGTTCTAAATGACACCAGCTCTGCAAGTACTCAAAAGGCAGGAAGTAATCCAAAAGCAAAAGAAGGAAGGGAGGGAGGGAGGAAGGTGAGAAGGAGGGAGGGAGGTAGGGAGGGAAAGAAAGAGGGAAGGAAGGAGGGAAGGCAAGCAGGCAGGCAGGAAGGAAGACAGGGAAGGAGGGAGGGGGGGGCTGGAGAGAGGCAGGCAGGCAGGCAGGCTGGTTGGCTTTTTACTCTGTGTGCCAGTGGAATTTAGAGGCACTCACCCCAGGTAACTTCCAGTTGGAGTCTAGTAGTTCAAGTGCATCCAGCCTGCCCTTCCCCCACCTGCCCCAAGAGAATGGGAAGTTCAGCCTAGACTCCCAGCACCTGCCTGCAGCTCTAGGCTGGCTGCGTGAACCAGGCAGGCCGGCGGAGTAGGGAAGCTCCACTCACCTGGCACACAAAGCCTCCGCACACCACCGGAGGGAGGAGGCACCTGCAGGTCCAGGGGCCGAGGCGTGCGTGACAATGGGAAATTCCGGAGGCACCCGAGCCCCTAACTTACCCACCCCCGGCGGCATTCTCCCCACCCCCCGCTGCCCCTGGTGCTCCGAGGTGGCTCTGGCTAGGTGCAGAGGGGCCGCAGGCGGGGGAAGGGGGCTCATCGTGGCAGCCCGGGCTGGCGGTGCGCCCCTCCCCGGGAGGGAGGGTCCCCGGGCTCGCGGCAGGGATTCACCCACGGGGCGCGGCGCTAGCGTCCCTGGCCTGCCTGCCGCCGGCTCGGCTGCCCGCCCGCCCGGAATCGCTTTATGTAAATGAAGCTCAACTCGCAGTTTGCAGCACGCACCGCCCGGGGAAGGGGGGCGGGCGGGGCGGGGGGCCTTCGGGGATCCACATTACACAGCAACAAAGCGGAAGGTTAATTTGAAACTCACAGCCCCGCCGCCGCTCCGCTCCCCAGGCAAAGCCTGACATCTACAGTCGTGCCGGGCGCAGGCCGGGTGCTCGGTGGCAGCCGCGCCCGCGGGGACATGGACACATGGGCGTACGAGGCCTGGGCACTCGGTGGCGCTCCGGCCACCCGCCTCTGGCCAGGCCAGGCCGCACAGGGAACCGAAACAGGAGCCCGGAGTGGCTTGGCCTGCGGGCACCCTGGGAACTGGCCCCGCGGGAACAAAGCCGGGTCGCTCCTCCCCAGGCACTGACCCCTTACTCATCAGAAGTCAGGGGCTGGGCTAGAATCAGGCAAGAAAAAAGGGAGGCACCCCGGTCACAAAAAAGGAGCCTGCGGCCTCCGAACCGGAGCTATCAGAGTCTGGGCCCCATCCACGTCACAACCAGGCCACTCTAGCATGGGGACATTAGCCAATGTGGACAGGAATTTATTTGAAACACACACCCATCCTATTAACTGCTTTACAGAGCACTTCTGTTTTTCAGCTGCAGAAACTTATAAAAACATCCCCTGCTCTCCAGAGAGTTGAAGGATAGACTTTATAATGGGAGAGGAAGAAAAAGGAGAAGAAGAAAAGAAGTCACAATTTGCAATTAAGCTTCCAACCTCTAACAAAACTCGCCTAATAATGCCACACCATTTCAGACAGGCAGAGATCATGCCCCATACAGGGAGAGTCTAGGGCTGGGGTCACATTTAATGTGGTTACCCCGGTTGGTAAAAGCAATTGTTGGACACTTTTATCTCCCCCCAGGTTTGCCTTTTCTATCCTGATATGCAAAGGCAGCAGTAGTTATCTCACCGGAAGTCCCCTTCCCGCCAGCATCCTACCCTCAAGTCTGAATTTATTTGCGATTCTGAGCACAGAAAGGCACCTGCTTTCACCCTTTCTAAAAAGCCACCCACCCAGGCTGGCCCCACAGCCTTCAGAGTCTTTTCCGACTGCACAATAATGAAGCATGCAAGTGTTAGAAATATAATAAGCTCACGAGGCGAAGAGCTGTATGTATGGAATTGTATTAGCATTAAGCACACACTGATGCAGGAGGAAAAGAGGCTTGGCTGCTGAAAACGATCATGTCCCCATGGATAAGGTGTTTTGCACAATATAATTCTGGGTGCAAATTAACATAAATATCTAACCTACTGGGTACAGACAACCCCTCTCAACATTTTAATGCAGCTAAGAGACTCCAAACATTTTATTTTTTTCTCTTTGCAGCTAGGGCCCTGGGTGAAAAGACTGCCTCTAGGGAATCGTGTCCGACTAGGGACAAAGAAGGGTACAAGCCAAATTCAGTCACACATGAAAGCATGAGGGAGGGTGGTGAGGGCGGAGAGCAAAAAAGGAAAAGTGGCGGATGATTTTGTAAACCCGGGTAACGATCACTGCAGAGCTGTATTCAGAGCACCTGACTTCAGGCCCAAGAACAGGTGGTGTTTTCAAAACACACTACTATTTATATTAGCCACATGAGTTGAGAACACCTTAAAGAAAACCAATTAATAATTTAATTGAAAAAGTGACTATGAATAATACATGAAGATGATGATGGTGGTAATAATGCGGGCAACGTGGCATGCACCATACAAAGATGTTCCTGTGAATCTCTTCAGGAAAATGAAGACTCCAGGCCCCCATTCCTTACCTGGAGGCAACCCACAGCCCATCAGATAAATTAAAGGCAGCAAGAAAAATGTGTATGCTCCCAGGAAAATCTAATTTTTCTGCTTTGTCTTAACTTTTATTAACAAGCAACAACCTCATAATCTGGTGACAGCATGAAGCTGGTGGGCTGACAGATAAATATCTTCACAACAAAATAAAAGGCAGAAAGTCCAAAGACCCAGCTATTAAGTAATCTGGAAGGATGGAGGGAAACTGGGCAAGAGGCCCTTTGGGCATCTGTCCTAACACAGCCTGTGTCCTAAGCATTGCAGTCTCCTCCTGCATTTCAAGGGCTTGACAAGTAGAATTGAGAGGGAGCTGGCTCCCTTTCTTTAATCATTATCGGGCACAGCTACATACAGAGTGAAGCCTGGTCAAGTTGGCCTTTGTCATAGGTAAAAACTGAACCAGCCATCCAGAGGCAGGTCATCCATGCCTTCAGTACCGTCACGAGTATAAAAGACTGCACAAAAACTGGGGTTTTATGACTACTAAACCTTACTCGGTCCTTACTAAAACCAAGAAGCAATTTGTAACTCTGGATCTTACAGATGGGCTCAGTACATGTGGTAAATTCTGTCCCCCAGCTCTGGAATGCCCTGGCTCCTCCAAGGGGGGAGCTGCTGAAGTTCACTCCACAGCCTCACCAGCAGTGACAGCCCGACGCTGGCTCTGTCCCCAACACTGTTAACACATAAGCCCACTCTCAGAAAAGGCAAGTCTTCCCTTTAGTTCTCCATAACTCATCTCATCTCATCTGGAAAGCGTAATTGGCAACAGCCAAAGGATAAATATTTAAAAATAAATCAGAGAATGCTAAGCCTTTCCACACTCCTCCCCTTCCCCACTCTCCAAGCTCAAGAGAGAGAGGCCAGCCCCTGACGTTTTAGCTGACTGATAAATGATGATGGTCACAGCCAACCAGCCATACTGGCTGTCCCTCTCCTCCACAGATACACTCTGTCCATGGCCAGTGTGGTATCCTGTCACTTCGGCAAAGGCAAATAGGATCTCTGAGCTTAGATTTAGTCAGTAAAATTTAGTAAGGCTGGACCTCAGCTCTATTTTCACACCACTACTAGTTTTAGTTGGATTTGTGTCTTCTTGCAGAGCCTTCTATTTTTATTAAATTATATATACACATAGATTTTAAAATGTGCCTGAATAACCTTCAGGCTTTAACAAAGAAAAAGTCAGAAGCGGGGAGGAGGGGTTAAAAAAGAGAGTCCCTGAAATAAACAAGGAAACAACTAGAATCTATGAATTTACCTAATCGTCTCTAGGCAGTTCTATACAGGTTCCCCCTGGGGGTGGGACAGTAGTTAAGACTCTTCAGAAGAGCCCACACTCACCTGCACAGCCACTAGAGGCGAGGGCCAAGGCCTACACACAGATGCTTTGATTCACATTTTCTGACACAAACCTCAAGGCTTCCATCTATGGCTATAGTGCTGATTCCACAGATTACATTTCATCCCCAAATCATAGTTGCGGTAATATCTAGTTTACTTACCCATCCCCCTCAGTTCAGACCCTAAATCTGTTAATCACACACAAGAAGTAACTTGTGTTTTCTTTTTTAAAAATTGTTACTGGGAAGAGCTTTTCCAAATTAATTTGAAAAGGTAAAGCTCAAGTTTTAAGAAAGCAAAAAATAAAGAACTTGTCTTTAAAAAGTGTTGCCACTTTAGGAAAAGAGCTTGCTCGCTTGTTCTCTTTTTAAACAAAAATATTATTTCTGAAAAGGGCAAAGAGAATTTGCCATGCAAGACTTTTATACCCAAGGGGATTTTTACATTTGTGTTTCTAAACCTTGAAATTGAGAATTTTAATGAAAAGGCAGACCAATGCTTAAGGATAACATTGCAATCAGAGTCCACCACTACAGGAGAGAGCAGCTTTGTCTGAGGTCAGGGAGAAGTGGTGGACTCCTATTTTGGTCTTAGGCCATCCCTACAGCCTGACACTGTGCACTGCCCAGTACAAACCACTGAATTCTTGGAGGGGAAGTGAGGCTGGAGGGAGCAGAAAGGAAAAAAGAAAGAAGAGAGGAAAATCAAAGGAGGAAGGGACATGGTCCCTTTATATAAACCTTAGATTTTTTTTTTAAATTCTCAACACAGCATCAATTCCACAGTAGATACCAACAGTTCCTCAGCACGTGTGTTAAGACAATCAATTTACACAATATACCAGGAGCACAATAACCTGGATCAAAAAAAAAAATTAATGGAAGAATTTTATTTGGGTCTGTATTTCTTTTCCATCAAGGAACCACTTCAAAGTATGGGGCAGACTACTGCTAAGAGATAAACAAAAGCTGGCCCTTTCACGCTTCCCACCAAATGATTCTAGAATCCTGTTTTCTTATCTTTTCATTTTAGTGCATTTTTGCTTGAAATCTTGCTAATCTGACTTAAGAGCCCGAAGCTGAAATTTCACATAGCCTCCAAGTCAGCCAGTGTTTTAGAATTTGGCTTTCTATTGAGGTTGTTCCAATCGTCAGTGAGGCCTACGGTAAAATGTGCTTCATGCTGTTCCGTTTGTCTCTCTGCAGACAAATAGAAACTGTGAAATTTAAAGAATGGATGAAAAAAAATCTAAAACAAAGAGGTTAAAAAAATAGGACAAATGTTTTTGCTTTTGTGTCTCCCTGGAGCAATTGTTTGGGGGAGTCTGCACTGACAATAACCATGAGAAGGCCATCTAAAGGCGATGCGCACACAAGGGGACTCCTTGCCTGCTGCCTTTGGTCTGGGAGAAAAAGCACCTTAGCTCCGTTCTCCAGGAACAAAAGGCCAGGGCCACGGAAGGGGGGAGAGGTTACTGGGGCTTTCACATGGAGCCAAGTGTCAATGCAGCTTCATTTTTCACCCGTCTTAGTTGGAAAGCAGCTCAGTGAACTTCCTACTGACTGCTTTTCCCTCTCTCCCTATTATTTCTACACCTAAAAGAACAATAATATTTTTTTTAACCTAAAACCCATCATCCTATTAGAGGGAAGTCTTGAGGGCCTGCAAGGTCAGTTCTTCCTCCTTCCTTTCCCCACTCTACCTTTTTTATTTTTTTGGAGGAGGGGGATTTCCAGTTGCAGATTCCAATTACATGGGAATCAGACACTGGGTGTTGTGGTAATTTTTAGTAACACCAGAACAGACTTTATGTCTACAAAGAGGCAGGGAGCAGGAAAAAATGCCTCCACTCTCCCTCCCCCCCCCAAAAAAAAAATAAGCAGGGCCAGAAAGTGGTGTTGGGAGGCTAAGGGACACCGCCCTGGAACATTTTCTTTTTCTCCCAGCACGAAGCCACTAATGCCAGTTTCAGATTTTTGCGATAGATTCACAGTCATCATTACCAGGTTGGTAGTTCGTGTGTTGTCTGGGTTTGTTTATTTGTTTTTTTTTGGGAGGGGGAGGGCTGGAGTTGCATGGAGAAGATGGAGATGATCAAGTCATATTAAAGACATACCCAAGGTGTATATGTGGGGGAAGGGGGATGTGCTTCAAAGAAAGGAAGCTGGGATGAATCACTGCATGCCAGGAAAATACCAAGGCAAGTGGATGTTGGAGTGTTTAACCAGATTCAAAGCTGGAAACATCTCCCCCAGCGAGCAAACCCTAGGACTAGGCCACGCCAAGCAACCCTCAGTCTTTGAACCCAGACCCGGCAGCTCAGGAACATGTCCCCCCTTCCCCAGGCAGCCACAGGGCTCTGAGGGCTCTGAGGCACTAGCAGAAAAGCCAGGCGGGGCAGGGATGAGAAGGCCCTGCAAAGAAGCACAATAAACAACTCAAATATGAACGGAAATGACATCAGCAAAGTGAAGGACCTGTTTATTGCAGATCAAAACAAAACAAACTTCCAAACCTTTTGTGTACACAAGATAACTCTATAAAAAGCCTTCCTAAAATGTCACCAGGGTTGACACATCAGCAGCCCAAGAAAACAGATGACAGTTACTATGGTGGTGGTGGGGGGAGGGAGGGAGGGTTAAGGGGGAGGGAAGGAAGAAAATGTGAAGGGATAGAAAATCAGAAAGGGACAAACACCCAACAAACTATTCCCCTCTCTCCAGAGCCTTAATATTTATTGGTGTTTATAATCTAAAAGCCTTGTCTGTGTTTCACTTAATACAAGGCCAGACAGTGCTGTCTAATGAGGCAGCATTACAATCAGCTTGTAATACTGAATTTTTAATGCTGCCAAGGATTCTGTTACATAATAATATGAAAACCAGAAGCTGGAAAGTGGGTTCGTGGTGACAGGACACTGGAAGCTTTGGGCCACATGCCCCACCAGCCAGCCTTCCCTTCCCTTCCCTTCCTCTGCCCTCTCCCACCTCCTGCTTTGCCATGGGCCCTGTTCAGGAGATCAGTGTGGAAAGCAAGAAGATACCTCAGGAAATCCACTGTTTCTTGTCTTATTATACTCTTTGGCCAAAAGTTTTATTTCAAGAGTTTGAATTCTAGCTTATCTGGGGTTAGAGTCCTCAAAAGAAAATTCTTTGTTTTTGTTTTTTTCTCTCAAGAGGAACTGCTGACAAGACAAGGAGTCCAGGGTAAGGGGTACCTCACTTTAAGCAAACCTAACAATTTGAGGGCAGAAATCACAGAGAGAAAAAGAACGAAGATGGGTGAGAGGTTTGAAGGCAGCTGATCCTATTCACAGCTGCTCACTCAGTTTACATTGGTGTAATTTAAAAGCATATATACAGCCGCCGTTGCTCCTCTCTGCAATACCCCAAGACTGTAAATCTATAACCACTGCAATGATTTAGTGATTAAAAACATGATAACATATTGTGTAACTGCAAACCACAGAACCCCTGCCAACTCTGCTCCAAGATAAAGAGGAAAAAAATACAGAAAATGTGTTGCTTGCAGCGATCTTCCTAAAACCCAAAAGATTTTAATGAAAGAACCTATACAGTAGACAAATCGGAAAAGGGTGAGTGAATTCTATGTGAAGCCAGCAAAAGGGGGGGGGGGGGGAGGGCAGCTTTNGGGGGGGGGGGGGGGGGGGGGGGGCAGCTTTATGTGGGATTCTTTTCCTTGTACTAACAAATTACGACCTAAACATGCCTTTTCTTTTCTCTCTCTCTCTCTTTTTTAATAGTTTGTTGTAACTGGAATAACTGGTCTTGTGTGCTGTCTTGCATATTCAAAGCTGCTTTGTAATCGGATCTGGACACCCAACCTTATTTGCCTGAACTCAACAGGGTTGTTTTTTTTTTTTTCCCTCCCCCTCCTCCTTCGTTTTGTTTTGGACGGACTCAGTGCTGTGGGTTTTCTGTCCTTGCTGGAAGCAGACCTACGCAGGCAGTGACTCTGGTGCCTTTAAGCTCCAGAGCCAACACCTGAGAGGGTGGCACAATTTGTAACATGGCAGGAGGAGCCTAAAATATACACAAAAAAATAAAATCAAAGCAGCTGTCGGGGTTTTGGCCTCTGAACAGCTGACCTGACCCCATTCTGTATATTCTTTTATTTCCCCATGGCAGGATTCCTGCACCTTGGGTCAGATTCTAACTCAGTGTGACCCTGAAAGGAAGACAGTCACTGAGCCCCGGAAAACTGCTCCATATTTAATGGGGGGAGGGGGGACAAGTGCATATACATTCAGATTCCCCCAGTGTAGACACCCACACAGCATGCACTTACAGACATCACACACAAGCAAGGGCATACATGCACGCCCGTGTGCACACACTCTCTCTCTCTCTCTCTCTCTCTCTCTCTCTCTCTCACACACACACACACACACACACACACCTGTCAGGCGTGCAGGCCATGGGGCCAGCTCCAGTGCAGCTTTCTCAGCACACACCACTGAGAGCTTGAACTTTCCTTGTAACCTTGCCCACATCTTTATGCTCACAACTCTACCTATAAACACATACACACGCATAGACCAACACAGCTCCAGACTCTTGGTATGTTTAAAAAGTCCACAGATCCAAACTGCCCCCTCTCCTCCGCAGAGAGGGGGCAGTTTATTCACAGAAATCAATAGGAAAGAGCATTTGCAAATATTTATATAAGCCTTGTGCGTTTCAGCATTAAGTAATTAAAAACTAAAACTCTGCAGGGGGAAGGGAGGAGACGCACAGACAGAGGAAGGTTGCTGGCCTACAGTGGGTTATCCTACCCACACCTCATCTCCCCAAACCACAATCCTTTCAAAACTGACTCTACACTTTTTATGCAATCCTGTTCCTGCCCCATTTGCTAGACTATTTCAAAATCATCTCCAAATATGGATTCACCTACCACCAAGCTTTCAAGCCTGACTATAAGATAAGTGTCTGCATATTTTCTCTCTCTCTCTCTCTCTCTCTCTCTCTCTCTCTCTCTCTCTCTCTCTCTCTCTCTCTCTCCCCCNTAAGATATGTGTCTGCATATTTTCTCTCTCTCTCTCTCTCTCTCTCTCTCTCTCTCTCTCTCTCTCTCTCTCTCTCTCTCTCTCTCCCTCCCTCTCTCCACCACCCCCCTCCCTTACACACATAGAACAATCCTTACTTTTGACAAGGCTTCCATCTCTGGTGTATTCCTCTCTAAATTATTTGCACCAGTTAGGTATCTTACATTATAACATAAGAAGAAGGCCCCAGAAGTGGTAATTCAATAAGCAAATTCCAATCCCCTAAATGCCCCCCCCCAATACTTTCCACTCCCCTGAACCCAGAGGATACCTACACCTTATGGGGTCAGTACCTGAAACCTCCATATGTAAACAGATTCACCAAGAAAAACAATTACAATAAGATGAAGGAGTTTTAAAACGAGCCACTAACGAGTGAACTTCCCCTGTGTTGTTCCTGAGGCTGGGCAGTAAAGTCGGCTTATATTGTGTCTGTAAATCCTCTCTAAGAAGCCCGGCAAGAGAATGGAGGTACCACACTGCACATCCCCTAGAAATTTACAGTAAATGTTGGTACACCAATGCAGCACAATGCCCTATTGATTATGCAGATTCTGATCAATCTTCACCCCCTACCACTTCCCTTGCCGAGGGCCTCCAAATAAGTTGGTCAGTAACTAGCTAGAATCGCAAAGTACGGAGAAACAAGTAATTTTTAAAAAACATAATAAATCCTCAAGTGTCCCCACTGAAAGGGCTTGAGTCTTTTTTTAAATTCCAAAGTGAATTTACGTTCTGTAATTTGCATTACAGTCAACCGATTACCGTCTGTCATATGCTTCAAAGGTACTTAACAAACCCCCTTTAAAAGTCACTAGAACTGGAGGCCAGAAAAAGGCAATCAGCCTCCTTCTTCCCTATAGTCCTTAGATCAAGTTTCAATAATTGAGACCAAATAAAAATTGTCATATTTATGCTACTTCAAAGCAACAAGGGGGGAAAGTTAGGGGTGGGTGATTTTTGAAAGCACTTGTAATCAAAGAATTTGCCAGTGGAAGGACTGTGCAACATCTTGCAAAAGTCAAATTCTCAGCAACAGATTAATTTAAGTAAAATGTATTTTTCAAATTTAATAACGCCCCAAGAAGCCCCCGAGAACGGGGTCCATCCACAATTCAAATACAGTGCATAAAACAGACTTGGAGCTACGACTCTGCAATAGATATGCAAAAAGATGTACATTAAAATGCGTAATGTACAATTCAGAAAGATGGCTTTTGCATCTAAAGGAGAAAATACAAGGGAACAGAGGAGTGGTGCAGGACGAGGGGTGAGAGTGGGGAACGGAAAGTAAACAATCCTAGATCCGCGCGAGGGGGAAGAAAAGAAGAAAAAAAAGAAGGGGGGGGAAGGAATCTTCCGATGTCTCTCCACTCAGCTGGCCAAGGAGAGGCCGGCCAGGCGGGGTGTAGTCCTGGCCGGCGGCGCAGCCCCGAGCCCCCGGGAGCCCCTAGTGTCCGGGGCAGAGCCCCCTCTGGGCGCCGTGGGGCAGGGCGGAGAGCGCGCAGGTAGCGGGCTGGGCGGCCGCCTCGCCCCCGTTCCCCCTCTCGGACCCTGGGGCTCCGGCCCGGCGCCGCGTCCCCCGGCAAGTGGAGCCCCAACGCAGAAGACGCTCGGTCGGCGGGCGACCAGCGGTAGCGGCAGCAGCGGCCGCGGCGACGGCTCCGGGCCGGGTGCGCGCCCCGCGCGGCGGCTCAGCCCGGGGCCCGGGCGTCTCTCGGGGTGGGGCAAAGTTGGGGGCCCGGGGCGGCGGGGGCGGGGGCGCTCGCCACCGCGGACCCCCCCGCTGGCCGCCGCCTTTGTCTCGGCGCCCGGACCCCGGCCGCCCGGCCGCCCTCCCGCCCTCGGCCCGCGCCCTGGCCGGCCCTGGCCGGCGGCGCCTCCAAACTCGCCGCGCGGGCCTCGCCCCGGGCGCCTCCACCCTCCCGGGGGTCGCCGGCGGCCGGCTGCGGCTCCGCGGGGGCCGGGGAGGAGGGGGCGGCCCGGCTCGGCGGCGGCGGCGGCGGCGGGAGGAGGAGGAAGAAGAAGAAGAGAAAGAGAAAGTTTGGCGCAGGGGGAAGGCGAGCGGGACGCCGCGAGCGAGCAGGGCGCGGGCGCGGGGAGCGCGGGCGGCGGCGGCGGCCGGGCGCGGGAGCCGGGAGGGGGCAGGACGAGCCCCATGCAAAGCAGCCCGGGCGCCCCGAGGAGCCCCGCGTCCGGGCGGTGGCGGCGGGAGGAGGAGGAGGAGCAGGCGGCGGCGGCGGCGGCGGCGGCGGCGGCGGGAAAAAAAAAAGAGGGAAAAGTTGCCACTTACGCGGTTGCTTCTCCGGCGGCGGCGGCTGCAGCGGCGCTGCTGGCGGCGGCGGCGGCGGCGGGAGCTGGCGGCGCTTTTAATCCCGAAAAGAGGCGCTCGGGCCGCGGAGCCCATCAAGGCAGCAGCGGCGGCTGGCGGGGGTCGGCGGCGGCGGCGGCGGAGGACGCGCTGCTGGCGGCGGCGGCGGCGGCGGCGGCGGAGCTGGAGCGCGCTCGGCGGAGCCCGGGGCGGGAGGCGGCCGCAGCCGAGGAGCCGGAGCCGCCGCCGCCGCTGCCGCCGAGCAGCATGGTTGGCGGGGAGTTTACAGCCCCCGGAGCGGGCAGGGGCCACGGAGGAGAAGCGGCGGCGGCGGCGGCAGCGGCTCTAGGCTGTAATTGGGATGCAAAGCAGGCGGCGGCGGCGGCGGCTGCGGCCGGGAGGAGGAGGAGGAGGCGGCGGCGGCGGCGGCGGCGGCTGCAGCGGTCGGAGGGGACGCGCTGGAAGTGGGAGCTGATGAGTGAAAAGAAAAAAAAGTCTTTGGATCTTTATTCTGCTAATTAGTTTCCTGCAAAAAATGGCTGTGATTAATTCAGTGCGCATGTGCTTCATTACCCAGGCACGACGGGAAGGGCTAATTAGCCACCTTCTGGATCAATAAGATTCAGCAAAAAAGAAAAGGGGGAGGTGGAGGGAGGCAGAGGGGAGGAAGGGAGGAAAAAAAAAAAAAAAAACCAGGGGAAAGTGATGAGCAGGGCAAGGAGAGCAGGAAGAGAGGATGGGAGAAGAGCCCGGGAAGAGGGAGAGAGGCACCAAAAGTTTATGCATGTATTAAAAACATACACACACCCGGCACGCGCGCGCGCGCGCGCGCACACACACACACACACACACAGAAGTGAAATGAAGAGAAGCAACAATAGGAACCTGGCTAAGATTTTTTTAAAGATTTTTTTCCTTTCCGTTTTTCCCCCTTTTCTTTCTCTCTTGGTTTTTCTACTTCTCTTCCTTCCTTTTTTTTTTTTGGGGGGGGGGTGGCACAAATTCAGCAATGTTTAATCAAATAGGAAAAGAGCATCTTCAAAGCCGAGAGGAGGGGGCAGTAATGGAGTGGGACAGCTTAAAGCAAAGATTTAAATGAAAGAGCAAAGCAGCACCAGAGACTTAGAATAGAGACCACTTTAAATTGCAAATCTGAGATTTTTTTTTTTAAGGAGGAAAATTACCTTCTCCACATCAGAGGACAGATAAAGAAAATATGGAGAAAACTTTAACACATACCATAGACCAGAAAACACAGAATATGTTAATTGTGTCTTCTGAAATAAGATGCAATCAATCTTCGCTGGTCCTTTGGATAGAGAAGAGAAGGGGGAGTGATGATTAGTAGAAATAAAGGGGGAAAGTGAATCAGAACTGAAAGGGGGGTAACTTAAGGGAAGACAAGGAAAGGAGAAGCCGCACTTGGAAACAAGTATAACTTTCTACCTTTCTGGACTTAAGAGAAAAGTAAAATCAATTTTCTCGTGTAAAACCTGGAAAGCAGATGTTTTCAAAACACAGGAAGCTATTTTGCCATCAAAAGCAGGGATGTAATAAAGGCAGTGAAAAATAATTTCAGATTAAATTCATAAGAAAGAAAGCCAATATATTTAAATAGCGAGGAAAGGTCTAGAGTGTAGGAAGGGGGAGAAATTACATACCCCTCCCCTGATGCCAAAAAAAAAAAAGTCTTGCAGCTACCTCTAACAGTTAGTTGGGAGCAGTCTTGAAGCCAAAGGGCTTGAAATGAGAGGATGGATTTCAGATAAAGACTAGGAGCAGTACATCCCAGCAGAACCCAAAGGAGATCCCTGGAATCAAAGACAGCAGCCAGGGACCCTGCTACTGTACCGATCCCAGTACATCAAAGCCATCACTTAGGCGGTGTACAGTACCACCAAAAAGCAAGCAAACAAACGGAGAAGAACAAGAGTCAGTCAGAGTCAGTCTCTCTCTCTCTCTCTCTCTCTCTCTCTCTCTAATCCTAGCTTTAGCGTCACTGTTTCTGCAGTAGATTTTAATGACAACTATGTGTTTATGTAAGTTCAAAATATGAACTGGTACCATTGCAATTACAATGTCTGGAATAAAATTAAATGCAATTTGCACTTTAAGTGATCTACAAACAAATGTAAAACCAGCATTAATGATTTTGAAGGCATTATTAGTGAATCTTGTAAAATCAGGTAGAGAGCACGCACTAAAACTTATTTTTCTTGGAAAAAAAATCTTGCCCCAGTCTAGCTGGATTATTTATTTGAGAAGGCATGTGGGATAGAATCAGGAGATCTGTTTGATTAGAAAGGGATTCTTCATTTTGAGAGATTTTTTTTTTTTTTTCCAATGCTCTTAAGAGCATGCAGCTTCTTAGTCAAGACTAGGGGGGAGAAAACCGGTTTAGGATTTTGCAGGGTTACCTCATCTAATCCTTCTGAATTCACTCTGGGAATAATGCTGTTTTATTTAGGGGGAAAAAAAGAGAAAATACATTTAGAAAAATTGGGGGTTTCCTCTCCATGAGCCCAATCTGGATTACCATTCAAACTTTTCCTGGCTGCTTCTCCATGCAGGACAGTTGATCAATACAGCGAGTCCAGCCTGGCTTGCTACAGGTTTCACCAGTCAGTGCCTGCAAAACCTTTGTCATTTTCTAAAAATAAAAAAGCTAAAAGTTATTGTAGAAGAAGGGGCTTTTTTTTGTCCCCCGCACAATGTGTCTTTTGTGAGGTTAATGCCATTCTGGGCTCTCGATAGCCCTGGACAATGGAAACTCTCCAGGAGCCTGCAAAGACTCTGGCTTTTTTCTCCCTTGATTTTTTTTTTTTTTTTAAGACAAGGATGAAACATTCCTACAGTCCAAAAGCAACTTCTACTTTGATTAAATAAATATTTATCTTTATTGTAGCCATTGTATATTTTTACCTTCAGTTTGTCCGGTTTCTTGATTATTATTTTAAATTTTTCATTGGCAACAGTTAATCTCTTTTTTTTTTCCCTTTCAGTCCAAAGTGCAGGTCAGTGTAAAATGTAGCAGACTGAAAGAAGACTGGTTAAATTCTGAATTTTTCCATAACACATCAGGTAAGGAAAATTGTTCAGACCCTCAGGAGTATATTTGGTTCCTATTTGTCTTCATGAGTCTTCATAAATCTGTTAGTTTATTTTTTTAAGATGTAGCAGAATTAAATATTTCCTTGTAGATCTTGAAAATTCACTTAATTTTTCTGTATTTTCTTTTAAAAATTTCATAGTACTAGAAGCGAACTTGTAGCTTGTTTCTTATACAAAACGGCACGGGGGAAGTCAGAATCTCCACTAGGATAGGCTTTTGGGGGGATATTGTGGATATAAATGTATTTATGTTGCAATATAGGAAAATGTCAGCTTAATCTGGTAAATACTTATGCTAATTTTACTGAGTGAATTCGTTATAAGGAAGAGAGGTACCAAGCTTGTATGACTGGATAATGCTTAGGCGATAATTCAACATCTATGTGGATTATTTTACATACAAAATGAAAAAAGGATCAAGAAATTAAAAATCTAAACCCTTCATTTAGCTGGCAAGAGGGCAGAACATTTTAGACCATTCTGTTTTAAGACACTTACAGAAGGGAGGAATAGTGGGATGTAGGGTAAATATTACAATGATGTATATTATTTCTCTGCCTCTTGCTGAAATAAATGGATATATCCACAAAGATATATGCATAAATGGCCACATAAATATACATTTGAATGCCTTTAGATGTCTTTGCATCTTATGTGTAAGTGAATATATGTGCACAAAAGTATATAAGGTGCACATAAATGCAGGTACTGTACGGAGCTCTAGGAGTGCCTGCTCGCTAGGGGTTTGTTTCCAGATCTGTTTGAGGCTTTTTTTTTTTTTTTCAAATATAACACAGAAATGTTGATTTCATGATGAAGAGATGGCTGGTGAATTTGAGTAAGAATCTGATCCCTTGCAATTTTCATAACCTGGAGTTGCAATGTGAGCAGCTATTATTTGGTCCAAGAGCTAAAAATGCAATGGGCCAGTTTTAAGGGAGAAGGGAGGTGAAGGAGCTCTCACTTCCAAAGAGCCTTGCTTCTGGGCCCTGGATTTTCTTCTGTTGGGGGACTGGGTGACACAAAAACAAAAAAGAAAAAAAGAAAAAGGAGGAGGAAGAAAGGAAAACCCCTTGTGGATGCTGGGAGGTTGAAAGGACGCCTCTCCGAACAACTCCAGAGATAGATCTAAGAGAAGGGCTGCTGGGTGAAGAATGTGCGGGTCCCTTTCTGAATGTGTATTGTTATTCTAAGTCTATTGTATATACGTGTTACTGTCCTTTCATTTGCCACGACAACATATGGATCCCATAAATGCAGACATGCCGAAGTGCATCTGTCTGGGTAGTTAACACGATCCAAACATCCCTCTTCGTTCCGCTAACTCGGGCTCTTCCTCGGGCTCCCCGGCAGTGCTCCGGGCTGCCGGCTGGTGCCCTGGCTCACAGTACCCTGCAGTCTCGCCTTTCTGTGGCCCTGTGGTGCGATCCAAGGTGCTGCGAGGGGGAGGCGGGCTGAATGCTGAGCCGGGGTCAGAGGCTTTGCTGCCTGCTGCCCCCGAGAACGCGGGGAGGAAAGGGTTAAGCAGCCAGAGCTTAGGGAAGGGGCTGCGTGCATCCCAGAGTGAGGTGCAGGCACCAGCAGCTGTGATTTAGGGGTCAAGTCCGAGATCACCTTTCTCCTGCCTCTGGAAATGGCAGAAGATGAGGTAGGGAGGGAGAAACTGCCAGGTGCTGCACTTGGCGCTCCATCCATCTGTCCTCTCCCTCCACCTCCCAACCCACCCCCTGACCCCAAGACAAATCGAACAGTTCCCCTTTCTCCTCGGGGTTTGGGGTGAAGTTCTGAGCATCCAGAACTGCCCCATCTGCAGCTCTGCCCAATGGTTAAACCACTGTGCCCTCAACTTCAAGTCCCAAATCAGAAAGTTTGCTCTTAATGTACCAGAGGGTGAGCAGCTGGGTCTGAATAAAAAATGCTCCCCTTTTGCAGAAAACAAGGATGCCTTTGCAGGCTGGCTGTTGGCGCCAGCCCCTCAGACCCAGGTCACAAGCCTCATGGTCCTGAGCGCATGTACACAGTGGTGTCCATTACATGCAGCTTCTTGCTTTGTGCCCATGTTCTCAGTCAAAAGCTTTCTTCCCCCAACTCAGGCAGCCCGTAGAATACTTTTGTCAAAATATTTTTCACGCCTGAAAGATAACCAAAAACCAAACTCAGATTTGTGTCTGAGGTGTTCCACTGGAAAAGAGCAAAGCCTCTGAAGTTTCCTTTTGTGTTGGCCCTGAGCCGGGTGCAACCGGTTGTGTCTCCAGTGCCCAGGTGAAGTCCTGGGTTGGCAGGGCTGCGTGCACAGTGCCCGCAGAAAGGGCTTTACCTGACTACTCGAACCCACCCCCACAAGGTTGGACTTTTGGACAAGGACAACTCTTTTGGAAAGTTAGTTCATGAAAAAGGAGTTTCTGGTGGGAAGACAACTAGCTCGAAATGACAGTGGGATGGGAATTAGATCCCGGGCGGGGGACAGGAGAGAGGTGGGCAGTCCTGTGAGTGCACGGGGAGACCAGTAAGCAAGGAGGTCCCGGACCCCGCGAGGTGGGCACAGCCGGCTGGCTTAGTGCTGTGCTTCCCAGACGCCCTTCCAGCTGCTAGTCTGAGGGCAAATCACCCCGATTTCAGCTTTTGCTTCCAGGGCCAAGAGCCGAACAGCTGGTCCAGAAGGCAGCTGAGGTCTGTCTTCGTAGCCCCGCCACCCCTAACCTCACTACAGTCTCCAAAACATAGAAATCAAACCAAATTGGCCGCTAGAGTCTAGAGAGGTTTTATCCCTGGGGCAAGGGGGAGGGAACAAACCTTTTTCCCCCCTTCTTTTGAACTCCTGATTCAAAAGAGACCACAACCTACTCTTGAGTGCCATCCCCAGTATGTGGATTGTGAATATGTTTCATTCTTTTTTTTTTTTTTTTCCTATTTCTCAGAAGTAAAACCTTTAAAGAATTAGCCCCAAACTTGGCGCTCCTATGCCAGGTCCTTGAAAGAGTTCCAAATGATAAAGCTTGCCCTTCATTTCAAATACATGGCGCATTGTGAAAATGCAGGGCAATTAGTCAGTTCCAAGGTTTGAGTCAGATCCCCAGTTTCATAGGCTCCTTTGCAACCCAATTTCCTAGGCTTCTTTGCAATGGAAATCTGAAATCCAACCTTGGGGCAAGAGGCCACTCGGAGCTAGTGGCTCTCCTGAATTTCGCACGCTAGCACCACCGGTGAGCGCTGGCTTCCCTTTTGGTGACCTGGTACAAGAAGTTTGCACTATATCTAAACCCTGGGGCAGGTGAGAACAGAGAGACTAACCGCATCGCCTTGCAACAAGGTGAACAACTCCAGGATAAGAGACCCTCTGTAAGGCTACGGATCGCTTTAGGGATTTCCAAAGGCATAACTTGGAAGGAATGATCCAGTCTTTCTGCTTGCCAGCCAGAGGCAAAAAAAAAAAAAAGAGGGGGTGTGGATGGGTGGGGGTTGAGGTGGGGATCCCTGACAGGGGCTTTGAGCCTGGGAGCAGGGCTGCGGGGGGCAACTGAGACCTGGTGCCCATTTGCATGTCTAACCCTGCGAGAGCTGGTGTGGGGAGTGGGCGCCTATAGTAGCATGTGCATTGTTGACACACAGACACACACGTCTGCGCTAATGGAGGGATGCACGGCTGAGCAGTCCCCCCCATGCCTGCACTTCTTGCAGGCTTGACTTGTTTAATGGCCAGGGAATTGAGTGCCTTTACCTCCACTGCCCCCCCCCTTTTTTTTTTTTTTTTTTCTNGCACTTCTTGCAGGCTTGACTTGTTTAATGGCCAGGGAATTGAGTGCCTTTACCTCCACTGCCCCCCCCCTTTTTTTTTTTTTTTTTGCTGAGAAATATAAAACGGTATCTATGCCATGTACATATTCTGAGGAAACGTGCATATTTTTTTCTTGAGAAATACCTGGCGTCATAATATTTCTGATTTAAGGAGTGAGGGAAATCTTTGAAGTGGAGGAAATCAGTAGGGGCCGAACTATCTTTTCCTGATTTTTTTGTGCCTCTCCTCAAAGCCAGTAATGGAATTTAAAATGAGTGATTCCCAGTCCTCACCCTCCCTCCCATTCCATTTCGCTCTCTTCATCCCAGAAAACATCTGTGGTAACCAACTGCACGTCTGAGGGTCGGTTTAAAGAGAAACAAGGTTTGGGGCATATATCAACTTTCTTTTTCTTTTTCAAATGAAGCTGAAAAAAATTCCAAGGACAATTTAAGCACCAAACGGCATCAAACAGATATTTTTCCAAAGCAAAAAATTTCCAATTCGTTTGTTTCCCATTCTTAGAAATAGAGAAAAACGCAAACCCGATCTTCTTGCGCACGGATGACACGAAATTTGGGGCCAGTGGGTGGAGGGCAGGGCACAGTCCCACCAGGTCCGAAGAGTCTGGTGCATGCCAGGCCCGGGGTGCAAGGGTGGGGCTTGGGCGTCCCACTGGCTATCCCGAGGGCCCAGCTTTTGCCAGGGGAGTGGGTGGGGCGGTGACTCGCTTTGAGCACGGTCACTTCCCTGTTTTAATTGCAGGGCTCCGCAGGGCTGGGGGACATTGGATGGCAGGCATTGTGGAGACCAGGCACTGTTTCCTCCTTCCCAAGAACCTTAACCTCACCGATCCCCCCCGACAGTTTCTGGAGACGCTGACCACAATTCACAGAGCCAGCTTGCGCATCCCTGACGTCTGTCACACCCAGACCCAGTTTAGAAAACCTTTATCCTCCAGCTGTTTCAGGGCTACCAAGGAAGCAGCCCCTCCTCCATCCCCCTCAGCCCCCAGTACCACCTTCCCTCGGGCCCCTGGAACGGAAGACTGGAGAAATTAAGCCTGCGGAACCGCTGCCCTGGGACTTCGGAGCCCCATGCAGGTGTGCGCGTGGCATGATCCTGCAGCTCCTCCGCTGGGCGGTGCGGTGGCCCCCAGCAGAGCCATTAGAGCATCCCATTGTGTCCTCCAGAAATACCACCCGGTCCAAGACCTGCCCCAGAAACTGTCTGAAAAGTGAGGGGCACAGCGGCAGAAGCGCCTCGCAGGGGTCGCCTGAACTGCCCAGGCCCAGCACCTGCCTCCGGCTCCGCTCACTTCCCACTCCCCACCCCTGGCCGCTTTGGTTCAGCTCCCTTTCCCCTGGATAGCTGTGCTTCACAGCTTCTCGGGGACACAGGTACCCCAACCAAGTACCCCGAGCGCGAGCGGAGGTGCAGACACAATGTGGGCGGGGGGAGTAGAGGAGGGGGCTTGGGGGGGTGGGGATTGTTAGGCAGAGTTGTGGGCCCGGAACCCAACTGCAGGAAATCACTGAATGGTATTTCCAAGCTATGGCTCTGGGTGAGGCCTGGGGCAGGAAGGTGGCTCTGCACCCTGCAGTCCCTGGAGAACTGGAGTGGAGAAACCCCCCCCACACACACACACCCTGTTCCACACAGAGGCAGACCAGAAACAGGGCTGGCCAAGGAAGTGGGAGTGGATGTCCAGGGTTAGCGAGGGGCCGATTTTTGAGAAGTGTCTGTGTCTATGTGTTTGGTTTTGCAAGATTCCCTCCCTCTCGTTTTGTCTGGGAAGCAAAAGAAAGCGGGCAGATTTGTGCCGACCCCTCTTCCCGCAGTCTGGGAACTCGGCAGCAGGAAGAATTGCTCATAACGACACTTAAGCCCCGACACTTGAATGCTAAAGGTTAAACTTACAGTCTTCGGGGAAGGGCTTCCTGCCAACTGGAACAGTGGAGTGCGCTGCTGCAGGCTCTCCGCCACCCCGCCCTGCCACTCGCTCCAGGTACATCCAGTGTCTGGGATCTTGGCTTTTGTCACTTCAAAGACGGTGCCCCTCAGAGCTAGCTTTACTCCACCACTCCTTGCCCCCGCCTCCAGGGCACCTCTTCTTCCTTGTCTGCCTTCTATTTTGCCTCAGTTTTTTATACCTCAGTTTCTTTTTGGGACCCCTGACCTATGGATTGCAGTTAGTTTCTGCTGCCCAGCTGAAGTGAACCGCCCTTTGCCACAAAGACAGGTGGACACCACACTTGACTCCTTGTCCCTTGGCTCTGGGTATATGGTGACCCCTGAAGCTGGGTGCCAATTCGAACCAAACTAAATACATTGAACTTAGTGCCCAGCATGGAGGGGCGCAGGGGGACCCTGGCTAAAAAGAGACAGGTTGGCAGAAGGCCAGATTTGGGGGCAGGGAAGGTTCCCACAAAGGAAATCTCTGGGAGACTGGGACTTGGAACACCTCTTCCCTTCCCTTCCTGAATCCTCCTCCCACTTGATGGTAAGGGTGAAACAGGTACCCTTTAAAAAGGCACCCCAGCAGTGGATGGTGGTTTAGTGAAGAGGTGGAGATTAAATGCTCCTTTTCCTACCCTCCCTAGCTGGAGGGCCTCCATTCATCCACACCTACTGCATGTTAGTTCCCCCAACAGGAGCTGAGTAACTGCATTCAATTCTCCCAGAGGTCATGAGAAACTGCTCTTACTTATCCCATTTTATAGATGAGGAGTATCAGACTCAGAGAAGTGAAGCTCACACAGCCATTAAATGACTCGGTTGAATTTGAACCCAGGTCTGGCTGACTGTAAAGTTATTTCCATTATACTGGCTGCCTCCTGTCAAGGTCAGGAGAACCAGAGACCCAAGAGAAAAGGAAAAGAGATACAGGCTGAGGGGAGGGAAAGCAAACAACTCTGGGATGGCTTCTCTGGTAGTGACAAGGACTCAGGTCTAGGGGGGGACGTGGCACCAAAAGTCACAGAGGGGGTCCCTGACAGACACAAGCAACAATGAAATTCAGCAGTGGCAGAGACCCACCCAGAGTGACAGCGGCCTGACAGCACACTGAAACCACTGCTCAGGGTAGCCCCGGATTTGCTAACCCTGGATTTGCACTGGCCATGCCAGGGGAAGTTCCTAGCAGTCTTGTTTTGTTTCTCTTTGCAATTTTTTTTTTTTTTTTTTTACTGTGTCTGAAGCTCAGACAAGTTCCTCACTCCTGTGAGTCAGCAGGGCTAACAGGAAGGGATGATCAGATGACCGATTACTCATGAACAAGTATGAGGAAATCCAGTAAACTTGAAAGAGGAGAGGGCAGTGATATCCAAATGGCAGCCTCGGAGGGTCTCCTGGTCATCACAGGACTTGTCCCAGCGGCTCATTTTTGCAGACCCCGGGTGTGGGGTGGGCGGAGGGCACCATGTGCAGCAGCAGGCCTGCAGCTACCTTGCCCGCTTTGTGGAGACTGAGGTCTGGCTGAAGGAGACTGTTCCACCAACTAAGGCTCCCACCTGAACCGCCAGATTCAGGCATCAAAGCCCTCCTTTGGGCTGGGGGGTCCTGTAAGGTGAACATTGTCGCAGCCTCATGAGCGAGGTCTCTGGGCTTAGCTGTGCTGACTTGGGCTGAAGCTGCACATCCGTGAGTAGGTGCAACTGGGCAGGGCTGGCCAGGCCTACACAGAGGGGTTGCTAAAAGCCTTGTTAAGGAAGTCCTCCTAACCAGCAATCCAATTACATAATGCTGCAAAAATAACTCTGGGCTGGGAGTGCTGTCAGAATGACGTATTTTGTTAACGGAGATGGGTATCACATATCTATCTTTCAACCCAAGGGCTGAAAATCCACTTGGGACACTGATGGGCTCCCCCTCCCCCTATAACAAAAGAAGGTTTTTTGTTTTGTTTTTTTGGGGGGGCGGGGAACAGCCAGGATGCACATTTTTCTCACTCCTTTCCCCCTCAGGTGCAACTCAAGTCAACGGTTTAATTTGGCTTTATTCTGCCAGCTCCAAATCCATGTATAGAGTCACATAAACTCAAATTAGCCTTGCAGATGAAAGGGATCTGGGGGTATGGTGGCTGGAGGAGCAGGGTGGGGACAAATTAGC
This sequence comes from Galemys pyrenaicus, assembly GCA_019455555.1. Classification (NCBI taxonomy): domain Eukaryota; kingdom Metazoa; phylum Chordata; class Mammalia; order Eulipotyphla; family Talpidae; genus Galemys; species Galemys pyrenaicus. Next base: position 1,194,102 of record JAGFMF010011631.1, read on the forward strand.
TTATGATTGCTATCTAGACTAGACCAGGACCCCTATACACTGGTCAGCTGGTTCCTAGATTTAAAACTGCATCTCGGGAGCCCGCTCAAGCCTGGAAAACAAGCCAGTCGGTCACTCTACCTCCCACAGGCTTGGGCCAAATTTCCACAAGGACAGAAAATTCTGAATAAGATAAAGCAGATCCTTTCCAATGCAAGACTACTCAAACAATGATCTAAATGAAGTATTTCATCATAGATGCAAAGGCCCCATTTTCGAAGAATTTGAAGCACTACACCCCACTCCCACCTTTTAGAATGGACTCTCTCCAAGTGAAAAAAATCACCTATTCCACTTTGATTTTCAGATAAAGTGGTCACACATGCTTTTGCCATCTTAAAATACCCTGAACCACCATGCTTTGCTTGGGGACTGTTTTACATAATTTCAGGAGGAAAAAAAAAAACCTGCTAGAAAGTCATAGCATCTTGCCTTGCACCTATTCTCTTTCCTGGGGTCTCTGTGCCTCCCTGCAGCACCTGGTCACACACTGAACTGTAGCAAACTCCTTGACTATTCTCCTTGAGACTGTGAGCATTTTTTCCCTAATGTTGATAATCACAGCATCTGATCCTTTCATTCTCAACGGCAGTTTTCCAATCCACCCTTAATCTAGACCCATCTGACCCCCTTCCTAAGAAGACAAATGAGGATAAGCCAGCCCCGCACCAAGACACAGCATTTGAGCTTAGATTTACATTCATCCCCACCTCCATTCTTTTTAAAAAGCAAAATGTCTCTAAACTCCTTGAGCTAATTATAAAAGCAAATAGCTTCCCCTCCCTGAGTCGTAGTCCCTGGCTCGTAAAAATGCAGTTCCACTCCGAGACCACCTTGTCGCCCACATGAAATCTGGCGTGTTTAGGGTGCCTCAGAAAGGAAAGGGTGAGCGGCAGCTCCTCCTACCCCCCTCCCCCCTCCCCCAGGCGCTGCCTTTATGGAGTCTATTTCCAGTCTGTTTACCTGGCAAGGACCACGTGACCAATCCAGAAGGAAATGCTGACATCATTGTCTCTCTCTCACACTCGCTCGGCCTCCCTCTTTCCATCCCTCCCTCCCAGCCCTCTTTGCCCGCATTCCTGCACCCACCCTCCGCCTCTCTGAGAGCCGACCCCTCCCCCAACACTCACGCCTTCTCCCACTTATTTCTCTGCCTTTCTCATGTCACACTTTCCTTTGTTTTCTCTTTCCTTGTAGGCTGTCTCATGGACTGTCTCGGACACACACACACACACACACACACACGCGCGCGCGCGCGCACGCGTGTGCGTGACCCCCACCCCCACCCCCTCTTCTTTGCTTTTCCTTCCCCTCAAGCCTTTCTTCCTCTTTCACTCTATTAGCGCTGTGGCTATCGAGTCTTCACTCGGTTTTTAAAATACACGTGCTCTTTATCGATTCGAGATTTCTAAACCAAACCAAAATAAATAAAAAGTCTGGAAGGCTTAGAAACCCTTCTCGGCCACGGGTGGGGGGAGGGCAGATCAAGGCTGCTTGCTCTGTCCAGCCACTTCAATTTCCTGCTCCAGTGGGCTTAGAGATTTAGGTGTTGGGGCTTTGGGCAAACATGCCGTCTTTATTTATTTATTTTCAGCGCTTTCCCTTCCAGTTTCCCTCCCGCGTCTCCAGCACAGCTACAGCGCAGGGTGCACTCCCTCTTGACCCACAGCAGGCCCTTAGAGTCCCGCTGCCTTGGGCAAGGGGGCACGTGCAACCAGCTCCTGCTACTTGGAGTCCTCATTGTGTAAGGGGCCGAAGAAGCTGCTCAGCCTCCTCCCGGGCCAGGCCCCCAGAGCCAGAGAGGCGGGGCCAGGGCAGCGCAGGTGTCTCCTGTCTGTCCAGAGGGTGATTTCTATCAGGAATCCTAAAGCAGGGCTCTGGGGCTCTGCCGCTCGGAGGAGCTGTATGTACTGGTGCACACAGGTACACAGCCAAAGCAAGCCGTTCAGAGGAAATGTGTAATAAAGGAATAGGAGGAAACAAACTGTCCTTATGGGAAGGTGTACATGTGATGTCCCTAGAGACCACCTCGAAAGTAGACCCTGAGGTGGGGAATCAGAGGAAATGGTTCCCTGTGAGGCGGGCAGAACAGACTCATGTCTTGTGTCTTCCCTTCTGCTCCCACCTCCCATCTCCGGGTGACATTTCCTGGGCTCACTCACCCTTTAGTTTGAGACAGACACTGAGATGGAAGGAGGCATGGGAATGCATGCACGCGGGAGGGCACTTGGTCACCACTGTTTCAGTCTGAACTCAAAACCCCGGTGTGCTTGAAGCAGAGGTGCCACCAGGAGCAGAGTGTTCTAAGGCCCATATTCACCACTCGGTTATACAGGAAATCAGAAAGACAGCATCCTGTTGGAAGACCCTAGTGGGTTCTAGAGATACAACCTGCATGTTAAAATAGGGTTGGTCTTCAATGTTCAGGTGCATTCCTATTTCTTGAGAAACACCGCCAGTCCATTCAAATGGCCCTGCCGGGCAATCAAAAGACAATCAGATATTCTGAGGTTACCCTGTGCAGACCTTTTCACTGATCGGTGGACAAAGCTAGAAAGGAGGCCCAGTCATAGAAATGGCTCTTTAGGCACATGAGAATCGACATCCTCTTCAGATAGTCCAGGAAACCAGAACTTTATACGGGCTTTAAATATGTTGTACAAGTTATAACTTTTTAAAAATATTTATTTTTTATTTATTTATGCATAAGAGAACTGGGGGATATAGGCCAGAGGTATGGTGGGGTGAAAGGACTCACCAGAGACAGAGTGAAGAACAGAACAGGTGGACAGACTGAAATACTCTTCTAAAGGGAGCAGTGGGCAAGACAGGAGAGGTCTGCTGTGCCATGTGGGTCAGCTCCCTGGTCGGGGATAGAACTTGTGCTGTAGTGGCGCAGATGCTTCACAGTGCTGTGACTTAAGCCCTTGTGCTACGAGGGAGGCCCCCGATTTTCTAATTTTAAATGTCCAAGGACTCACTATCTTGAGAGGTCAATTAGGTAGCTAGCTCTCTTGGTCAATTAAATGATTTTTGTGGTTTTAAAACCCAAAAAAGTACAATAGAGAATCTTAGTGTCATTTTTATCATCTCCATGAGTATTTACAGGGCCCCTGTCAAACGAAAAATACAAAATAAGGGCCTCCCTAGGGGTGCAAGGGCTTAAATCTCAGCAGTATCAATCTATCACCAGCCACTGCAGCAAGAGTTCGATACCTGGCCAAGAAGCTGACCTACGTGGCGCAGCAGACCTCTCCTGTCTCACCTGCTGCTCCCCTCAGCAGGTTTTTCAATGGACCTGTCTGTTCTGCTCCCCACTCTGTTTCTGGTGAATCCTCTCACCCCCACACCTCTGGCCTACAGCCCAGTTCTTGTTTGCATAAATAAAACTTTAAAAAGAAGTAAAAATACAAAATAATAATAATAGTAATAATAACAATGTTGAGCATATTTTTCAAACTCCTAGCTGTGGTTTTAGGATGCTTCTGTTACAGTGTCAAAAATGGTTATACATTTTGTCCAAGTAAAGTCAGGGTGGTAGACAGAAGTGATAGAGAATGGTGGCAGTTATATAAAAACATAGAAGCTCCCTGGGTCTTTTTATATGGTGCCTTTTAATTCTTGAGGGGGCTGGGAAAGGATGGTTCTCCCACCCTTGAACCCAAGCCCAGTGGTGGAGGCCCCTAGTTCTCACATTCAACTCCCTAGGTAGGTTTCCCAGATTAGTTTACAACTATAGAGGCACTAAAATAATGTCAACAAGAGCCATTTGTTTTACTACCTAATACCTATGCCAGTGTGGAATGGACTTGCATTTATGAATAGATTTGTATTCATGTTATGGGTTACCCCGCCTACTTCCCCAAGAATGGGGACCATATGGAACATACAAGAAACACAGCTCCATAAACACCTTCAGTGCTAATTGGTACTCAGTGATACGCCCGTGGTGAAGAGGAGAATAATGATAATGTTGATGATGCTTATGCTGATGATGACAATGATGAAGGCACTGACTTGCTAATAATGATTCCAGGATATAAACAGTCCTGGCCATAGAGGCAAGCTTAGCAAAGCCTGAGTAAATGAATGAATGAATGAAGTTTAATACTTCCACTGGGTGTTTTTCTGAGATCTGATTCTTCTTTAAAAATAAAACATTAGGGCCACCCTGGTGGCGCAGCGGGTTAAGCAACACACTATGAAGCAAACCGCAGCCACTGCAGCACGAGTTCCATCCCTGCCATCCCTGCCACCGGCCAGGGAGGGGACCCACATGGTGCAGCAGACCTCTCCTGCTGTGCCCGCTGCTTCCCTCAGCAGTGTGTTTCAGTCGATCTGCCTGTTCTGCTCCCCGCTCTGTCTCTGGTGACTCCTCTCACCTCCCGCAACTCTGGCCTGTACCCCAGCTCTTGTACACATAGATAAATAAATCATAAAAAAAATTAAAAAAAAATAAAACATTACTTCTTAGAAGAAACCATTTCAACTGTGTAGCCTGTGGGCTGAACTAAAATGACTGACCAATAATACGAGATGGATTGATAATCACTTTTCATCATCAGCGGTGACCATTTAGAAATACACACACACGGACATACATGCACAGGACATATATGATAGAGGTGCTTAGTATGTCTTTATTTCAAAGTAGATGGTCCCAAAACAGAAACTCCTCTGCTGACACTGAGACCATGGAACTTCATTCCTAATCTGCTCAGGGCAGGAGTGAAAGAGATGGTGGTAACTCAGGACAGATGCACCTTGATAGTCAAAGAAAGCCCCAAAGCCACAGGTGGACACACCTTGCAATGATATGCAAAACAAAAACCAATAAACAAATTTAGAAACAAAGAAAAGGAACTAAATTGCAAGAAAGAACCCTTAACTAACATCCAGAAGAAGCAAAGTCTCTTAAAACTTGAGTGCGGAATAGTCACCAAAGATAAAGGTTCTAGCCCAGCCATGGCCCTGGCCAGGAAGTTTGTTCTCCTTGTAAAGTGGATATAATGTTACACACTCCACAGGGCTGCCTGAGAATTCAATGAGATGATACCTTCAAGTATCTCCCACTGTGCCTGGCATCTGAATGGTGTTCTACACTTGGTAGAAATGGTTCATGTAATAACTCTCGGTTGGGTGTGAACGTACTGCATAAACTAGAGCATCCTAAGCAAACCCTAGACATTATTTTTTAAGGCATTATTGGGATTCTAGGTTAAATCTGTTAGTTTTGGGAAATGGGGCCAAGACTGATAGATTATCAAGGAAAAACTGTCTCCAGATACTGGTATCTGGTATACCTAATTCCAGCCATAAAATTACAGAAATATGAGGAATGCTAGCGCCCACCAGACAGCCTCTGGGGGGGCTTGTCAAGATTAATAGCTAAAAATGATACACATTATAAAGGTGCTAGGGCTCCCTGCAGCAGAGGGGGTATGTAAATCCACAGAATAATCATCAAAGTAATATCATCACCATTGCTAGCAACAGACCCTTTCTGAGGCTGGAATAGAATTTCCAGAAGTATCCTTCCTTTTTGGAATTACAGAGCATGACAGATTTATTTCCACACATCTCACTTGCATTCAGAGTTATTGTTTCCTCTTGGTTCTCCCCGCCACCCCGCTTTGGTGATAGAGAAGCCTGAGAACCGATTCTGTCAGGAAATTCTTGGGGAATTTTCAGAAGGATGTACAAGCAGGGTAGATAAATGACTACGAGCAGCCAGCATTTATTCTATTTTATAAAATATATATTCATAACTGATCTTCTGAGTATATCTGAATAATCAAAACCATGAACGACAAACATATCAGATACATTTTTCAGGACTCAGAGGATCCTTCTGGACTAAGTTACCATCATTTATTCCTCTTAAAGCAGATCAGGTAACTTTCCCCCTGTTGCCAGGTCTCTCAGAAAGGCTGTGCTATTAAGTCTGGACCCCAGAATTGGAACTCAATTGCCCCCTGGACATCTAATGCCAATCTCCAAATTTTCTGAATTTATTGACCAAGATGTTGGATGGAGCAGTTTCAAGCATCTTGCTAAATAAAATATAGATTACATTTATCATTTCCCCTCAATCTACTAAAATCTTGTTACTCTTTCATGGGAAGAAATGAATCAGTTTGACAGGACTTGTTCTGTCAAGTGATATAAGTTCCCAACACTGTGTTCACCACAGATTATTCTAGAAATGACTTGGCGGTCATTTTTTCCAGGTGAAGTTCCAAATGAGGACATTACCAACTTCCCTTTTGATTTTTAAAAATAGAGGCATTAATATTGCTCTTCTTCACTCTTACCAAGTTCTCTGAAAATGAAGTTAGTCTCCCATGATGTTAGCCAATAATAACAGATTCTATATATAAAAAAGGCTTTTACCCTGCATGAAAATCTACTTTTAAAAAGGTAGCATTTAAGAAACATTTAAAAGTTGGTCATGTAAAAACAATGAGGAGGGGCCTCTCTGGTGGTGCAAGCGGTTAAGAATTAGCACTATTAAGGTATTCCCGGCCAGGGAGCTGACCCACATGGCATAGCAGACCTCTCCTGTCTCATCCGCTGCTCCTCTCAGCAGTGTATTTCAGTCAGTCCGCCTGTTCTGCTCCCCACCTTGTCTCTGGTGAATCCGCTCTCATATACACATGTACCTCTGGCCTACACCCCAGTTCAAGTATGCATAAATAAATAAATCTTTAAAAAAATAAAAACAATAAGGAAGCAAATGGTAGAAGCTCAAGACTTCTACCTTGATGGGCTCTTTTCCAGATCTCTCTCATGGATTTAGGTATTATATGAAGAGTGTTCTGAATTGAACAGGTTCAGGGTCAAAGACAGGAACTGGTGAATTTTCAGTGTGTCAATTTTGTATGTCTCATGCAAATCAAAGCCTTGTTTTCCACAAATAAATTGAAAATCCACTAAGAAGTAAATGAAAAAAATGGAGAAGCTGCAAGAAAAATCTCACAGCTTATAGCTCTTATCATAAATTACAGTTGCATCAGGGTCTGCACAACTCCTAAAAATCCCAGGGCTTAATAAAAAAACCCAACATTTCCAGAATTGCACACTGCATGATCCAACTTCAAACTCAAAACGTCCCAACTCTGTAAAGACTAAGATGGAAGCACAAACACAACATATTTGAAATGAAATCCAGGTATCTTGAGTTACTTCCTGGTATTGCTAGGACTTGGGGTTTCTAAATTTAATGGAGATAGATGTTTGTTTGACATCTCTGAGCCAGAAAATCCACAGTGTCCTTGGCAGGTCAAAGTTTAGTATTTACCATTCTTTATGAGTCTGAAAGTTTAGTTTTATAAATCCTTTCTTTGGTTTCACTATGCTGATTTCAGTCCAGGCTACTCCCAGCCATTCCTTCTCTTTATTATGGCCCTCTGGATTGATCAACATTGCTGGAGAAAAATTGATGGTTACTACCCTCTTTACAAAGTTCTACAATGCACTCATCAATCAGGGAAGGATACTGAACCCCTTCAAACCTGCTCCTTCATACTTTTTCCACACTCCTCAAGTCCCCACAAATCATGTTCTTTCTCTGTGCATTATATTCCAAGTGTTTGTCTTGAAACTATGATTGGAACATACTTCATCAACTTCCCTTTTGTATTATCATTCCCCCCCATAAAATACCTTAGTATCCTTATTTATTTCCTTTCTTCTCATCTGCTTTGCTTCCAATGCAAACCTTTCCTGACTCTAGAATCCAACATCTCCAGCTTCCTCTAATCCCCTATTCCTTCACTTATTTATCTCTCCCTATTTTTCTCTTACATAGAGGAAGTGTACCTGTCTCTCTCTCCTATCTTTCTTTAATTGATCCATTTCTACTTGGAAATTTTCTTCTGTTAAAAAGACTATTAAAAATGGAGCTACCATATGAATCAGCAATTCCATTTCTAGGGATCTACCCAAAGGACACAGAAACACCAATTCAAAAGAATATCTGCACTCCTATGTTTACTGCAGCACTATTTATAATAGGTAAGACTTGGAATCAACCCAAATTCCCAAAAATAGATGACTGAATCAAGATGATGTGGTATATATACACAATGGAATACTACTCAGGAATCAAAAAAGATAAGCTAATACCATTCACAGCATCATGGATAGAGCTTGAAGGGCTTATGCTCAGTGAAAATCAGAAGGAAAAATAAAAATACTGGATGTTTTCACTTATAGGAGGGATTCCTGGGATCAAGGGGAAAAAATAATAACAGCAATGATAACCAAAGGGGGAAAAACATAACACAACACAACAAAAACAGACAACTACAAAGCAGAGACAGTATGCAGGGGAGGGGGAAGGAAAGGGATCAAAACGTGAGTGGGAAAAGCACAAGGGACTATGATGATGGTGCACAAGTAAACTGGTCATCGAAATTCTATGGGGACTACACCTGAGAAAAGAAAATATTGTAAAAAGAAAAAGGGAAAAATAAAGGAGAAGTGGAAAAAAACAAACAAAACTTCTCCAATCTAACTGCCTATTAAACATGTCACCGTAATTTCCTAAAAGAATCATTTAAACAAGTTCTCCAGCCCAGGCATTAGGGCACGCATGTATGGACAGTTAATTTATGACAAAGGATTCCCAACAACATAGTTGTGAGAAAAACCACTTAAACAAATGACATTGGGAAACCTGGACAGGAAAGAAAAAATTAAAAAAAAAAACCCACCTGATCATTATTTTACTCCATACCACAAAAATTAATTCAAAATGGATTAAATACTTGGATATAAGAATTTAAACCATAAAATATATAGAAGAAGTGTAGTGACCTATTCCTGAACATCAACCTCAGATGTATTTGGGGACTCATCTCCAATGGCCAGGGAAATAAAAGCAAAATAAACTACATCAAACTTAAAAGGTTTTGTGTAGCAAAAGAATGAGCACAAAAACAAAGACAACCCACAGAATGGCAGATAATCTGCAATCCAATGTCAGACAAGGGGTAATTTCTAAAGTATATAAAAAAGTCATAGAACTCAAGTATTAAAAAAACAATCCAGTCAAAAAATGGGCAAAAGACCTAAATAGTCACTTTTCCAAAGAAATTCAGATGGCCCACAGGCACATGGGAAAATGCTCATCATCATTTATGAGAGAAATAGAAATCAAAACCTCAATGAGCTAGCACTTCACACCTGTGAGAATAGCCAGTATCAAAAAATCTGGAAACAACAAATGTTGGCAAATGTGTGGAGACAAAGAAACTCACATTCACTGTTGGTGGGGATGTAAATTGGTACCGGGGGATGGGGGGGAATCCTTAAAAAACTAAAAATAGTGGACCCTCCCTGGTGGCACAAGCAGACCTCTCCTGCCTCACCTGCTGCTCCCCTCAGCAGTGTGTTTCATTAGATCCGCCTCTTCTGTTCCCCACTCTGTCTCTGGTGAATCCTGTCACCCCCATGCCTGTGGTCTATACCCCTGTACCCCAGTTCTTGGAAGCATAAATTTAAAAGCAAACAAACAAAATAGCATCTCTGCCTCATGGAGAAACTTCCCTTGGGAAAAATAAACAAACAAAAAAGCTACAAACAGAAATACCATATGATCCAACAACATGATTTCAAGATGCTCACTCAAAGAATATGAAAATGGAAATATGAAAAGTCTTATGTATGCCTATGTTCACAGCAGCACTGTTCACAGTAGCCAAGGCATGGGCTCAAGCTAACTGCCAATAAATGGACATCTGAATAAAGAAATTACAGTACAGGGGCCTCCCTGGTGGTGCAGTGGGTTAAGCAACACACTATGAAGCAAACCGCAGCTACTGTAGCATGAGTTCGATCCCTGCTGCGGGCCAGGGAGGGGACCCACATGGTGCGGCAGACCTCTCCTGCTGTGCCCGCTGCTCCCCTCAGCAGTCTACTTCTGTTGATCTGCTTGCTCTGCTCCCCGCTCTGTCTATGGTGAATCCTCTCACCCCGCCCCACACACCTCTGGTCTGTACCCCAGTGCTTGTGTGCATAAATAAATAAATCTTTAAAAAAGAAATTGCAGTATATATGTGTATACACACACACACACTCAATGGAATACTACGCAGCTACTGAAACAGTAAAACCATGCCCTTTGTGACGATACAGGTGGAATTGAAGGTGATTATGCTAAATGAAATAAATCAGAAAGTGAAAAACAATTACTGTATAGTTTCACTTGTTGGTGGAATACAGATAACCAAAGAGAAATTGGGAAAACATAACCAAATAAATGCTTAGACTGAAAAGTATGGTGGTCACCAGAGGGAAGTGAAAAGAGGGGAGGGAGCGTGAGGGTGATAGGGTAGTGGCCCTGGAACTTTGGTGGGGGGTGAGTGGGACATGTGAACAAACAAAGCAGCGTCCCCAAAGGTATACAGATCTGTACAGAAATGGCTATTCAATAAAAATTTGATTAAAAAAATTAAAACTCAGGGGGCCTCCCTGGTGGCCTGAGGGTTAAGGCTTAATGCTATTACCATTGTGGCCTGAGTTCAAGTCCCGGCCAGGGAGCTGACCCACATATTGTACAGTAGAACTTAAAAAAAAAAAAACCCAAAACATCTTTACTGATCCATGACTGAACACCTGCAGCCCTGTGTAGGCTACTGGAAAAGGATGACTGTAATTTTGAACGAAAATGGGTTTCCATGGAGGGCCTTTTCGGGGCCCACAGAACAAGTTTAATTCCCTACACAGACAGCCTTCTGTTGGCTCCTTCTTGCGATCTGTCAGGGTTGGGTACTGTCGCTTCGTTCATAGTTCTTTACTAGACCTTTGTTTTCCTGTTTCCAGTCTGACTCTTTCCTTAAAGGGTCCTGTCCCAAGACTAAACGTGTAAGATCCCTGACTGCACCACCCTGGTAGCAGACAGGATTCTCACCTCCTTTGTTGTCCGTATACCTCGCTCAATACCATTGTTGAATCTTCCTCTTAACACTTAAATGTCTGAGACAGAGCATCAACTTTAGGGGGACACAGAAGCCTTGATAAGAGGAAATTCTTGGGCCCCTGTCAGACTTATTGACAATCTGGGGGTGGCACCTGGAACCCATGGTTTAAACAACTATGCCAGATTATTCTTAATGCACACCAAATATGGGGAAAATGCTTTCTCAACATCTGCTGCTAAGTATGCTCATCTCCAGCTGTGTTTATACAGATGGGTTTTTGGATACAAGACAAGCCCTTCCATTTTCTTGCATTATATTTCAACTTGTTTGATTCGATGTGCTGTCTAGGCCCATCACGTCTACTATGCTCTTTATTCTGCAACATATGACATAGCAATCATATGTGACATTAAGACCAAAAATCTTTATGTCACAGCAACAGGAATCCCCAACTACAATAAAGCAATTTCGGTCTACCAATCACTAACAAACTTGTACTTTACCTTCTTTCCCATCAGATAAACACAGATTATTATTTGCCATGTTGCCAAGTATCTTTGTAATGCCCAGATACTCTTTATCTTCCTTATTTCCTTAGACTTATTTTGCCAGAGGAAAGAGGAAGAAATGAACTGCTCCCACAGATAATTTTCCATGTATTCTAGAATCTGTGGTTAAGTGGTCACGTGCAGAATCTACCTTCTTTGCTTGTGACTTTGCTCTAAACATTTCTGGCACTTAAGTTACAGGATCATACTTGTTTTTCTGAGGTGTATGCCAGAGGTGTGTGTGTTGGGGGTGTGTGTGAGAGGATTCATCAGAGTTAGAGTAGGGACCAGAACAGGTGGATCTACTGAAATACACTGCTGAGGGGAGCAGCAGGCAAGACAGGAGAGGTCTGCTGCACAATATATGGCTTAGCTCTCCGGCTGGGGCTCAAACTCAGGCCATCACGGTGATAGCAATGATATTTAACCCCTAAGCCACCAGGAGGCTCCCACAGGACCGTACTTGCACTGCAAATATTCTTGTGTCTATTCTAACTCTACTACTAGGCAAGAGCACTTGGACTCTGAAGTTGTATCTTAGGTTGTTAAATATCTCGTGGTATGGGCATAATGTCCTATTTGTGTAACCTTATTTGAATGAATGAATGACTGAATTTTACATTTTATTCTTTTTTTTTTTTTTTTTTTTTTTTTTTCNTTACATTTTATTCTTTTTTTTTTTTTTTTTTTTTTTTTTGCACAAGGTAAAAGCAGAGCCCATAGGGAGTTCTTGGGAGGTGGAAGCAGTGTGCCTGGACAGGTCTCCACAGGTCCAACTGTTTCTCTTGGTTGTTCTCATTCAAATCAGCTTGTGAGAAAAAAGGCATTCTTGAAATTAAGTGTGATGGAAATGGTAAAAAATGATGGTATAGTTTCTGAAACATCGTGTCTTGACTGGAATCCATGACAATGGCTAAAGCAGGAAAGTGTTAGAAAAGTCTTGGATTGGTGGAGCCACCTCAGTCAGTGTAACATGCAAATAAATAAACGTTATCATGGGCTTGGTTCCACTGAAATCCCTGGTGATGATATAGGTAAATTACATAAATAGGACATGAAATGGCTAGACAAGGAAACCAGTTTCCCTCTGTATCACAACTACTAACACATCAGAGTAATCACCTGATATGTAAGATAGTGAGGAGGAGAAACTTATAAATGAATGGTACAAAGTCCTGTGTTTCCATGTGTCAGTTGATACTCTTTGTGGTTGTCTTGTCTTTCCTATTTTTTATAGGCCACAAATATTGTAGAACATTCCCCCACTGGAAAAGCACATAAGCCCAAATCCATAGCTGTTCTACAAGAAGTTTAGAGAGGAGATTCTCAACTAGGGGTTGACTCTGCTTCCCCACCTCAGGGACATTTGACAATGTCTGGAGATCGTTTTCCTTGTTACCACTGAAGGACAGGTGCCACTGGATCTAGTAGGGGAAAAGCCAGGGATGCTGCTAAACCTCCTGCAACGCATAGGAGAGTCTCCCTCCACCAACAAAGAATTATCAGTTCATCATGCCAGTAGGGAGTTCAACATTGCTACTGTTTTTGAATCCCTGGTCTCAGACTAAGGATCTAGCCCTAAATCTGGAAAGACAGGTTCATCTCAAAGAATCCTAACTAGCAGCTGGGTCTGTGAAGTAGCTCACAGTGACAGACACCATAAGGTGCTACACAGTTCTTAGGTGAGGTGCGGGTACCAAGGCTGGAAGCCTCCCCTGTAGCCTGGTGTGGATGGCAGCCTGAAAGGAAGCTCAGCCTTTCTGGAGCACTCCTAGTAACTACAGGTTGGACCTTGGAGTAGCTTCCCGGGATAGATGGTGGAGAACTCCACTCACAGGGGTACAGCAGAATCATGCAAGGATCCGGAATGGCAGCCTTCAGATGTCACTCAAGAGTGTAAGGATCCAAGAATGTGAGGGGGGCATGAAGCAAATGTACTACCGGAAAGGGTGCTGATTTTGTGCTGAGTCCTATCTACAGGAAAGGAAGGGGAACTCCCCTTACCTGATGGCCCTAGATGACAGATACACTTCTGCCAAGTCACTATTATTTTTGATTCAGCCAAGGTTTTAAATATTACCAGTTTTAAATATCATAGGGAAGCCAGTAGATTTAATGAAGCCTCCAGATGCCCCCTGAGAGACGATTATAGCTCTAATTAAAAATGGAGAAAGATAGACTAGAATCCCAGAGGACTTGATAAGCAAGTGACATTCATACAGCTTCTTTCATGGACAAGATGATTTTGTTCCTATCACTTTGGGCAGTAAAGGATAGTGGTGCCAAATTGTAATACCTTATAAGATTTAGTGGGGTTCAAAGGTCAGGCAATGTTTTAAATTGTCAGGAAAAAAAAAGCTTATAAGCCAAGTTAGACTTTTATTTCTTTGATTTCATATACCTGCACTTGCCAGCTCCATGATTATACATAGCCTAGAGCTCGAGCAGGATCACCTAGATGGCATCTGTCTTAGTGCTGGAAATAGGCAAGAAGAAGGGAGGAACATACGAAATGAGTAAGGATTAGGATTGCATACTCAGGCCTTTAGGGACTAGGTGGGTATGGCAAGTCAGAGTAGGGTGTGGGACCATGAATCTAGGAAATCAAATGAGATTTATTTTTTTTTAATTTTTTTTTTTTTAAGATTTATTTATGCATACAAGCACTGGGGTACAGGCCAGAGGTGTGGGGGGTGAGAGGATTCACCACAGAGAGCAGGGAGCAGAACAGGCAGATCAACTGAAGTACACTGCTGAGGGGAGCAGCGGGTGAGGCAGGAGAGGTCTGCCGCGCCATGTGGGTTCCCCTCCTGGCCAGCAACAGGGATCGAACTTGTGCTACAGTGGCTGCGGTTTGCTTCATAGTGCGCTGCTTAACCCACTGCGCCACCAGGGAGGCCCCTCAAATGAGATTTAAAACATTATCAGTTAGGTACTGAAGACCAAGTCATACATACAGACTCAGGGGATCAGAAATATGAAGATATCCGTTTCGGAAGACAGAACCACTAGTAGAAGCTTGTCTTATCACAAGAAGGCTGGTCTTCTCATGAGAAAGTACTGGCCAAATTGGTTAATCATACAAGTCTTGGCCCTAAATTGGTCTTGAAAGGGTGACATACTATTGAAACCACATGTGGGGTTGCAGGGATGGGGTGTAATCAGAAAGACCAGAAAGAGGACATTGGTCCCTGGAAAATTTTAGGGTGGGTGTGGTCTCTGTTTTTGGACATAATGTAGACATGAGGCCAGCCACAGAGCTACTTCCAGAGACAAAGGTAGTATTATACCTTTGCCTAAAAAACTTGCATCTCTTTAATCAATGCCCATCTTTTACTAAGGACAAATCAAACAGGAGAGAGTTAGACCAACTACCATCGAACAAGGGGCCAAAAGCAAGAAACATCAAGGGCACCACTGTGATTAAATCATGGTGACTGCGCTTCCCATTGGCCCTGCACTGACTGTCAGGAATCGGTACAGGCTCTGACAAATGGAGGTCGTGTAACTCAAGACTTGGTCCTGGACAGGATGAAAGCACCAGGCAGGGCGCTCATCCTCTCATACAGAGTCAGAGGTGGGATGACACCCCCTCATGAAACTGACCTGCAGGTCTTAGCAATAACCATTAAATCTTTTATTAATGACAGGCAGATATGAAGGAACCCTCTCCCCTCCCCCACCTGCTCACCAATGTCCGGGTCTGCGGAACTGTCTTCAGGATATAGGATTACAAAATATTCCTGAACCCAAACTGTGGTTGCTTTGAGACTGGTGATCCCCAAGCTCACCTCCTACCTTGATTTCTCCTCAAATCCTCTATGCAATCCATGAAATGTCTACCCATGAAACTCAGATTGTCACTATTGTCTCTCTGGAAATGCTTTGCCTTCTCATCATTATCTACCTGAAATGTCTCTGTGAGACCCCTAAGTTGTTTTTTTGGTACTTTGTGCTCTCTGACTTCAGTATATATAACTCTATTTAAACTATATTGGTGATTGTCTGCTCAGTTATCTCTCATGAGGTAGAAAGTTCTTTGAGGGACCTCCCTGGTGGCCTAGGGGTTAAGTCTCAGTGGGAAGCCCTGAGTTCGATCCCCTGGCAGGCTGCTAACCCACATATGGCGAAGCAGACCTCTCCTGTCTTACCTGCTGTCTCAGCAGTGTATTTCAGTCAATCTACCTGTTCTGCTCCCCACTCTGTATCTTGTGAATCCTCTCACCTCCCGCATCTCTGGCTGACACCCCAGTCCTTCTACACAAATTAAATAATAATCTTACAATAAAGGAATAATTTTTTAAAAAAAAATTGGAGTTTTTTTTAAAGGTTTATTTATTTATGCATACAAGAACTGGGAAATAGGCAGTAGCTGTGGCTATATAGCTTCATAATGCTGCAACTTAACCCCTTGAGCCACCAGGAAGGCCCCAAGGGCCTTTTTTTTGTTTAAAAAAAGAAAAGTTCTTGAGCTCAGAGATTATTTGCTTAAGTATTGTGTTTCTCACCCAGTTCTAGTCAATAAAAGTTTGTGGGAGCGTATATTCAATAAATGTTTGTGGGAGGGACAGAGGGAAGGACAGAGGGAAAGACAGAGGGAGGGAAGGAGGGAGGGAGGGAGGGAGGGAGGGAGGGAGGGAGGAAGAGAGAGGGAGGGAGAGAGGGAGGGAGGGGAGAAAGGGGAAGGAGGGAAGAAGAAAGGTTGGCTGACTTGTAGGTTGAAAAAGCCACAAAGACCACTAACCAAGCAGACAGCAGTATCAGGCTCTTCCAAAAAAGGATGTGGACTAGGCAGCCTGGGAGAGACCACCTCATGCAGATCTGCAAGGGAGTTGGTGGTGGCTTTCCATGGCTGCAGGGCTGCACTTACTGGCACAACCCCAGGGAATCCCTCTTTCTTGGCCCAGTTAGCGACTTACCTTCCTGGAAGGCCTGCACATAGTTCTGTGCTGGCGACACCGCTGCAGAGCCCGCCAGCACCAGCTGAGGTGGGCCAGGTGCCACAGGCTCCCAGCATCATCTCAAAAGCCCTGCCGAGCCCTGTCACTCACTATCCTTCCCTTTTCCTCTCAGGCCTCTGGCATTAGGGTATTTGACCAAAATCAGGCAACCCGACTTTTGAGTTTGGGTGAGTTGCTTTTATCTATGTGTTATGTCTCATCAGGTGAAAAAAGTTTACTAAGCTGGGTTTTTATTTCAGAAATTTCCCACATATAGCTTTTGATGGAACTTCTTAGTTCTCAAAACATCCTCTACAGGTGACCAATATTGCAGCTGCCAACCCTGACTACACCTGTAAGGGATTTTCAAGATGCAAGAACTCGACAACACAAATCCCTTCTTGCAGACCCGTAAATTCAGTATTTGGGCACTTCAATAGAACACCCGGCACACACCCTTGACTGCTCCTAGAAATTGGTTCTGTCGATACACGAGCTTTCCAAACAAAGTGCTTTTCGGCTCATCATCAAACACTCTACTGTGGTATCTTGAGGTCACAGATTCAGAGAATACTCAAAACGAGACCTATCACAAAACAGCCTGGACTGAGGACGCTAACGCCCAGCTGGAGAAGGTAAGGTACTTGTCCAAGGCCACACAGCTAGTGAGTGACCCAACTGGCTTGAGACCAAACGTGATGATCTTAAACCACCTTTCTGCTGTGCAATATGGTGTACACTTAGAGTAACACACACACACACATACAGGCACACACATAAAAGGCTACCATCTTGCATCACACAGAACTAATTGTCTGAGGAAACCGACAGTCCTACTAAAACAATAAACCATTTAAATTTAGGGCAGTGTGGTCAGGAATGGGTCCGGAGCCTCAGCAACCCCCCAGAAAGCAGAGCTTTGTTTCCAACGAAACCTTGTACTGAAAGGAAGCCTGTCAGCTGGCAATGACCTCGTGAGACAACTTTGGGGAGAGCAAAGGGCCGAGAAGAGAAAGGCCTCATTCTCACTGCCAACAGGAAAAGGAAAGAGAAAAAGAAAGCTCTGTCTCTGCACAAGGTTTGCTGGGCTGGCTATGAACTGTTCCAGTTCGTTCCATCAAATAGACGCCTTCATAGAATCAAGCCAAGCGCGAACACCGGGTCTGGGACTCCCTCTCCGGGGCACAGACGGGCCAGCTCACACATGCTCTTGCTCCCTCACACCCTGGGAGAGCACTTATATGGGCTTCACGAGGCTAAGTAATAAACACTTTGTCTTCACCCTGCTGTTTATGGGTTGCTTGGGGCATCCTGATCTCTCCATTGCCTTTACCTGAGCAGACGGCTCCCTCCCCAGCCCCTAGTTTAATGGGGACAGCAGTAAAAGTGAAAGGCTGCGCTGCATGCTCCTCCTTCCTGACCTCAGTGCTCAGTTGCAGACAAACGCCAACCTGCATCCGTCTGCCTAGTTTCTGTGCTCAGTTAAGTCCCTTCTCCTTTCACACCCTCCCCCCCTTCACTTCCTTCCTTTCAGATATCTCTCCAAGACATCTAAGATAGCCTTTCCTATTTTACCACTGCCAGGGATTCGTTCATGGATCAGCCAGCTCAGAGAACAAGGACAACTCTGAAAACCACAAGCCGCCAGGAGAGGTTCGGGGTGGGGTTCGTCTCTGGATGACACCACACACACTGTGTTAAGGAGCTGATCCATCCTACCTGTTGCTGACTTCAGAGATCACTTAGAAGCCTTGTGCTTCCCCCTTTTGTTGGGGGTGCAAATTGGAGAGACGCACATTTGAAGAGGTGTGTCCAGGTCAACCAATATCTGGAGCTGCAGGGGAAGATGCCAGAAGTGTCCGCTGGATACAGAATCAAGGCTGATGGCTTTGAGGGTGCTTCTCATTCAGCTTCTTGGAGGTGCAGGGGGGCTTCTGGGCTCTCTGAGCTGACGGGTCCTGTGTGAATCACGACTGCATCCTGTCCACACTTGGACCGTCACAGAAGCCCGGAGCCTTGCCGCCTCGCAGTCTTGTCTGCATCTTGGGCTAACCGGTCGTGTCCTGAAAACAGACAAGACAGGGGAAGATGCGTTAACTTGGTCTCTCCCCACAGAACACACTTCGCCATTGCAGCGCTGATTAAATACAGGACATTATCTCACCATAATGCCCTCCTGGCGGCGTTCCCAGGAAAATTCTAACTAATCATAAAAATAGAAAGAAAAACGCAACCTAAATTCCATTCCTCGTCTTAAATGAGTGATGTGTTCACTTTTATTTATTTTTCTGGAAGTGAGGCGGGAAAAGAAAATGAATTTTCGGGCTTAGAGAAACAAGCTACTAATAGTACTAAGTAGACTGGGCAGCAGTGCAGACAGCCGGGATGTAGCCGGCGTGGCATGGGCGAGACCCAGCCCTTCTCCAGTCTGTAAACTTCAAGTTTGAAACTGGAGCACCTGGAAGGGCAGAGCGAGGATGGCGGGTAGAAGGAGTGGGAGGCATTTGTGGGGCCAGGTGTGGCCCCACATACTTGCAAACATACCCAGACAAGCTAGGGGCTCCACAGTGTTCTTACAGCAGGCAAATGCTCTTCCCAGACTCCTTTGCAACAATGGCTGCATCTTTCTCTACTACCATTCTTTCTGGAGACACATAGTTTAGAGACTCCCTCCCTAGAGAGTTGTTTATTGGAGTTTCATCTTGCTGATTCCCTTTAGAAAGCAGAGCACCAGGCGATATACTCAGGCAATCTCTCTAAGCACCTACTAGAAGTCCGTCCAGGTATTGGCCTTCTAAACCTTTGGGCACAGGGCCACATGGCTTTAGGTTGACACACTAAGTGCCGAGTGGGTTCTTAAAGGGCTGTATGCTCCCAGGGATCTAACAATCTTGATCCTCTGGTAAGCTCCTTTGTCAATACCTGGTACCTAGTAGCGGTTCGGTGAATGCCTGTGTCCCATGTGTGGGAGGGTCAGGCCATTCTGGTTAGAGCCCAGGCTTCGAGGTCACAAGCATAACTTGCTGGGTCCCCAACCCACTGTCCTTTGCTCCTCCCAAATACTTTCCGGCTCTTTCTTTCTGGGAAGTCATGAGATATAAGTCATGGAAGAGTCTGAATCCCTGAAAATGAGCCCCTGAGATCTGTTGTAGAAGGTTACAACGAATGAAAAGAAAATACAGGACACACCCCACAGTCCTCCTGCCCCTACCTGCCCCCGCTTCTGGCATTAGATTCCCGAGGCTGCCAGCCCCCATCATTGCCTGGGCTGCAGTAATGGGCGCTGCTACTTGATGGCAAAGTTCTAGCTGGGCTAATTAAGCACACTGAGCTAATAACCTTCCATTTTGGGACCGGTATTATTCATAATTTAATGTATTGCTGCTGAAACATTAACCTTTCGACAACTGGCATGCTGCCCACAGCAGCTCAAGTGCTGACCATCTTTCAGTAAAATGAGTATTATTGTTAAAACAGGTATAAATCATTCATGGCTGCGGCTTTTGTGTCAGACCCTACGTGAAAATAAGCAGTAAGCTGGGTAATTTATTTACCTTTTGGTGATTATTTTTTATGATTTTATGATCATATTCAATGATTCATAAACACTGGCCTGTTGCCATTTTGTAATCATTTCACCTTTTAAATATTGTGTGGCTGTTCTGCTTTTCATCTTGAAAAAAATCTCAGGATGGCTACCGGGCGACTTAATCCAGACACAAATGCAATTTCATTTGAAAGAAAGGGTGGTAGAGGCGGGGGCAAAGAACCTGGGCCCTGTTCATTTTAACAAAACCATTTTCAACAGAGCCATTGGGGCTTCCACTTGTTACCCATAGCACTTACTGCAGCAAACTTTCTTTGACGCTTAACATACAGAGGAGTCTTGAAACCAGAATAAAAGCCCAGGAAAATGGTAACAAGCTTCTGGTTGGAAAGATGATAGGAAGGAGCTAAAGGGCAAGAGGAGGCCTGGAAATTCTGGCTGAAGGCCAAGAAGGGTGGAGGTCACAAAACTCACTCCCAGCACCTGGCTGAAGAACTGATTGTTTCCGCCCTTGGGAATCTGGAAACTTGACTGTTCCTGTTGCCTTCACTGGTTGGGGCTTCCATAATGGTTCTAGAAGATGGCTCGTCTCCTGATGACAACAACTAGGAACTGAGCCTGACGGTGAGTAGGTCTTTCATTAGCCAAGAAGTCAGGAAATGTTCCTGCACCCCACTGTCTCTGGCAGTTTCTCAAACCAATGAAAACACGGGACTCCTGGTATGGAGCGGCTGTGGCTGGCATTCTAATGATGGGAGAGCAGCGGGTCCAGGAGAAGGCAGAGGATGTGAGGTTGTGTTCAAGTCCCTCCTCAAGGGAGGAGCATGGTGGGAAGCAAGCTTGCTTCTTGAGCCTTTCCTCATGTTTGGCGTGTTGGCCCAGGGGGAACTTGGCCAGGGAAGACAGGTGCCATCAGCTGAAATTTGGGAGATGAGGTCTCAAAATGTAGCCCCTAGTATGTGCTGTGACAAAACCCTGGCAATGGAGGTGTGGGGGAGGGCAAAAAAAGGAAAAAAAGAGAAAACCCTGGCTCTTGGGGAAGCCCAGGCAAGAGTAAGAAAACCCACATTTATTTTTGGAGAATTTCTCCAAAATGGAGTATTTCTGAGATAACTGCTATCTTTTCTACCTTCAGCTGGTTTAATTTCCCACTCATAGCTTTCATGATTTTTTAAAAAATGGGATTGCTTGGCTTTAGGTTTTACCAGATCGTATACAGTTGCCATTTGAACAATACAGGTTCAAACAACATGGGTCCATCTAGACATGGAATGTTCTGTGCAACATATGATATAAATTTACAGTATTGAAAAAACAGGACAGTGCTGCAATTGTATTTTCTTTTCCTTCTGCTTGTCATTACTATTATAATGTCTTTTCTCTAATTTATTTTATTATAAGAATATAGCATATATAATATCTTAAATATGTTAATCATGTTAATACATATTAAACTGATTTATCTTTATGTTTTTGGTAAGCTTTCTAGTCAACACTAAGGTGTTAGTAGTTAAGTTTTGGAGGAGTCAAAAATGATACAGGATTTTCAACTCCACTGGGGTGGGAGGGTTAGCATACCTAATCCCTGCGTTGTTCAAGGATCAATCGTATTTAAATATATGTATCTCATTTTTCACTGTGGTGAGGTATCTGTAACAACATTTGCCATGTTAGCCATTTTTAGGTGTATAATTCAGTGGCACTAATTACATCTTCAGTGTTGTATAAGCATTATTGATCACGCCCTCTTACCCCTAACCCCAGAAAAACGTGAATCTGTTTTTTGCCTCTATGGATTTGACTATTCTGGATATTTCATATAAACAGAACTGTATAATATTTGTTCTTTTGTGACTGGTTCATTTAATTTAACATAATGTTTCCAAGGTCCCCCCACCATGTTGTGGCATGTATCAGAATTTCATTCCTTTTTCGGGCTGAATAGTATGCCCCTCTGTGGACATACCACATTTTGTTTTCCATTCATCTGTTGATGGACATTTTCACTGTGTCTACCTTTTGACTTTTTGGAATGAATAACGCTGCTATGAACATTGCTGTGTAAGAATCTGAGTCCCTAGTACATAGGGACTGCCATTGTTTGATGCTCACATTCTTTTCCTAAAAGGTCATTTCATATTATATATACTAATCTACCTTTAATCTTGAATGATCTGCTTGCCAGCTAAGCAGAGCTAGTATGGACATAAGTGGCAAAGTCATTCATGCCTGGGAGTTACCTCTGGCCACCTGATCAACACTGTCACCTCAGAGGGCCCCTTGTCATCAGTCACCTGCATCACTGAGGTTGGTGCAAGTTGTCATTCTCTACCAGTAGCTTCCACTTTCTCTGTTGGGCTTGATAAAACTGGCTGCTTCTCAGGTATGATAAAGAACAAATTAAGAAACAGAATAACCTGGCATGAGTGAAATTCCCTTTCAATCATGTCAGCCAGAGCAGATGTTGTCATGAAATTTGATGTTATGGATTTATTTCCTAATATAAAGTCTAAAAGAGAAAACAGCGTAAGAGCTGAAATGTGAATTGGACATGTCTATAGAGTGTGAATTGGATTCAAGACAAAATATTGTGAATGGTTAATAGGGTCAGTCTAAGTATACTTGCTGAAATAATCTCTTGGATATGCAAATATTCTGAGAACTACACTGTCAAATAGCTATTGTATCCTCTTATCTATGTGTTCACAGAACTGCTACATGTTATAACAAATGAAAAATGTGAATTTAAAAAATAGTGTCACCCTAAAATAATACTTTACTTTGAATAGTAATTTTTGTTGTCAGGGTTTTTTTAAATTTTTGTCACACACCAGACAGTCAGGTTCTTAAATCAGCATTACTGGGAAGTATTAAAAGGTGAATGTTGTGTGTCCCATTCTTAGCAGGCTCAGAAGTGGAGTGGGGGCTGGGGAGTGAGACAGGAACAGGTCACATGTTCATCTTGAGCTGGGTCTACCATTTGTACATGCCATGCCTTAGTAATGACTCACTGAAGCTTCCACTTTCTGGGGTCCTCTAAGAAGAATTTCCTTTCCTGGAACACTGTCTTGAGAATTTGAGATACTAATTCGATGTGCACTATCTTTACCATCTTAACTATCAGCCCATTACACATGACGATGGGTGCAAGAAATATTCGGATAAAGGACACTTAAAAGAGAAGCCCTAGTCTTGACAGCTGACAATTTCCAGAACTTCACCAGTGAACTGCTCACTCAAACCCTTAGCAAGTAGAAACTGATTGCCTTTCATTTCGTTTCTTTCTCTACTTTCTGAGAGCTGAGCTATTGAACAGAGAAAGAATAGAAAGGTAGACAGCTAATATGGAGCACCATCGCCTACTACTCATACTCTAAAATAGTTCCTAGCCTCTGACAGGTTACTGGGTAATCTATCAACCAAGTGCATAATCATCAGTCACTAGATACTCAAGAGTTGATGTGAGCTGACCAATAGGTCTGGCAAAAGGAGGTATGTTTGCTTTGATTAACTTCGCAAATGTTTGAGAATTTAGCTTTCAGAAATATCAGGAAAAGGCAGAGCTCAAGTCCCTTATTCCACTTAAATCCATCCATGCACCATCCAGTTGTTTTGCTTCACAGCTCTAATGAAAGGCTCCTCTATCTCTGTTCTTAGGACCCACCGTGCCCTTTCACCCTCTGAATTTACCTCTACTCATAGACACGCTACTTGCCTTTTCCTTACCCAGTCCGATTGGGCACACTCTGCTGCTGCTGCTTCTCCTTCCCCTACCCCTTTTGTGCCCTCAGAGTAAGGCCATGGCCCACCTTATTAGGATTTCTGAGGGTACTAGTCAAATTTGGAGATTTCTGGTCACCATCCAAGAGCTACCAAATCAGAATTTGGTAGGTAGGTTTTAGATCCTCCTGAATCACTGAGAAGTTTGAGAACATGGCTTGTTTTGGCTTGACTAATATGATTACCATATTAGTAAGATATTATTCTATTGTATAGCAGTGGTGAGTGGGATTGTGTAAGGCTATTCCTTTCCTGAATATATGGAGGGAGGGACAGGAGTAGGGAGGTGTTCTGAAGGTGACATCCCCCTCATGTTGACAGCAGAAACAAGGAGTCCAGACAAAGTACTATTTGCTCTTTGACAGTTCAGAATATAGTCAACAAAGGCAGAACCATTAAAAATTTTTTTTGTGGCACTGCTTGAGATTTTTACAGTTGAAAGTGTTAATTTGGGGCCTCCCTGGTGGCAAAAGGGGTTAAGTCTCAGCACTATGAAGCTATCTGAAACATGAGCTCCATCCCAGGCCAGAGAGGTGACCCACAAGGTGCAGCAGACCTCTCCCGTCTCACCTCCTGCTCCCCTCAGCAGTGTATTTCAGTCAATCCGCCTGTTCTGCTCCCCACTCTGTCTCTGGTGAATCCTCTTACCCCCCAATACCTCTGACCTATACCCCAGTTCTTATATACATAAATAAATCTTCAAAAAAGATATATTTTATTTATGCATATAAAAGCTGTGGTACAGGCCAGAGGAGTCAGTGGGGGGTGGTGGTGAGAGGATGCACCACAGAGTGGGGAGCAGAACAGGCGGATCGACTGAAATACACTGCTGAGGGGAGCAGCAGGTGAGACAGAAGAGGTCTTCTGCACCATGTGGGTCACCTCCCTAGCTAGGGAACAAACTCTTGATTGCAGATAGCTTCACAGTGCTACGACTTAACCCCTTGTACCACTAGGAAGGCCCAACAGGTCCAATTTTTCCCCCCCAGCACTTATTTATGCACATTTTGGGGGAAGGCCTCTGTCTATATATGCTTATGTATTTCTCCCCCTTCAAACAGTGGGACTTCAAACTCCCAGAAATTTGTTTCTTTGCCTTGTCATCTTTGCTCTTCTAAAGCACAGCACCAGGCATAGTCAGTGTTTCCAAAAGTATTTGTTGAGTTGAACTGTACAAGGGGATTTCTTAATCACAGGCTCACCTCTGCGTGTGCTGATATTTACGTAGATTTTTCGACCTTCCAAATGACTTGCACAATCACAACCATAGTTAACCTTTCTCTCTTCGATATTTGTGTCTTTCAACTTATCCCCATTTGTTGAAAAGCAAATTAAGAAGAAAATTCAATCTGGACTAACTTCTCTTCAACTTTCAACAGGTAGCTCAAGTGTCACTTCAGGAAGACTTCCCTGGCCACCCGTCCAGTCGGCCCTTCTGTCCTCCAAGGTTTCTCACAGCATTTTATGTTTGCCTCCACCAACACTGTCTAAAGGTCAAAACACAAGTCTGTCCCTCACTTGATCATGGGCTCCCTGAAGGTAGGAGCCTGCTCCGCTGAGCTGTCAGTGGATCGTTCTGAGGGCACTTGAGACGATAAATACTCTGAAGAGGGGACACAACTACAAAATATCATGTCCCGTACAGAGTCATTCATCACGCTGGATGACAAGAATACTTCCATAAATCTACCCTTGGCTGCTGCTTTATTTAACAATCAGTTTATAGTTGCTCATTCTAAAAATTAAAAAAAGCCACTCCTGTGGTCTTCTGGGTCTAAACATTTACTAGTGGCCATCAAGACCCTTCTGATCAAATCTTTTTTGGACCCAGCCTTCCATCTCTGTCTTCCAGTCCCATGCACACACACTAAACTATCATCTCTCATCTCGGTGCTTGCACCCACAGTCCCTTCTCTTCCCACAGCCCCAGGGAAAATGGAATCGTCTCCATGATCCAAAGTCCACTTTAAGTGGTGCTTCTGAAACCTTCCCTTTCTCTTTGGCCATGTTAGGGGCTTTTCTTCTCACTTCCCTGAGCTTTTCTACGACGGCTTACCCTTCCTCATTATGTTCCAATACTTTTATGTCATTACCTAGAATACAAGCTCTCCAAAGGCAAGAACCTCATCTTGTTTTGTTTTTCTCATGCCCAATGCTGGGAGCTAGGTGGCTGGTTGAATGCTTGTGAAATGATATATGTATAATTTTATATTCCTTTTTAAAATTTAATTAAGGTAAAATTCTTAACTTAATTCTTAGTTCTGAGAAGATTCTAAACATTGATGGTTTTTGTATGATGTCAATTTTGTATGGGGTCCATTTCCAGAACTCTTGTTCTGGAAGAACGAAAAGCTAGGATTAAGCAAGCTGCAAAAATGTACAAATGTCGGGGCCTCCCTGGTGGCGCAGTGGGTTAAGCAACACACTACGAAGCAAACTGCAGCCACTGCAACACGAGTTTGATCCCTGCTGCTGGCCGAGGAGGGACCCACATGGCTTGGCAGACCTCTCCTGCTGTGCCCGCTGCTCCCCTCAGCAGTGTACTTCCATTGATCTGCCTGTTCTGCTCCCCGCTCTGTCTGTGGTGAATCCTCTCA
>JAGFMF010011631.1:1220527-1274228 GCA_019455555.1 Galemys pyrenaicus
CCCCCCCCCCCCCCCCCCACACCTCTGGCCTGTACCCCAGTGCTTGTATGTATAAATAAATAAATCTTTAAAAAAATGTACAAATGTTTCTCAGAGTGACTGTTCTTCAAGGGCTTTGAAAGAGTGGGCAGTAAGAAGGCTGCCATGGCCGAGTCCTATTTCAGTATCTTTATTGTGCTCTTGGACCTGGTCAATTCTCCAACCAAGAGGGCATGACATTTGCAGCTAGTTTTATGCAAGATGAAAATTCTTGTGCAACAATAATAGAAGAAGCTGTTGCAATTCTGTGCGAGTTAGAAAAATCTGGGGGCCAATCTGGCCTTTGCAGATGTGAATTTGTCTCCTTGTCACCATCATTCACCACCCGGACCTGCCTTGGAAATTTTAAGTAATCAAAACATTTATAAAGTATCATTGACAATGATGACGATGTGCCTGCGTGCAATTAGTGGGTCCAGTTCCAAGAGTGTTCTCATGTGATAATTATGTAACAGCATACTTGGTCGCTACGTGGGTAATAAGAAATGGGTCATGCCACTTTCATCTTATCAGGCATTATTAAGTTTTGCTAAAGGACAGGACTAACTTTCCACCAAGCTGGTTAGCAGGTGAGTCACTAGCACCAGCAAAAAGCAAGTATTTAAAGATGCATTTAAAGAAATTACTATTCAGTTTTACTAAGTTATTATCCAACCTTAATAAGAAAGGAAAAGGATTTAAGACAGCTTCAAAGACAAAAGGAGCTCCATTTTAGAAGGGGGTGTCTAAATGTAAGCTCTTTATGCCTAACCAACAGAAGTCACATTGCCGTACAACTGGATGCATTTGCCTTCCATGTCTCACCTAACAAGGTCGCTGATTCCCTTCTCCATAGCCCCTCTGGGCCCTGAACAAACTTGTCCTGTAGGTGTAATTCCTACCGCATTGCTAGTCTTTATTCCTATATTTTTGAGCATCTTGGGGACAGGGTCATGGATTATTTTTTATATCTCATGTACCCTTCATAGCTCTTCACGTAAGCATGACGAGATGACGATGAGTATTATGGAGTGCACTCAATTTTGGATGTGCTCCTACCTCCCAGACTCCCTTCTCAGCCCCATCCCCGAGCACACGCACTGTACCTCTCCAGTACCTGTACCCTCACTAGTACCTGTCCCTACCCCTTCTCGCTGTCTTCCCCACAGGGCCTGGCAGACTAAGGGGCAGCAATGACTCTGGCTTCCCCTGCTGTGGTTATGACAGGGTTAAAGTTGAGGTTTCTAATTGCTCCCATGAGGCCTTATTACCTGTTGATTAGGTCCTTTTGGGATCAGCATCAAACCGACAACAATAATAAACACTCCCTACACTGGAACTCAGTAATGACCTTGCCTGCCCCACAGACCCAGTGGCTGTGGGGAGGGGCACTGACTGGCAGGTCATGTTAAGGGGAGTTTCTTGGCGGTGCAGTTAATAAGTTGAAGGGCACCAGCTTGAGAGTTTTGCCTGACTGCAGGAAACTCCATTGTTACAGCACAAGGGGCACAAGGAGAACCCTCCATAGCCTGCCAGGGGCCTCGGAAAGTGAGCAAGATGGTCTTCCCACAGGTTTCGAGATATTTCTGGACAATGGTGCCTGGAGGGTTTTCAATGTGTAGTCCAAATCCAATGAATATACAAATATGCGTGTGTACGTGTGTGCGTGAGAATGTATTTTTAGTGTTTTTATTTCAAAAATGCAACAATATTAAATCTTTTGTTCTGCAAATTGCTTTTTTTCATTCAACAATCTCTCTTCCATGTCAGTGCATATAGATTTACCTCAATCTGGTGAACAGCTTATACTTAATCCAGAGCAAAAATAAAGTCAAATACATGTAACTGTTCTCTTGCTGAACATTTTGGTGGTCTCCAATTTCCTGGTATTTCAAAGAAAGCTGTAATCAGCATCCTTAAATCTTTTTACATGTGTAAGTATTTCCAGAAAATGCATAGTACCGGCTGCTCAGTTCCTTTCTGTGGCCCCTGGTTTGTATAATTTTAAAAATATTTGAGAATTTAATTGTAATAAAATGTATCAGAGTGATATTTCTTAGAACTACTCTGATATGGCATTGCATTTACCTTACAATTAAAAACCATATAATTCAAACCTAGAGAAAAACTAGAAGAATGGTCGAGAGAATTTCTACATACACTGTACATAGGTTTGCCAAGTTTTATACTTTATCGCCCTTTTCTTTGTTATTTTTTCCTTCTATTTTCATGTGTGCTGTCCAACATGGTAGCCACAAGCCACACGTGGCTCTTTAAATTTAAACTGAATAAAATTAATTCAATTCCTCAGTCACATTAGCCATATTTCAAGCAATTGGTAGCCATGGGTAGATCTTGGCTTCCATATTGTCAGAGCAGATATAGGACATTTCCATCATTAAGAAAGTTCCACTGGACAACCCTGAGTTCTAGGAATGCATATGTTTTGAACCATTTAAGTTGGAGAAGTCATGTGTATTTACCCCTAAACACTTCAATGTGTATTTTCTAAGAACACTCTCATATATAACCACAGTTCAGTGATCTAAATCAGGAAATTTGACATCAATATGAAATTATCTAATTCACTGACCACATTTGAATGTCACCAAAAAGCTCAAGATTTTTCTTTGTAGCTATTATTTTTCCTGGTCCAGGATCAAATCCAAGATCAGACCCTGTATTTAGTTGTCATGTCTCTTCATGCCAGTGCATTTTAAGAATTAAGTACTTAAGTACTAGGACCAGACTGTAAAAGCTTCTAAAACACGCAGCAGGTCTCATTTATCTTTATATGCCAGGCATTTAGAGCAGGGTTTAGAATGGAATCAATGCTTCAAAAAATGAATGACTGAATTTCTGTATCTCCCTTTATTTCTTTCTAATTACTATACTTCTCTTTCCTTCCCTGAAATCAAAACAGAAATGTGCTAAATACGACTATTTTGGAAGTCTATCGTTAAAAAAAACTCCTAAGAAAAGTTACTACTGGTAGGGTCATAAACTGGTCCCACAGTCTTTGGAAGACATTTTGGAAGTACTGATCTACTTCAAGACTTCTACAAAAGAAGTCTTTTGTGCCCAGCAGTTTTACTATTTAGGCCTTGCACTGGGGAAAACCATGCACATGTTCACAAAAAGGCAGGCACAGGATGTCTGCTGAAGTATTGTTTGTAACAGGAAGTAAAAAGCAAAAGAATGTCTATCTATATGTCCATCCATAGGGGAGCAGTTCAAAACAATATGGTATAGCCATATTAATTCATTTAATCAATTAAGAAATATTTGTGTATGCTGACATAGTAAAACACCTATTCTGTGATAGCTAATACTGGACATTCAGGAATTAATGAAATGAAAAGGACACCTCTGTATTTAACATATATTCTAGTACGAGGATTACAAAGCACTGTAGTGGAGCAGGGGAGAGAGAGATGAGGCTCTGGGAATGAGAACTAAAGACCTTGGGAGCATTTAAAACAATAAATAAGTAGTCAAACTGCAAAATTTTAATAGTGAGCATAGAGTTTATGTTTAAAACCACAAAATTAATCTATGTATTTCTATGTGTTCTTAGAATGCAAGTTTTTCCTTTTGTTCTGCAAGTACCCTGCTATTCTGCTCTACCCTGGGACAGGGTTAGGATTTCTGGGTATGGCCAAGGGGCATTTTTGCTTGATATGATCTTGCTTGATTTTGCTTTTTTCCCATGAGAATGCTTTCACGCATTGCTCAGGAAATTAAAAATAAATAAATAAGCACGCTAATGGGAGGTCTAAGCATCATGCCAATAAGGAAAGGCAGGCACTATTTAAAGCACCAAATGCAGTCACAACAGCATCCCAAGAATAAAAATTGACCTGTTGACCCTTACTGCCCCCAGAAAACAGCACCAGCCAATACCTGAAATGTTGCATAGTCACAAGCTTCCATCTACCCTAAGTTTTTATAGATTCTCTTGGAGGAAGTTAACACTCCCCGTGTCCTAAGTACACTACAAACATTTGCCTTATTTGCTATTTCCTTCTGTCCTTAGAACTCTAAGAAGCATCACTTCTTTCCATTTGCACAGAGAGGAGAACAGGTTTAACACATTTATGCCAAGACTAGCAAACAGCAGATGATGGAGCCTGGGCTTCCAGACCCCAGAGCACTGACTTTCTTGTCTGAGGAACCACTTAAAAAAGGCTGGAGACATTTGCAATTGCACAGTCTCAAGTTCATGGGGCTGGTGTCTCATTGTCCTTCTTTTTCCTCTGTCTTTAGCCATGCTCTAGATAAACTTCTGGGGAATTCCCTGGATACACATGGCAAATTTCTCTCTAGCGTGCTCCATTTTTCTCAGCTCCCCATTTTTCTCTGCTCACAGTATCCCATCTCAAGAAAGAAGAGAGAGATAAATAAAGAACAGTGTCAGTGGAGAAGAGAAGGGTGTGAGAACTGGAGAAAAGACCACAGGGAAGTGGATGAACTAGGAAGACAGAAAAATGGGCTGAAGAGAGTAGGAGGAACCTATAGAAGCAATGAATTATGGGGTCCTGGTTTTATCATTTAAATGGATGACAACAATGCCATATAGGACGGATTTTTTTTTTAAATAATACTTTTGCTAATAGGGTGAGAAGGGGAAAGTTAGCAAAGGGTGGAAAGGAGAGAAGCACCCAACATCACCCACTTTCCTCCTGCATCAAGTGGAGCTGGTAGAAGGTTCACAGCCACTGTCTTTGGGGGCAGGCTGAGCAGGTGGGCGGTCTGCAGCTCCTCTGAAGATGGGCACGTCAGTTCTTCATGTCCTGGTAACAATCCAAATACTGTGGCCCAGGCACCCGAGAAGTCCTTGGACATTACTGTCTTGGGGATTTTCAAAGTTTGTCCTTCGCCTGAAAGTCTGTGGGTGTACACTCAGAATGATAAAACAAGCAGTGTGGCAGTGAGCCAGCAAAATCATTCATGGGAGAACGAATGAGGGAAGAAGAAGGGAAACGATGAGAAACAAGCACAAAAGAGTGAGGAAAGCAAGAAAAAGAATAGGAGAGTTAGAGGAGGAAGAAGGTCTGAAGGTGAATGATAGCATGAGGGGGGAGGAAAAAGATGGGAAAAAGAGAGGGGGGAAGAAACAAGGAAAAGAGGGAGACAAGTTGATAGAAAGAAGAGAGAAGGGGAGAAGGCAGGTATTCTTGGGAAAGAAAACTATAAGACATTTCACTAGCCTGCAGGTCAATAACCCTGGCTGGAGAATGAAGAAAAATTTCTAGTTGAGGTTTGGTAAGTCTGAGGAAGTACAAAAACTTCTGCCAGCTTCCAAGAAATTAAAAATCCCAGGCCATGATAACAAGGCCCATGTCCTACAATGCCCTGTCTACATTATGGTCTATATCATCCCAGGCATTGCTTAAATATAAGTAATTATATAAGAGCCCTTGCAATCTATAATCACATATACCCACTGTGTGAAATACTGGAGCAAGACAAGGAGGTAAGATCCACATGCAAAGAAAGGGATGTTCTAGAAGCGATAATAGAATCAAACACAGATGGGAGGTCCTGACTGCTATAAATGTAGTAGGATGGTGTGAGTGTCTATATTTCCATGATAGCAGACTTAAATCAAATGGTTGTCTCCATAACTGAAAGTGTTTTGAAGCTTAAGAGTAGATTTTGCATATGTCATTCATTTTCTGGGGCTATTTGTGGATCGATCCAACACTATGGCTGAAGAAAAAATTGGAATTCCTGAGCTGAGTATTGTTTATTAATCTTACCTTAAAACACTGTTAAAAATGGGTAGGCTCATTTGGTGATTCTCCAGAGAGCTAAGCTTTGCCACCTCATGAGGCAGATGGAATAAGAGGATTACACACTCCATCTTGCTATGGTTTGCTCACAGGGGCAACTCGAAGGCAATGGGGTGGCCATTTCCGCCCTGAGATTAGGAGCCGCTGTAACTGTTCTCCACAAGTTTAATGTCACAAGTTTAATGTAATGTCACAGAACTACCTGTCTTCACTGTCTCTGCCCAGACCTTCTTTGTTGGTCCCTGGGGAGGCATCGACACTTAGAGGAACTCAGGAACAATTGCTAAAAAGATAAAACTCTGGGGGTCTCCCTGGTGGCACTGTGAGATGAGCATCGCACTGTGAAGCGTCCGCAGCACAGCAGTGTGAGCTTGATCCGCGGCCAGGGAGGGGACCCCCTGGGAGCAGCAGACCTCTCCTGCCTCACCCACTGCTCCCCTCAGCAGTGTACTTCTGTTGATCTGCCTGCTCTGTTCCCCACTCTGTCTCTGGTGAGTCCTCTTACTTCCTACGCCTCTAGCCTATACCCCAGTTCTTATATGCATAAATAAATTAATCTTTTTTAAAAAAATCAAATTCTGACCGTGGTTGTTCCTCAGCTCCTAGTAGTGGATATCGTTCAGCTGGTGCTCTGAGGAGAATCACTGAGTCTGATCCTAGGGATCCACAGGCCATATGCCCCGTCACCTATCCCAAGATTATAGGTCTTGGAGTCCGCTGTCCATCTCTATGTTCATCTCTAACATGCTTCCTTCGGCCTCTCCTTTCCCATCTCTATGCTTCTAGAATGGACACCACTGTTTCCTTTGGCAGCTACTCTATGGCTAGCTCAGGGGTAGATGCTTTGTATCTTCCATTTAGACTTCACAAGTTTGGGAGGTATTGCAATTCACAATTTCACAGATGAGGAAACTGACTCTTAAACAGGTCACTGATTCACATTCACATAATTCATGATCATAACTGTTCGTGATGAAGATCAAATCCAAGGTTACCTAGTTCCAAAAGGCATCCTCTTTTCACTCTAGTGCTATGCCTAAAATTCCACCATTAGAGGTAACCCTTGATGTGGGTGCTTGAAGATTATTTCCACTTCCAAGAGTCTCCCCACTGAAATCCACACGCTCCACAAGTGGTGGGAGGAGGGAAGGTGCCCTTGACAATTCTGACTAGCTATTTACAGGAAATTGCAGAGTTACTCAATTGAAGTCCCTTTTGTTAGGACAAGTGGGGCTTAGAGAAGTGGAACTAATTTTCAAGAGGAGGAATGAGAGTTTAGACCAGAGAGCATTGTAAGAAATACCCCCCAAACTGTGGAATTGTGTGGAGGGTTGGACCCGGGTTGGGGAGTTGAAGTTCTTCATTATACAGTGGGTGTGACACTAGTGCTTTTTGTAACAAGGGAGGTAAACCAAGTATCTATCAAAGTTTAATTTGGTAGAAGATATTCAGGCTGTTGCAGTGGGTTGGCTACCTCCGGTGACCTTCACGAAAGTCCTATAAGAGACAGGTTGACAGTGGTCTGTTTTCCAGCAGAAAGTGAAGGGATTTTGCTGAGAGGTCCTTTCTGCTGGTGGGTTGGAATTCAAGATGGCCGAAAGCTCACACACAGGAGCCTGCAGATCTGGAAAGTCATGTTTTCTCTCTCAAATCAAGGCTAACACACGCAGAAGCAGGGATGTCAGAGGGTTCCGAGGAGGTTGGGGTATGGAAAGTCTGTCCCACACCTTTCTAGGTTCTGCCAACACTCTGCTAACTCTTCTCTAAAAAAAGGGAGACTCACAAACTTTGTGAAGTTGTATCCAAGAGCTGGCCAAGGGCAAGAAGAAATTATGAGAATCTCTCTACCCCAGGCTATTGTTTCTATTTCTTTCAAAGCAGAGGCTCAAATGAAGGGAGAGGCTGTTAAAGTAGCCTCAACTAAGGGGAGCGCTTTCAAACTCTGGGTGTGACCCATTAGTGGCTGTAAAATCAATTTGGTGAACTGTGACCAGTTTTTCTTTTCCCTTCTCCCTTTCTTTTTACATGGGATAGAACAGAAAACACCAGCTTACACCTCATGCCATGAGGGTGAATAGCGTGGCATGAAGCTTGTGATTTGGTTATACATAAACACATGTGAATACACACATGCATAATTGCACACTGGGTTATGAAGTAGAACATATTTCTTAACATGAGTTTGAAAGCTGGTAATCTAGGCAGATAGATAAAGCATAGAGGTTTTCGGCGAGAAAAGAGAAATTTCCAGGTTTAAAATGCATGACCAAACAAATCCTCTGGCTGTGGTTACTACTCAGTGGAGTTGTCTAGAAGCAAAACGATGAGAAGCCTATTCATGAGATTTGTACTACCCCCAAAACTCCATGAAAGGGCGGCAGTAGCCTGTGATTGCTCAGATCATAGGGCTAGCTAACTCTAGGCCAATTCCTAGCTCTCAAACCAAAGGTTGGAAATTGCTAAAGCAAATCCTTACAATACCTTTCTCAGATATTCTCATGGAAGACATGTGGACAAAGAAGCTCCTCCTTGCTTTAAAGAGGATACCAAGATTTCTTTTTATTGCCAGGAGCTTGCATTACTTATGGGCTGCTGGATATGATATATTCTCTTTGCCATGGTCCCAGAGTTTTTACTGCATACTTCTCGCCTTTACCTGCTGGGTTGAGTGTAATTCATGACTTAAGCACAGGACACTGAACATAAGGATTGACCTCAGGGTTGTTCCATCTCTGAGCCCGGACGGACTTCAGCCAGTCAGCACCTTCTATTTCCCTGATTGTAGGGGGGAGGGCGGGCACAGCACGAGGCAGGAAGGGTCACTGAGTTCCACCATGGTCCCATCAGGCACACTTCCAGGGTCTTACCTGGAATGACAGGAGTACCCTGTATCATTGAACACAGGTGGGAAATCATGGGGTCTGAGGATGAGGCCAACATTGTGAATGACAGCATGGAGAGAAAGAAAGGCTCTAGGTCCCTCATTCTACAATTCAGCACTTGAGCTGACCAGCCACGTGCCCCCCCCCCACCGCCTTCCCTCTGAGCCAGTAAGCCCCTTATTGAGATATGTTTGGGTTGACTTTTGTTAGTTACAGCATAGAAAACACACATCTCATCCACTCTATACTTCGCCTTGCCAGACCTCCTCATCTCTGCTGTGGACTTGTTGCACCTGTGTCCTGGCTGCAGGAGGGTGGCTTCCTTCACGTCAGAGTCTCGAGGTCCTGCCAGGCCTACTCCTGAGACTTCCCACTGAGCTCAGCTGCCCCTATATTCAGCACATACGTGTGGAATACGTGGCTCCCAGTTCTTTCGGTGCCCTCAGGGCTCACGATGACGGTGTCTTGTCTAGCCTTGCACCTTTGGCCTATGTCTAGGTCTAGTCTTCTCCATCGGTCATGGCATATTAAACTGTGCAGCATTCCAAACCCTGCATTATTTTGTGTGCTTTTGCTCACAATATTTTTTTTCCCTTTCCTACTAAGAGTGCCCTATCCTTTTGATTTTCTTTGCTCTACATCTATTTATCCTTTTACACATGTGCTTTTCAATATGGCAGCCACCAATTACGCATCGATCTCTCCTGAACATGACTAGTGGGAGTGAGGGGCTGAGTTTTTCATTTTATTTCACTGAAATTAACTTAAATAAAAAAATTTTAAATTGAAGCGCTATAAAATATGTTCCCATCAAACACACTCTATTGCTTTGATAGGATGACATGAGGTGTGCTGTAAAATACATGCTGCATTTCAAAGACTTAGTACAAATAAAACAAGTGTAATATCTCATTAATAATTTTTACATTGATTGTGCAGTGACATAGTAGTATCGTGGATATACTGGCTTGAAGGAAATATGTTGACATTATTTTCACCTTATTTGTTTTCACTTTTATAATATGGCTACTGCAAAACTAAAAATTACACATGTGGCATGTACTAGTCCTGAACTAAATCTTATCAGCCATGTCTCTAAAAGACTTCCCCTCATTACCCCTCTTGGAGCAGGGGCCTCCTGCCTTCTCACGACACCGACACCCTCTTTCACAGCACTCACCTCACTGATGGGCTTTATCTCCTCATCTGTCTGCCCCACCTGTGTCTCCCCTACCCCCAACAAGACCACACATTCTCAAGGGCCTGGACCATGCTTTATATTTCCAGGGCCCAACTAATATCTGGAACATATTCAATAATTACTTGAGAAATAAGTGAATGAGCAGGTAGCCACATCAAGTTCATAATCTCACCGTGTTTTTAAGTGTAATTCCATGCAGAACTACTTTTAAGCTTAATATTCTGTTTGAGGGCTTCCTGGGATTCAGTCTTCTGGCTAAGTCCCTAGGTGACCGTGGGCAGTGCCCCACCTGGCAGAGTGTACAGGGCAGCTTTATAGGCAAACCTTCTTGCTAGAATCCTAGTCCTAGGAGGGCACCAGATGTGAGGGGACAAGGATGAGATTCGGGAGGAATGGAGGAGAGCAAACAAAAAAAGGAGAGTAGCAAGCAAGACTTCTTCCCCTATTTCTGCTGTAATATGAGCTGAGCATGGCTGCCAAGCAAACAGTGGTATGGAAGAAGGGGAAGCAGAGGCCATGCTGGCTGTGGTATGCCACTGGGTGGAGTTAAAATTTACAACAAGGGAGAGGCCACTGAAGAAAGGAAAGATTCTTTTTAAAATTCTGCTGAAGCCTAATTAAGAAAAAAATCCACTCCCTCATGCAAAGTTTTAAGAGACTTCCCTTTCAGAATTATTTTCAGTCTGGTAACAGGCAGGAAGAGTGTTAGCTATTCACCAAGCTATAAAGCAGATACTCCCCACCATGAAAACACAGAACCCGCCCCTGGTGCTTTCTGACTTGGGTTATGAGGATCAGAACATGAAGTTTTCCAGGCAGAGATCATTCCAGAAAGGAGTGTCCTGTGTGGTAGTTTGGAAAAAAAAAAAAAAAAAGGCCACGGCATTTTTTAGCTCTTTCTACCAAGAGATGAGTGGATTTTGCCAGTGCTTGAATCTGGGTTCTATTCATGGCCTCAGACAACCTGATGTAAGTGAAGGTGAAAGGTGCTTACATGTTGAGGCTTGATCTCTTTTGCTTTTTTGGGGGTTTTCAGTCACCCTGTGAGGAAGTCTAGGTGAGCTTGTGCAATACTAGAAACACATGGCCTGCTCACCTCTGCAGCTCCCTACCAACTCCAGACACGCAGCTAACCATCTGGGGCCAGCAGGCACCAGCAAGTTCTCCAGCTGACTGTAACCATATGAGTGAATCTGGCAGAAGAGTTTCCTACTGAGCCCAGCCCAAATTGGCAACCTCCAGGACGGTGAGTTAATAATGACTGTCGTTTGAATCACCTAAGTTCTGGGTGCCTCATGTGGTCAAAGGAGACTACTATATCCCAAGAGGTATAGAAATCCACAGAGAAATAGCCGCCTTATACCGTACGAGAGTCGGGCTGCTATGAGGGTCACTGAGAGTGTGGGTTCAGGAGCCAGGCACCATTCCTGTGCGGGGTGATCTCCAGCATCTGCTGACAATGACAGTACAGACTTCAGGAGAACTGTCAGCCGGGGCAGCACCCCAGAAGTACATTCTTAGGGGAAACTTTATATAGGGACAATTGTATTTACAAAGGTGTGGCCAAGGGCTAGGGGACCACGAGGGAGAGTGCAGCACCTGAGGGCCATGTTACCACCCTGGGTGTGTGTGACCAGGTACAGACAGGGCATGGTGACCAGAAGCTGGAGACAGAGCAGTCTGGGTGAAGAGAGCCACCCAATAGGATTTATACCCTTGGGTTGAGAGTTGAAGCTGTTCTGTGGTGATATCACGGGGAAGGAACCGGGAGATGAAGGTTCTGACCTATACTTCTGTCAGCCTATTTCTTGCTACTGCTCCTTGGTGGCCAAATCCAAGCGGAATCTACTGCACACATGGATGGATCAGCCTCCTCTGGCAAAAAACATGATGTAGAGGGGGAAACGAAGAGGGTGTTGTTGTCGGGTAAATGAGAGGTGGCCAGACAAAGGACTTAAAAACAATATTGCATATGAAAGCTTTGAACAGGTACCTAATGCCTGGTAATTAGAACCCAATTTGTATAAACCAAAGGGTCTGGGGGGGAGGGGGCAGAAAAGGAAATTAAGTTGTTAAAAGCATCTCAAAGATTATTCGCAGATGAGAAGTTAGGGGAGCGAGAACTTAATAACTTGATTGAAGTCACACAGCTAATCAGCAGTAGAACCAGGATTCAGATCCATTTCAACGGTGGTTTGGGACAAGACTTTTGCTTTTAGGCACAAAGCTAGAAAACTCTTGTAGAAGCAGAAGGGAGTTAGTCTAGCCAGACTGGAGTATGGAGTTTCTGCTGGAGGACAGGGAAGGTGGTCTGGAGAGAGAGAAAGCGCTGAGAACTAGACTGTGCAAAGGCCAGAATGGCAGCTGGGGGATTGCGGCTTTCATTCCGGCAGGTGATAGGAAGACACAGAGGATTTCTGAGAAGAGCAAGTCAGGCACAGAAGAACAGCACAAAGAGAACAGTTAGGAAGATTCCCCAAGAAGCAGGGAGCAACTGGAAACCAGGTAGCCAGTCAGGGGATACAACAGTCCAAGCACCGGCGTATGAGGGCTGGCAAGAGGACGCCAACAACCCAGATGAAGGGTTCGGGCACTGGAATCACACTGCAAGGGAGGACATCACAGAACCTGGGGACCAAGGAGTTGGATGCGTCCAGGGGGGTTGGAGAAGGTGAAACAGGACAGGAGGTTCAGAGACCCAGGTGACAGAGAAGGATGGTGTCAGATGGTTCGGTATATACAGTCACACTTGGTATACATCTTGGGGAAATATGTGTACATCATCCACTCTGGCCTGGTTAAAGCAGGCTTGGCCATCCCCACCCGCCAAAATCAACTGCAAAATAACAACTGGTTTTGCAATATGGCTCTTGGCAAATTCACTTGTGACTGGGAGTGAGGGGGGCTGTGGAGTCAAGGATGTCTCTCCGAAGTGGCAAGAGAACCAGGGTGCAGGGTTTTGTGAGATCAGTTGTGGGGCAGCTGGCAGGCTGCTCGGTTGCCCGGCCGCACTGTCACTGCCCTGCCAGCCTGGGCTTCCTACAGTCCCGGAGGCGTCTCATTACAAGGCAAGAGGGATGGTGGGCTGACACGTTTTCTGGAGTGGCATTTTCAATGTCCCAAGTCCTGGTATCGTGTTTATAAGTGGTACTTTCGACATACAAGGGGAAGGGAAGAAAAGGGGAGAGGAAGAAAGGTCTCCGAAGATCTCAAGCACGCCAGGAGTTGATCTTGACTCTCTGATTTCAGCTTGTCTAACAGCGAAGGGGTGCAGAGCCTCCTCGAGATCCACCTGAAATGAATTAGCCTGAAGTAAAAGTAGGTGTTTATCTCAAGCCATTGCTTCAAATAGCTGACTACCTGTTGGAAGAGGGGTCTGATCGATGCAAACCGGAGCAGCCGTGCGTGAGCTGTTACACAGCGGTTAGTATTGATCAGAACTAAAGGCTGCCAATAGGAATGTGGAGCAAACTGACAGGCAGAGAAGAGGGAAGGAGGAAACAGACTTCGCTGGTGGCAGCCGTACAGAGGAAAGCCGATAAAAAGTCAATTCCACTTAACTGAATGGCTGCTAACTAAATATTTTGGGGGCCAGAGCCTTTCCAGGTAGCAGCTGGCGCATCTCTGTTCCAGAACTGAGACATCAAGTGAGAGCTGGACATTGACAGGCGAGATCTCAGGGTCCTGGTGATGGATGGGGCAGAGGATAGCATGGGATGGAGGGACGGAGGTCCCTCGTCATGGCTGGGCTGACAGGGGACACTAGAGGCCAGCCGCCGACCCTGGAGTACTGCTGACAGGGAGGGAAGGGACAAGAGCCAGGCTGGAATTTGTGACACGGTGCCTGATTAGTTCATTCATTTAAAACCCTGATGCTTTTCTC
The DNA here is from genome assembly GCA_019455555.1 of Galemys pyrenaicus. NCBI lineage: Eukaryota > Metazoa > Chordata > Mammalia > Eulipotyphla > Talpidae > Galemys > Galemys pyrenaicus. The sequence goes on from JAGFMF010011631.1 coordinate 1,234,307, forward strand.
TGAACTTAAGTCAGGTGTGTTGGAATGAACTGTGCAGTGAGGGCAAGGTGAACAGCAGCTGGTCCTATTCTAGAGACAGGCGGAACAGTGCAATTAGGATAGTTAAGAGATTGGCTTGGGAGAGAGGGCCTGGGGCTCGTGGATAACTTATTTTTCTGAATGTCTGTGCATGTCTTTGTACTCAGGACTGCACGTCTCTTTCCGGAATTAGGTGTAATTTGTTTTGGTCAGTGATATGCGAGCAGATAAGATGCGTGTCTCTTCAGGGAGAAGCGTTTCATTTTAATAAAGCTGGACCAACTTTCCTGCTCCATGCCACTGAAACCTCAGGCACTTGCGCTGATAAGAGCAAAACCACCTGGAATGTGCAACGAACGTATGGCGAGCTGTCCAGAACGGCAGTGGGTTTTGAGTAAGAAACTACAGTCGAGTCACACTGCTGCAGCTTTGGGTTTGTCTCTTACCCATTCTGACTGATACAGGGGTACTGGGGTTTAGAATCCCGTGGCCGCCTGTTGCTTGCATTTGGGTGCTTGGGAGAGCACCTGACCCGACCCACTATTTAACTCACCCAAAGCTTGGATTATGTATCTGAAGCAGGTAAAAACAGCAACAACAATAAAAATGAGGATATAGGCCCAGCATAGACTCCGTATACGTGAATGTGTGCAATTCTCAGTGTAGCCCAGTGAAGGGCCTGTAATTATCCTTATTTCACAAACGTGAAGCTCAATACTCAAGAGAGGTTATAAGACATTTCTGTGGTCACACAGTTTGATGACTGACAAGCAGGAAGGTGAACCCAAACGAGAGTGCTTCAGAGTTGTTTTTCTTAATCATTTTCTTATCCAGGATCTTGGCACAGGGGCTTACTATAGGCTTGGGGATAAATCCACGAACTGACTCACACTTAAGCATTCTACATAAGAGGAGGGGGAAAAGTGGCATTTCTTATGATTTTCGACTATTTCCCCCCTGTCTACTCCCAACCTCTGTAGTGTGTGAGCCCGTCTGGACTGTCCTTCTCCACTTGTTCCCCCAATCCTGGGTTTTACTAAAGCTCTAGACCAATTCCCTACTCACTAGTGATACGAACAAGGGAGCTAACTCATCCAACAGAAGAGAAAGAGTGAACGTCTCTCAGAGGGCATTGTTTCTGCAGAGTTCCTCATTTGCAAAATGGGCATAACAATCCCCTCTCTGGGCTGTTAGACAATTTTTCATTTGTTTCTTTAACTTAATATTCTGTACTGTGTGATTTAATACAGAATTTTATATTTATATTTTGAAAATATATACGTCTACACAGAGGTATCCATACACACACGTTTATATAGACACATACATGCATAAATGATATATTACAGCTAGCTAGCCAGCTAATTCTTTTAATTCTTACAGCAATCCTGGGAGGTGCATATATTATGTCCACTTTACAGATGAGGAAACGCAGGCTCAGAGAATTTAAATTCTTTTCCAGAAGTCACCCAGCTAGAAGGAAGGGCTGGAGGAGGGGGGAGTTAGTTCAAATCACAGCTCCATTAAGCTCTTGAGTCTCTCTCCCACTTGTGGTGTTAAAATGAAATAACAAAGTTAAGATTTTCTTGGAGTACAGTCCCTGGCACATACTAGCAGTTCAATTATTGGTAGCCCTTAACCATGATTTATTTGTAAACTTTGATTGAGCAGCTACTACGCACCAGATAGTGTGCTCCAAGAACTTCCTGAAGGGAGTCTTGAAGGGGCCTAGAAGACAGACACGCCGGGATCTTGTCCACACTGGTTTTCAAGACATAGCTGGGCTTCCTGCTGTGCCCAAAGAACTGGCCAGACAGAGCCACAAGGTTAAACAAGCTGACGGGACTTGGGAGCAGCAGCAGCTCTCCTCAGGCTGGTGGGCTTTCTTGTGGATCTGAATGTTCTTTAAAGTCGCCCTCAGCCTCACATCCAGCCTTCAGGGGACTTGGGCAGCTGTGATGTACGAAAGAAGCTTCTGGAGAGTGGAGTACCCCAGAGGGTGGAGAGCTTGCTGTGTGCCAAGCGTCATCCTCTAGGAGCCCAGGGGTTGATTCTTCACAGTGACCCTCCTTTATTCCAGAAGCTGGTATTTGAGTCCTGGACTGAGTTTCAGCCACTTTGCTGAGCTGCCCTTTCCTTCTGAGGCTGGGTGTGGGAGAGATGGGTGGTGGGGGCGGACTCTGATCACAGCTCGACTGTACTTGGACTGACCTGCAGATCCCACCCAGTCCTGCAGGGTGCAGGAGGGACGCTCATCTATCTGGAAGCACCACGAGATCCTGAGAAGGGTCTCATCTCGCACTAAGTACCTCCCAGCTTTGTGCTGGGTACTTGTTAGGTGTCCCCTTGCGCACCCACATCTTTCCAAAGTGGCTATCCATTGACCCCATGGGATCAAGGAGGAAACTGAGTCAACGGGGGGGTTAAGTGGTTTCTAGTATTGGTTCCTATTTGTCTGTGCCCTTACGAGAACATTCCACATTTTTGCTGAGTAATGACCTTCCTAAGTACCTTAATTAGGGGGTCATCTTTGCTCTCTGCTTGTCAATTGCTAGTTACTGAGAAATGCATTCCATTGACTGACTTATCGATGTATTGATTTGTATGCAGCCCACTCATACTCACAGACTCACCCTCTCCATGCTCAGGCCTCCTCGACCAATATTTTGGGTATCTGCCCAGGGGAGTGTGTTTAGGCTATTTTGAGTTTCTGTACTTAACGCTTAGCAACTTTAATAAACTTCATTCCTTTAGGTAGTAGACTTAATATTTTAAGTATGGTTTTAATTACCATCCTCCTCATGTTGAAGGCAAAACCAGGAAAAGGGGGGGAAAATCTAACCTATGAGGCTTGCCAGCGATTCCAGTCTTTGTGAGAACGCAGGCCAGAATTCCAGAATGTAGAGGCTAGAGCTCTCCCTAAATTGTTTCTTCGGGCATGGGCACATCATGCTTAAATCATTTCCAATTTCACTGGGTTCCATTCTCCCAGCACGGGCTGTAAACATTTATCTTTGGGCTTTCCCAGAAATGTGTCTTATGGAAGGGATTAGCTGTTTGCGCATTTAACTTTCTGAAGGTGAAGTCCTCTAACCTAACCCACATAATTAAAGTGGAAAATTTCTGGTGGAGGGGAAAAAAAAACATGAGGGAAAATACCATGTTTGGGAAGAGAGCTGTGCTCCTACGGTCTCAAGAGACGGCTCTGAATTCTCAGGCACTTAATTATAACCGGACTGCTGGGCCCTCCAATTCTTTCCTCCCTGGGATCTTATCTCTGTCTTGAGATGATAAGCAGCTTGAGGGCGTGATGTGACAGTGGAGTGGAGCAAGGGGTTGGCTTTATGGTATAATTTTTAAACAGTACATTCGTTACTTTTTTTTTAATGTGATGTGTATAAGGAAGAAAATGAATAACAAAATAAAACAAAACTCTTTTTGTTCTGATAAATCCTGTTGGCACGAAACAGAACCAATTTGTGGAGTGAGGTTTGAAAAGAACAAAATGAAAATTAGAGGTTCTGCTATCCTCTCCAGAGCAGAGTTCTTTGCTAGTTAAAATGTCAGTTAACATTTTCCTGTGATTTCTTCAATTAAACATATATATATGTATTTTCTTTGTATAGTTTTAGCACCATCTAGAAAGCCCTCTATCTTAGTGCTTGTCTGTCCTCTTGACCAAAACAGCTAATGTCCCACTATCATGGATTCACACATTTCCACATAAGTACTATATGTTTAAAATGTTTACTTTATTCAGAGATATTCTTGCTTAAGAATGAGAATTCTCATCTGGAATTCTTATTCTGACTCTGGACTTACCACTTTGCTCACACCCATGCTGTAATCTTTGCTGGCTCTGCTGACCCTATCTGTATATCAGTTCCTGCATCTGTAAGATTTTGGGGGGGGGGAGGGAGGAAGTACCTGCTTTAAAGGGATGACATGAGAAATCAGTGAAAGAGTCCATGAGAAATAGTTAATACACACATTCAAGAGAGGGCTTGAAAGATGTTAGTTACTATACCTCTTATATGTAATTAATAACTCAATATAACTAATTTCTAAAACAACTGCCTTTTTTTGAGTGCCTAACAAATGCCAGACATGGGCTGGTGTACTTTATGCATATGACTCACACAGTCCTTGAAACAGCACTAAGTAGTAGATCCTAGTAATAACCTGGTCACTAGAGGTGGAAACTCAAAAGCACACTGTAACTTGCCCAAGTTCGCATTCACAGAAGAGCTCAGCTTTGAGGTTACAAGTCTTTCCTGTGGGGCAGCTAAGACCAAGGCCGTTTCGAGAGGGTCACATAGACATTCTACCTGGAGATGCTGGCTGACGTCATGGGAGGACAAGGTGGGAGAGACCCTTGGAGGACATGGGAAGGCTGGTGAAGGGCAGGAGGACAGGCATCAGAGGAGCTTTGCCTATAATGCCATCTTGCCAAGAACCAGGCAAGCTATGGTCTCTCAGGGGTCTCCCATGTTTTCTTCAAGTTGCTTAAGCCATAAGATTTGAGTTCCATGATCATGGCAAGTCAGGTCATTGCCCCAGCAGGCTGCTTCTTCCTTGAAGAGGGGTTCATGATTCCTGGCTCCCAGTCTGCCTCCTGGGGCTGCTGCGAGGCTCAGATGAGCCTGGAGACGCTCAGGTTTTTTGACTCACCAAAACCACTGCCCAGAGATGCTCAATTGTTACAGGCTCGACAAATGCATGTGAAGTGGTCTTCTCAAACCCTAGCTTCTCAGATGATCCAGAAAAGGGGGATCCACCATGGGGAAGAGTTTATGGTGCCAGGATTGTTTGTGATCGATTCAAAAACAGGCAGAGGGACTGGAGCCTGGTGGATGAAGTATATAGTGATTATCTGGGCACATAATAGCAGGTTTGGGAACATCCCTCTCTCCGGATAGTACTCCCATGGTAAGGGTGGGGACTGAAGACACACTCCCTGATGTGTCAGGGTTTGTCCTGCTTTATGGACTGGTCAGCTGCTGGCCCACCTGGTGCACAAGGACGTGAAGAAACGGATGACATCCGGGCCATTTCGTATGATCCAATATCTTGTATGTAGGTTGTATTTCAGGCCAACTTTTAGCGAAGTGGATCAATGCTTGAAGTGCATAATGTAACCTGATTCTTCAAGAGTTTGATTAATTGTGTCACAGTCACAGCCTCAGTTCAGGTTCAACCTTTTAAAAGTTTTATTATTGTATAAAGTGATCCATCAGGAGGGGAGAAGAGACAATCAGGGCTCCTCTTCTGCAGTTCAGCTGGGCCGTGCTGGAGAAACAGGTGAATGCAGGTCCACACTGGAGCACACATTGGAACAAGAAGGATGCAAACAGTGCTCTGAGCAGAGGGCAGAGAGAGATAGGGCTGGCCCACTTCATCTGATGTGGGAAGCCCCTGGAGAGCTGTAAGATGTTCAGACTCCTGCACCCAAACCACAGAGATCCTGATGTCACTGGCCCAGCCCCTGAGTCCCTGGGCACCCCTCGGGAACATCATCTAAGGATGAGAATCTCTGGTTTAGTCAGAGTAGCTCTGGGTGAGACCATCAGATGTGGAAAGGTTCTTTTGGGGTCCTTGTCCCCCAACTTCTGTTTTCCCTCTCTCACTACCCTACAATCCTGCTGGAATCTGCTCTCAAAGTAATTCTCAATGAAATGTTTGTTGACAAAGAGTTAAAGTTCTAGTCCTCTTAGAAATGGATGCATTTAATATGGGATGCTTAAAGTGGAAAATAGCTGGTATAATCTTGCTATTATGTCATAGGGGTTTTGGTCCTATTCAGAAGATGTGTGAGATCCATTTGAGCTGATGGCTTTCTAATCTTCACCACTGTAGGAATAGTCAATAATTTAAGTGCTAAACACTGTTTGAAATCTCTCCCTCCCTCTCTTTAATATATATCATCATCACTGAATCCTCCCAGTAGCTCTTCGAGGTAGATGCAATAACATGGGACACCAGAAGGTTGATGAACTTATCCAAGATCTCACTTCTAAAAAACTAGAGAGTCGGGATTTGAACCCAGAAAGTCCGACACCACATACTGCACGTTTACTCTCGCAGGGCTTAAATTACCTCAAAGGTTTAGACCAAGGTCAGAATGGAGCCTGAGCTTATTTCTCCAACAGTAGCTGCTGGGGAGCTTCCCCCATTATTTTCTCCCTTGAGAGAACCTGAAGGGGTACGCTCCGTGGAAGACCGTTGTTCCTAAATGCCACACCTGTGAGAGGGCAGTACTGCTGCCTCATCAGCATAGGCTTATCCAGGGGATTTGCTTTAGCTATTAAGAAAAAGTAAGAGGAAGTGAAATATGTCACTTTTGAGAAGAAACTTGGAAAATTACCATGTGCTTGCTTGTCTCCTTTCTAGCACAATTGTTCTGGAGCCAGGGAGAAGCTGCTTCTTCAGCCCAGGGCTCAGAGTAAAGATGAAATAGTGGAGAAAAACCATCAACATACATGTACGTGTAACATCTATCTTGGTTGTCAACCACTTGTAAGAGACTTCATTATTGCTGCATTACTTAGTAAAAACTGACTGATACACCCTCTGAATAGCAGTATTTTTAATGTGAAGTGACAAGAACGCTGTAAGGATAAGAACCTTAAATAACCAATAAATTGTCTATAATATATGCAAGGAATCTTGCAAATAGGCTCCAAAGAGCATTTCACCCTCCACAAATACTTTCTATGTGTCAGTTTATGTCTATCTCCGAAGGCAGAGAGGTGGTAAGCATGTATCTACTTCAGTACATCTCGAGTTCATTCAGTTCTGCCACAAAGACAATCAGAAAGGATGAAACAGATTAAAAGTTGTTTCAGACTTGAGGGCAGTAGACTGAATGGGAGAGAGAAAAATATGTATTTTTCTTTATAGATAGAGTTACTACCAAGATTTCTAATACTCTCTATTACCTGAAAAAGACCTCTTTAATACAAACTATCCATCCCATGCTTCAGAACCTGTTGCAATTTTTAGTTCCAAACTAAATTAAACTGTTTACTGTCTTATATAATTTAAAAACTTGTAGCCCAAAACTGAACGTGGCATGGGGAATCTTTTATTTGGTTCATATGCTGTGATGGTAGCCAACACTGAACATTTGAGATATTTCAAGTAAAAAAAAAAAGCTAGCTTCTCTTGAAAAACTGAAAGCTTTCATTATACTGTGCCTGGGAATCATCAGCTGGAGTTGAGCAGTGCCTCCCTGGGCTGGGCATTTTTACCATACTCCCCACCTTTCCCTTTTACCTTACTCTAGAGCCATTTCACTTATTGACATCTTCTGCTTATCCCATGAACCACTGGAGTTTGTCCCTCTTGAGATCAACTTCCTTTCCTTCTTTTTCCTTACTGTTCTTATTTCTTCTGTTGCAAGAAAGGAAATCTCTGAGAGTCTGCTTTTAGGTCACTCTCAGGACAACGCTCTCTGCCTTGTTCTCAGAACTCTGAGTAGCCCAAACTTGACATTTCAGTTCTTTTGGGTCTCAAAGAAAAGCACCTCAAAATATTTAAGACAATTTTAGGGTTGGAGAAAATAGATGCTTCCTCTGGAAATCCTGACTATGGCTATGCGGTGGATTCTATAGTACTTACTGATTTGCATACTTGTATAGTTAGAAGGCCTCGGAGCAGCATAAACCTCCTGCCCACTAGATAATTCTGTTGCTTAACAAACCATAACAGTTCTGATTACATGGAGAATACTAGCAGTAAATGGTTTGAAAATGATTTTACTGTTTTCTGTTATGGAAACTCACATGTAGGAACATTATGGAACTGTTTTGAAATTTCCTTAGCCTTCCAAATATAAAATCACTAGATTTTGATATTTCAGCAATTCTACATTTAAACTACCGGAGCTAATGAGGCCTGCATCTGCTTTATTGACACCTCCACTGGAGAAAGTCATGCAAAGCCATCTGGACTAAGGAGTCAGCGGGTAGGCACTTCCAAGCTTCTGACATGTCCTTTCCTTCTGCTATATCAAATACTTTGCTAGACTGACCTCTCATTGACTAAACTGTTACACAAGGCCCCAGGATTATAAGCCTGGGATGAGGGCTATGCAGATTGCAACATGGAGCGTGGCTGTTAAGCCATGCTGGGGTTCCGGGACGCCGTCATAAAGTCATTCTGAGCGTTCTCAGGCCAGCATTTAGGGAGCTACAACCTTCTCCTGCCTGCCTTCTAAGGAGATTAAGTCTGGACATTTTATTTTGTTTCTGTTTTAGTTTATTTGAAGGTTTTATGATGTCTTAGTTGAGTGGCTCATGGGACTTTCAAATAAACATGCTGCTTTTAAAAACGGCAAGTTGTTTTTATTTATTTCTTTAAGGTGCCCAGTGACCTCTGGGTATATTAGGTAGCTCTGAATTATAATTAAAATAATAACTGTGGTCCCAAAGCAATGATAAGAGGTTGAATTATACAAACGCCAAATTAGGAAGTCCAGAAAATCTGTCAGGAGAAAAGCAGTGTATGACAGAATTAAACGTTATCTTCGTGAGCATGTAACCAAAGGAAATTTCTCTCTAACAGGAAAATTGTGTTTTTTGCTTTTCTACAAGCTACTTACGTTTATGTTTTTTGTGTTTGCTGGACTTTGGGTGAGTGTAGGGGGTACTGAGTTCTTCAGTTGACATGATGATTTTACAGATTAAAATGAATGTGATTGGAGAAAATCCCTGTATTGCAACGATTTCTCGAAAATTTCTCAAGGCCATGGCCGTAAGCAGTAGGTGCTGACATGGTGTTTTACTTAATGCCGTCCCTCAGTGGGCTTTTGAGTCCCTCTAAGACATACATCTGCATTCCTCCATCTGACATCTTAGCTCATCTTCCTCTTCCAACTGTTTTTAAATTAAATGACTACATCTAATGGGAGATTTTCTCAGGAAAGCTTATGAGAATTGTTCCAAAGGAAAATTAAAACATTGCAATATAATCATCCACTCAGCTCACTGCTTGGCTAGTCAGTGCCGACTCTTACCCAAAGAAGTTAATCAACCTTTGGGCCCCATATGGAGAAAAGCAAGCAGAAAGAAAACACAGTCAAGAGAACATGGAAAGTGCTGGCTGAGGGTGGGAGTGTCGGGGGATGAAGAGCACTGCTGAGTGGGCTATCTGAGGCACAACTGACCGAGAGGCCAGGGCAAGAAGAGTAGGAGGGGGCGAAGTAAAGGAAAACAGACCCCTCGTTCTGGAACCACATGGCCTGATGGTTAATCTCAGGGATATAGAAATTCGCCTTCTTTCACTATCATCTCCCTGTAGAAAAATGGATAAGGATTCTGGGAATTGTCATAGGTCCCTAGGATTGATGGGACTCTTGGCTAGTCACTGTCCTTTCGTTCCTTTACTGCTCCATGGGAACCCCTCTGAGAATCTGCTTGAAAGGGATAGCTTTCCTCAGTAATTCAGCTTGTGGGAATTTAGCCTAGGAGACACTGCACAGGTTCACCAAGCACAAAGATGCTCACTAGCGTGTTGTTTATAGTAACACTGCTGCCCATCTGTGGGGGATTGGTTTAATAAATGACGGCACATCCAACACTGGACTACATTACGGTCACTGAAAAGGAACATATGAAGCTATAATTCACTGAGAGAGTATATTCATTTTGGTCAAGATTGATAATACATTATCACTGGCACAAAACAAGATGTAATTACCTAGCACAGAACTGGGCACTCAGTAGTTTTCTTAAATATTGGTTGAAAATAATACACTCCACAGTTTGAAGAATTCTACTGATGGGAAGCTGATGGGGCACCATGTTCCTAACTCAACAGCACAAGACTTGTCTGCTTTTCAAAAGCCCTGACACTCCCTCTGAGATTAGAACATGGAAAATAACAATAACCCGACATGTGAATGATTCCTTCATGCTAAGCATCAACTTAGCTTCTTCCATGAATTTTCTCACTTAGCTCTACTGACATCTCCCGCAGGTAGGTACTGTTCATTATCCACTTTCCAGATAGTGACCTGAAATTCAGTGGGCTGGATGCCCAAAGCACAAAAGAACATCAGTCTGGAATCCACTTCCAAGTTCAGGCTCTTGCTCACGTTTGCTTACAGACTGTTTAGAGCTGATCTGAATCAAAGAGCAAGCTGGTGTGGTGCCCATTCATTTTCACTTTAACTTGGGATTGGTACAGAGTTGCTGTCTTCCAAACCACCTGTGCTCAGCAGGTAAAACTGAACAAGACCACCGTGAAGGCTCAAAGGGCTATGTTTCGTCACCCACCCCCTCTTTGATGACATCAGTTCACCTTGGAGCCTTAGCTCAATTGTGCTCCTTCTCTTTGTTTCTTAAATGTTCCCATTTTCTTTGACTTCCCTCTCAGTTTCCTCTTAACCAGCTGAGTGACAGAAACTCAATGCTGACCACTTCATTAGCTGATGACCTTGTCCCTCTGGCCCTCTGCCCCGCTTGCTCTCCTGGGCAGGTTGCCTTACGTCATAAGTCCTTGTTAAATGTCGGGACCTTGGAGCCATCAGCACTGGGCATGTTGTTTTAATATATCTAGAGAAATCAGGCCTGTCAGATCACATTAGGCCCTATTGGTGACCGCGCGCCGATACCCACGGTGGAGATGAACTATTACCTTTGAAATAAAATCATGGCTAGTTACCAGTCTGTACAGAGAGGGGATTATATTCCATCACTGAGGCCCTTTTAATCTGCCTCTCTCCTCATTGGCAGTGCTGCCCTTCTTCCTGTACAGAAAAAAAACCCCTCATAAATAGTAGTCTTATAAAGGAGCAAGGCTAAGAGATACGGTGTGGAGTGTTGCTGAAACCAGATGTGCTAAAGAGCCTGGGAGGGTCTGTGTGCCGTGTGATAAGTCAGTATGTCAGGAGCCCACGGTGAATTGGCACCCTGTTCCATCTGGTTGCTGGGATGGAAATGAGAGGATACAATTAGGACAAAATAAGGATTTCCCTGTGGCAGGACCAAGACTGAGTATTTTATATGCATAGCCTGTCTGATCTTCATAATATCCCTTCAAGGTTGATACTACCAACAAACTCATCTTTTTTTTTTTTTTTTTTAGATTTAATTGTATGTGACATCATTTGTAGTCCCCAGGGGCTTCCCACCACCATTTCACCCATGCACCATCATCTCAGTCCCTTGTGCGCTTTATGTCCTCATCCCCGTCGTCTTTGCCCTCCCCTCCCTCCGCCCACCCCCGTGATCCCTGGGCTTTATCTTTGATCTTTTGATCTCCAACAAACTCAACTTGTGGATGGAGAAACTGAGGTTCAGAAAAGACCAGTGAAATCCCCAGATTCACAGAGCCATCAAGTGAAGGTGGAGGTGGGCTGATGCCAAACCTGCACCTTACCACTAGACCAGCGCGATTATTCTGCTATGATACGATTTGGTCTCCCCTTGGGGTGGGGTTTTAGGGAGTGTTTCAAGAAAACCATCTTTCAGACCCTCTTTTAGGGAGGGGCCCCAAATATCTCACTTGACCCAAAAGAAGATTTGTTTAAAAAATGAAGTCTGGGAACAAGCCAACCTCTGCTTTTCTATCTTCTCCAGGATTGGTTTTAAACTCATTCCTACATCCCGTGGGAGTCTGGCTGGACAGATCCCTTGACAGAGTATAGAAATAGCTCTCAAAGCCTATTTTTACGAAGAATGTGATGTCAGAAAATGAAGCCGGAGTGGACACTAAGAAGAGAAAAGAACGCACCAGACTGGAGAATAAGGGAAATGTCTCGCGAGCTTAGCCATGAAATGATCAGACAGAGAGTGGGGAAGCCCACAAAAAGACCAAAGTTGGCTAAGACGCGGGAGGGAGGGTAGGGGACAGGGGGGAGGGGAGTAGAACTGCTTTTTTACCTGCCCAGCATAGTTCTGTCACATTCTTTGTGTTTCACCCATTAAAAATTTAGCCAGGAAGTTAAGTACAGCAAACCAACTTTTCTATCTAGCAAAGTTGGACCCGATGAAACACACACAGAAAAATGCCTGCTTGCCTCTTTCCCAGAACCTCCAAGCACAATGCAGAGGTGTCTGGTAACACTGCAATTTCCTTTGAACTGTTTGGTTTTGTTTGGCGCCCTTGTCTGGTGGGCTAGTCTTTTTGACTGCATTAACTCACCTGGTATAGCATTTTCTTTCACTGAGAAACAAGAAAGCTGGAACTCACCTCTCTGATTCCGGCAAAGCTGGACACCATTCAATCGCGCTTGGCTAGACTTCTGGCAGCTGTAATTTATATCTTCTGGGCTAAGGAAGAGAAGATAGGACAAAACACATTGATGGGGAGACGTTTGGTGAACCTTTGTTTAGCCAAGTGGCTTAAAGAGCGAGAGGAGCCTCATTCCTCTTGGCTCATTTTTCCTGGGTAAGATCTGTCTCTCGGGTGAGGGTTTATTAAAGTTGCTCCCGGCCTGGCCAGTCACATAAGCAAAAGACCCAGCTGTCGCAAAGCCCATTCTTGAAGTGGAAGAGAACTGAAAAATTGTAACGCGGGGTGGCCAAGCTCAAGATAGCATTGGATATTAATTGGAAATTATACAACTCTCTACGTTGAACTGAAGAAATATTGGTAGAGGGATCAGGACAAGAATGAGGAAAATCAAAAGTGAAATCTGCTGCTGATTGAGAGTGACGATGGCCCCGCAGGTCTCCCTGTCTGCCCATCCCAGGGAAAGCCTGCCCACAGTGATCGCTGCTGAGGACTCGCCTTGCTTTCCCTTTCCCTTTCCCTTTCCCTGGGAGGCTGCGGTGAGTTGGCTGCCGAGATGTAGCCCTGAACCTATCCATCAAGTCCAGGGAAGAGAGACTTAGAAAGGCAAACATTATCTGGGATCAATATCTTTACAAATCCAAAGGAAACCCCAGCTCCCGAAGGGTTAAGCCGGGGAAGGAGAAGCCATCAGGCTGTTTAGTGAGCTAATGTTTTTATTGATGGGGGAGGCCTTTAAGTCCCTAACAGGAAAAGTAGGGAAAGTGGCAGGGTGTTTGGCTGGGGAGAGAGGAGTAGGGAAGGAATATATACATATATATACACACACACATATATATATATATATATGCACGTTTCACACTTTCTACAATCCCCTGAAATTCATGTAGCGCAAAAGATGTCCCATACCCTTGAATAATCTCCCCTACGAGGTGTTTTCCTCACTCCTACACCCCTCCCAAAGTGGAAGCCACATCTTCCTCTGACAATTTTGCTATAATGCACATCTCAAGCTAATGCTCGCACTGAAGAGCACATCTTAATTTAACAACTGTGTTATAAAGCACATCTCGAGCTCACATTCCTAGGATAATCCATATTTCAACCTAACTACCCTGGCATAACACTTCAATCTAATTCCTCTACAGTAAAGTACATCGCAATCTCACACCCGCATATAATGTACATCTCAGTCCATTATTTTGTATTTTGTAAGCCATATTTTGATATGTCTTTTCCATTAAGGAGCAGAACTGTCTGGAGACAACAGCTCTCCCTGTGCTGAAAGCTGCCATAGTTCTTACATCGTCCTTGGGTGACAGGCTGCTGATGGATATGCTTCTGAACTTTCACCTTTGCCATCTTGGGTTCAACTCTGGCTTATTTCTGTATTTTAAGCCTTAAGCCTCCTGTTGGTAGCAGGGGTGATCAACAGAGGGCCCTGCTTGGTCCTGATGGGCCTTCTCTCATGTTAACTAGCAGGGCAGGCCACCTCAAACCATCAGAGTCTACCTCAGAGAGGGCCATCTGAGGTCAATGTCAGGGTCAGGGGTCAGGGTGTAGCGGCTGGCTAATAGAGTGTAAGCTAACACTGTTGTCAAATTGCTGGGCTAAATGACAATGCCTGCCTCCTGCTGATGACCTTACCCTGGGGGAGGGGGCGATTGGCTTTATTGGAAACCTGCCAGTCTCAGGGGTGATGGAAGTGGCTGATCACAGTTAACGACTGTTTGATTGTTGATGGAGCACCAGTTCTGTGGTTGGTCCCCAACTGAAAAGCCTGCAGAGCTGCTTATTGATGACTGAGTTTTCCACATGTGATGGATTTCTCTTGTTTCACCTGCAGCTGGGCAACCATTCAGTTGTGGGCGAGGTTGTGGTGGCGCTGGGTGTGAATTTTCCTGGAACTAGAGGTGATGCTATCACCAACTCCTGTGATGGCACCCACCTATCACCCTTGGCTGGGTTTGAATGGTTCTTGAAAGGAAACCAGTCCAGAATGAATGAAAATAGATGTAAGAAGTGCTTCCACTCCAAGGCATTTTGGCAAATATGAAAACAGACCATAAATGTAGGCTCTGAAAGAGACTATTCTAATCATCAGTATCTCAAGCCTCTGGTTTTGCATCTACCCTACACAGGAGGGAGAAATTAAATTTGTCAACTGGTGATGTATAATCAAGCAAGTAATGCCATTAAATACCTGAAGAAAAGGAGGTAATGGAAGACTGAGAATTCCAAAATTTCCCAGCATAGTGTGAACTCAAGAGATCTCAACAGGAGGTAGGTAACAAAGTACAGAGATAAAAATGATCTTTACAAAAGACATATGGATCATGGTGGATCACCGGCTAATACACACTCCCAAAGCAGCCTGCAGATAGAGACAATGAATGACTAGGAAGCAGACATGGGAGAACAGCTTATTGAAATGTCAAGATTATTCTCTTCTCGTGTTGTGTCTGGGGAAAACGCCTATAGAAATGGTAGCGCTAGTCTTTAAGATTCTAATAGAGATGGTGAAGCACTGGGGAGGGGGCTTTGGTTAGTAAAGTGAGGTTATGACATGAACTTGAGTGTTTTTTTTTTTTCCAGAGAAGAATCAACCGAGGATGATTTTTCAATGACCTTCCCACCTTTTATATAGCTGGTCAGAGATGAGACTTAAAGTCCTGTCAATATGGTGAGATTTTGGCCTAATATCAGTTTTACTGTTTTCACCTATTTAAGCCTCAGTTTCCTTCTTTGTTAAAAGGGATGCTGCCTTTCACCTTTTATGATCACAAGGAGGATAAATTCAAATGTAGAATCATTAGTATAGTCCCCAATACAAAATTCACATTCAATACACATTCCTTTCCTTTCCCTTAAACTGGGTTTTCTGATGGTGGGTATTAATGAATTAATATGGCAGTCTTGGAAAAGATCCCTTCTCTTTGTCATTAAGATAATCCCTGTTT
Organism: Galemys pyrenaicus; assembly: GCA_019455555.1. Lineage (NCBI taxonomy): Eukaryota > Metazoa > Chordata > Mammalia > Eulipotyphla > Talpidae > Galemys > Galemys pyrenaicus. The sequence goes on from JAGFMF010011631.1 coordinate 1,249,522, forward strand.
ATTTTTTTAAAGATTTTATTTATTTATGCATACAAGAGCTGGGGCATAGGCCTGAGGTGGGGGTGTGTGTGAGAGGATTCACCAAAGACAGAGTGAGGAGCAGGACAGGCAGGTGGATTGAAACACACTGCTGAGCAGAGCAGCAGGTGAGACAGGAGAGGTCTGCTCTGCCATGTGGGTGAGCTCCCTGGCCAGGGATCGAACTCGTTTTACGGTGGTTGCCAACACCTTCATAGTTCTGAGATGTTACCCCTTGTGCCATTAGGGAGGCCCCAAGATAGTCCCTATTTAGAAATTTCAGACAAACTCAATAAGACCACAAGGGACACCTCAGGCAGTGGTTAGCAAACCGTGGCCCACCACCTACTTTTATAAACAAAGCTTTATTGGGACACAGTCATGCTCAATCATTTACACGCTGCCCATGGCTGTTGTTGCCCCACAAAGCATAGCTGACTTGTTGCGACAGAGTCAGTGTGGCCCACAAAGCCTACAGTATTTACTCTCTGGCTCTGCATAGAAAAAGTTTGCTGGCCCCTGACCTATACCAATGGAACACTCTTTCTCTCTTTAGTTTAAAAATAAAATGGTATGTGGAAATCCAGTATGTGAAGCAGGTTCAAGCAGCAAATATTTCCCCAGGGAGCTGAACTCATCCCTATTTGGCACAAATGGTTTACTGTTGGTACAACTTCTGAAGCAACTTCCTTAGTTCCATAAAACAGTTTGAAAATGATAGCCTAGATAATCTCTGGATATTTCTTTAAGGTCCTGGAAACTCAGTGATCTCTTAGGAGGGACAAGAGCGGTATAGTAAATATGCCTCTGCCTGCAAATCTGCCTGGGCTCTTGACAAATTGTAGTTTAACTTTGGTGTGACAGTGGGCAGGTTACTTAACTTCTCTGTGCCTCCCTTTTCTCATGTTAAAAATGAAGCGATTTGCCTCGCTGTGAATAGTGGGGATTAAATGAGATAATACAGTGAAAGCACTGGAAATAGGACCTGGCTCATTGCTGGTGCTATTGTGATTGTCATTAATTACATTTGTTATATATATATTTTTTATATAATATGTATTTGTTATATATAACTATATATTGTTATTATTATATTTGTCTTGTGTTGCCAGTGCTATGACTATTGTCCTAAATAGCCCTACTGGCATCTTCTGTTTATTAATTGAGTCAGTGGGTCACTCCCTCGACATACATTCTGTTTGCAGTAGTGATCAGTAAGTTAATGGAAGTTCGGCACCAGCTGCACATCGAGTCTCCTCTTGCTCAGTCATTTCAGCACGCTGTGTTGGTGTTTATTGCTCCACACTGAACGTGGAGCTTCAGAGTGACACCACTGCTCAAAACAACTTCCTACTATTCCATCTCCGACGGCTCCACAATTAATTTTTCAACTAGCAGTTTGGTTTCAATGCCTACGAGGTAATTAGACCTTAAAGGCTCTTTACTGAGGTTTTATCCTGTCAGTGAATGTGAGCGAGACAATAATTATTATTTAATATTTATTGAGTGTCTTCATTGTGATATGTAGATTCACAGATGTAACCTGCCTTATTGTTGAAGATGACAGCATTGTACAGGCAGGAGTGTCTTAGGAAAGTAGTTGGACAGTTCTAGAGGCCCCAGATGGGAGGTCTGAGTCCTCAAATCCTGCCATTTATCATGCTGTTCTATCAGATGGCACTTTTGGGGATTGAGAGGTTCCTCGTTTGCTATTCCCTGAGGGCATTTTCTAAAGTTTGATTCCAAAATGGTACATTCCAAAGACGACATTCAACAATTTCTTGTGCCAAGCAGAGGAATTCTTTTGGGATTTATGTTTTCCATCACTGTCAAGAGAATAATGGAATGGAAACAACCACAAATGCCACTATATGAAGGCTGGAGACCCTTTGACTTTATCCTTCACTCCCAGAACTAGTTCAGGTCACCCAGACTAAGACGCTGAGCTGCCAGCCAGGATGGCAGGTAGACAATATCACGGCTGGCTGCTATGAGTGTCTGCAGGTAGTGGGGGCTGGCATGGTGTGATCCAAAAGTTGCTTTATCACCTTGAACCTCAGTTTCCCCATCAACAATAAAAAATAACAAGTGCTTCATAGAACTGTATTGCAGATATAGTAAAATAAATACACTGTAAATGGAAGCTGATGTTATCACTTCTAGTAGTATTATACTAGAAAGGAAATAGGACCCAGAGGTCTTGCTTAGAAGTAGCTTAGGGAATAGTGTGATATAAAAATATGAAATAAACTATATAAAAAAACTGACATATCAAGACCCAAATAATCTAAATTAAAAGATTAGTGGAAAGCTAATAATCTCAGAGTGACCCAAAAAACTTGACTTGCTCTCATGATTTGAGGCAAAAAAGTTGCAGACTGCCAGATGACAGGGGCTATGTCAATTCATCTGTGTCATCAAATCTTTTCAGCCAAGAAGAACCTTGTACATTTCCACCCTCAATATGTATCTGTTGAACTGAACTGGACTTCTTTGTAAATTCAGTAGAATCCTATGAAAAGGCATCACTGAACAATTAAAGGGATTGCAGATGGCAGAAGTGAGCACCACTCAATTCAGAAAGTACTGAAATTGATATTGTTAAAGCAAGCACAAAACAAAAAGTCTCAACAAAGAATGAGCAAAGAGAACGGAATACTATTTGGCAATAAAAAGGAACGAAGGTATGCTACAGTGTATGGATGACTCGTGAAAGTGTGCTAAGTGAAAGACGCTAGCCACAGAAGACCAGAACTGGAATTATTTCATTTCCATGAAGTGGCCATAACATGAAAATTCATAAAATGAAGAAGTAGATTAGCAGCTGCCTAGGTATATCTGAGGGTGTCAGTGGGAAAGAGAGTGGGAATGATACCAGTGGGGGCATGGGGCTTCTTTTAGGGAGATGAAATTATGTTAAGATTGAATATGGTGATGGATACACAACCTGTGAAGACACGAAAAGCCACTGCAATGTACATTTTAAATGAATGAATTGTAGCCATGTAAATTATATCTCAATAAAACTGGCAAGATGTTTGAAAAACTCATTGAGATATCTTTGGGATACTTGCAATATACATGTCTTAAAGTGGCTCAACTACAGGTTTTAGAATCTAAAAGTTTGCAGACAATAAAGTTTATAGACTTTGCAATCTGAAATGTGAAACCTGCATTTTCTTTAAAATTCATATAAAGCTCTGATGGATACTATATGTACTCTTTTCTGTGTATAATGTGTAGCTATATGATCAATTTATTGAGATATAAGTTATGTATATGAAGTATAAAATTCACCTACTTTAAGTGAAGGTATACACTTTATAATAAAAAACAAACAGTTCACGAGGAGTTGGAAGCACATAAATCCATGTGTGTATCCTAATGGAAATACGTTATTTTCATATCATTTCCTAGTGCTCTATAGCTGTGTTTTCTAAAACTTCTACAATGAATTTATATTACTTTGGGAAGAGATAATATTATTAGAACAAAAAAACACAACACAGATGAAAAAGTGGTGAGAGAGACACAATAAAGATAAGAATTGCTTGAGGCAAACATCTTGGGGGAAAGGAGGGTATGTAGTGAATTAAAAAGTAGTTCTGGAATATGAAAACACAAATTTGAAGAGATAACTGTATCTCTGTATTCATTATATCATCATTCACAATAGACAGGAGCTGGAAACAATGTCAGTGTCCATCAAGGCATGAATAAAGAAGGAATGGTAGATCTACACAATGGAATATAAAAAGATGATATATTGCCATTTGTGACAACATGGGTGGACAAGAGGTTATTCTGGTAAGTGAAATAAGTCAGCTGGAGAAAGTCAAACAATTTCCATCCTATGTGGAAGATAAAGAAACAGAGTAAATCAAATAATACAAAAACAAAAATATCAAAACAAAAACAAACTCTTAAAGACTACAAGAACAGAATCGTGGCTACCTGAAGGAAAGAGGAAAAAGAGGTAGATCAATGAGCTAAAATGGGTGAAATGAATAGTGATGGATGGAAATTATAAGCAGAATGTAGTATATACAGATATTGGCATGTAAGTCCATATATCTGAAACAATATAATGCTATAAACTGATGTTGAAAAAAAGGAAAAGAAAGGCTTCCTGGATGAAAAAGAAACATTGCATATGGAATATGGCAAGTGGCCAATGTAACAGGGGCCTTTAGAAATGAACTTGGTGAGTAGGTCAAAAGTGTGCTGACAGGATATGAAAAAATGTTCAACATCACTTATAATCAGGGAAATGCAAATGAAAACCACAATGAGATAGCATCTTACACCAGTGAGAATGGCACATATTGAAAAAACTAGCAACAACAAATGTTGGCGAGGATGTGGAGAAAAAGGAACTCTTCTACACTGCTGGTGGGGATGCAAACTGATCCAACCATTATGGAAAGTAGTGTAGGTTCCTCAAACTGCTAAAAGTGGAGCTTCTATATGATCCAGCAATTCCACTCCTAGGTATTTACCCAAAGGACACAAAAACACTAATTAAAAAAGACTCCTGTACCCCTATGCTTATTGCAGCACATTTACAATAGGTAAGCCGTCGAAACAACCCATTTGCCCCAAAATAGATCACTGCATCAAGAAGATGTGGTATAGATAACAATGGAATATTACTCAGCAATCAAAAAGATACATTCATGCATTTGCAGAAACGTGGATGGAACTGGAAGGGATCACGCTCAGTGAAATAAGCCAAAAATAAAAAGAAAAATAACAAATGGCTTCACTTATAGGAAGAATGTAGAGAGTCCAAATAAGGGATCCGGGAAAATAAAAGTGATTATAATAAAGTAAAAATCAAAATCAACAGGCAATATAAACCAGAGACAATCTGCAGGGGAAGAGGAGGGAGCAGGATCAAAATGGGTGGGTAGAGCACAAGGGACTATGGTGACCGTACACAAGTGAACTGGTGGTGGGAATTTCACAGGGACTATACACAAAAAACATACATTGCACAAAAATGATGATGTAAAAAATACATAAAATAATAGTTAAAAAAGAGAAAAAAAAAAAGAAGTGTGTTGAGAAAAGCCTTGAGGAACTGTGAGATATGCAATGATTCTGACTATTGGTCAGAAAGAGATTAGAAACTTATCCAGCTACCCTATATCTTGGCACAAGTAACTGAGGAATTTTCTGGGAAGAAGAGATTTGGGGGGCTCAGGAACAGGAATGGGGTATCTTATTCTGAGCAAAGGTTTTTTTAATTTTCCTGGTTAGTACAGGTGACTGTGAAAGCTATAGCAGGGACCATACTCTTGTATTGGCCTTCATGGGCTTTCTGAGTTTGTTCCCAGTATCATGGCATCATTAAGAACAAGAGCAGGATCCCAGTGCACAAGATGGGATGAATGCTAAAAGCCAAGAATCTCCCAAGAACAGCCAGGACTCTCTCAAATACAGAGTCCAGTGGGAACGACAAATAACTTTTTTTTTTTAAAAAGATTTATTTATTTATGCATACAAGAGCTGGGGTACAGGCCAGAGTCGTGGGAGGTGAGAGGATTCATCAGAGACAGAGAGGGGAGCAGCACAGGCAGACTGACTGAAACACACTGCTGAGGGGAGCAGTGGGCGAGGCGGGAGAGGTCTGCTATGCCATATGGGTCCCCTGCCTGGCCTGTGGCAGGGATCAAACTCGTGCTGCAGTGGCTGCGGTTTGCTTCATAGTGCGTTGCTTAACTCACTGCACCACCAGGGAGGCACCCAGGAAATGGCAAATAACTTTTAATAGGTATTTTAAATTAGATTCACTACAAGTGGCTCCCATGGCACGTTGTTGAGGAGGGTACAGAAGCTGCCTGCTGGCTCAGTGAGAAAGGATGCTGTGATTGATTAGTGATGTCTGTTATGGGTGTGGGAATAGGAAGTGATGGTACTTATGTCATATCAATTTCCAATACTTGGATTCAGCTAGGCTTCACTTTAAAAGTCCCCAAGACATGCCAACACTTTGTGGTCTGTTGTAAGTGTTGAGGTCTGACAAAGCTGACCTGGAGGTCTAATCTGAATTCTTCTAAATTTCCAAGAAAATATCCTAATCCCCATGTCCTCTGTGAGTCCAATCCTAGAATTCCCTTGATGACACTGACCTTGCTAGGGGTCTATCCAAAGAAATGTAAACTTTCTATTTGCAGTGTTATACCCTTCTATACGCTGAAGAATACAAAAATGGAAAGGATGGTGGGAAGGGGTATGGAACTTGTTAGTTACTGAGAAACCCCTCTATGAGTGATCGAGGCAAGCTGCTACCTCTGAGAGACAGCCTTCTCTCACTCCAGTGAAAGCTATTTTTAGCACAGCCTGGGCACCCAGTAACTGTTCATATGTTCCAAGTGATGATGAATTCATTCAAACAACAAGTCAAGACCCTGGCTATCACTCAACTCGAGTCAGTCATAACAGCTGACAAAAATAAAATACAACACACACCCTGTTAGTCTTACTTTTCCTTTTCTCCAATATGCATCTTCAAGAATCTCATTCCATTCCTGGCTGTCAAAGACGGTGACATTTGTGTGTGTGTGTGCACACGTGCACATATGTATGGGGAGGCGGTTCTAGCTTTATCAAGGGAGATTATTTTTTTAACCCAAATTATTCTCCACTGTAAATGTTTAAATCCACATTAAATCCAGATTAATGCAGGAAGCAGCTTCAAAGGATATGGACTTGGGGGGAAATAATAATAAATGAAATTGTTAAGGAGGGGGGCACATCTCAAGGAATATTTTCAGACTAGAAAAAAGTTGCTTGGATTTAAAAGTTATCTAATATATATATATATAAGTTATCTAAAAAAATATATATATAGCTCAGGGATTGCTGGCTCCATTGACAAATACCCAAATTTTGTATACAAACTAGAACCTGAAGTGTTTTTTCCCCCTCCATGATTGGAATTAATAATGCAGATAAATCCTAAATAAATCAGGATTAGTGTTAACTGCATCTTGAGGTTAGGACATTACAGGAAAATGGAGAGAGGAAAAGTTGGTTGTTTAAAGAACAACAACAACTGCCTGGGCCATCTAGTGAGATGCAGGGCACCGGGGGAGGGGAGAGGAGGAAGAGCAGAGGAGAGTAATCACAGGCCTGCAAAAGGCATCACCACAGCTCTGGAGACTGTTCAAAGGCCCCTTCCTGACCACAGACAGTGGAAGGTCACCAGTGAAAAGCAGCTGCCTGGAAGGGGGAAGGGTGCCTGGGATTCTGGATTACTGGGCACTCAGGTTTTATTAGGAGGTCAGCTGGACTGTCAGATTTTAGCATCTCCTAGGGAGGCAGGTTCAACTTTCTGGTGTTTAGGGAGTGATCACCGTCCCCCTCCTGCTCCCTTGGTCAACAAACTAGCCAAAAAAAAGGAAAATTCAAGACTGGATGGATGCTCCTTGCAAGCACAATCTCCCAAGACAATTTCTTCCAGAGCTTTGAACTTGGGCGTAGGACTTAAGTTTAGACAAACAGTTGCACCTTGGAATGAATTTTCAGTGAAATCATTTAGACGCTTTGCTGTTCCTGGATTGGAGCCACTGAAAGTGGTGCTCAGTCCTTTACTCCAGACTCAGCTCTCTACAGGTGGCAGATGTGGAAGACTGAGTCCTTTTCCTCTGGCAGCGGGAGGAAAACACTTCTTTCTTAATAGAGGAAGAAGTATTCTTAACCCAAACCACATGACTGCAGAGATTTCAGCTGTCGATGTGAAGCCAGAGTTAAAGCTGCCAGGACGGGAGTGTGAGCTTCTCCCCACCTCTTTGGTCTGAATGAACGAAGTGTCTCGGTTTCTCACTTCCCCCTGGAGATGGTGGGCTCCAGCCATCGGATTTGGGGCCACGTGACAAGACCCCCTTGCTGTGCGCACTTCAGCTGGCCTCCTGTGGGTGCAGGCAGAGATCTCACTTTTGACCTAATCTTCAAACAAACAGGCCGGTCTGAGGTTTTTCAGAATTTTTGGAGTTTTGAGAGATCTCATCATCCATCTGTTTCCTGTTCCGTTTTTTACCGCTTCCTCTTCTCTCTCCTGTACCACGGAGTGGGCACACACAGCCACTGGACAGTCCCTGTCTGTCTGTGAAGTAGCAAGAGAGTCAGTCCTAGTGATTTTATTATCCATTTTCTTTCTTTCTTTTTTTTTGCCTTTCAATCCCTAACCCCCCCAGGTGTGCTTACATGAAAAGAAGTAAATGCCTTGAGGGTGGGTGGCTCTTTTCTCAGCCCTGTATGTCATTCTTATATAATCTCTCTGGCCATTTGTGGCAACTCTGCATGGTGGAGTAAAGAAAAAGTGACCTACATTTTAGGGACTCCTGATTTGAGATTTTGGTCAAGAGAAATATATTCTGGGAGAAAAGTGTAAGGCTGATATGAAATGTTCAACTTCCAGAAAACCTCGTCATACTAAAGAACATGAGTAATGGGAGAGATGTGTGTCGTGAAGGCTATTAAAAAAAAAAAACTAAGATTTGGAAATAAAAAAGCATTAACAGAATTTCAGCATCAGGATGAACAAGGATATTTTTCAGTTGGCATGTAAACCTTTAAAAGCTCACTGCACACTCAAAACAGCACATTTTTAAGGGTAAATAACCCTTAGGGCTTTAGACTTCAGTGCTCCATAGAAAAGATATTGTTACCGTGTAGAACAGGGAGCATACCCCAGAAACCAGGACTCCCGTTTCCCAAGGGGAAGCTGGGTGGAATGAAGTCCTCGCCCCAGTCCCACAGCCTTGGATGTAAAAAGCAACGCCAATGGTGATAAGTTGCGGCCCCTTAAAATGAATGCTAGTGATATCACAATACACTTATTAACAAATTGAAACACACGTCCTCATGTACAACACACACATGCAGACTTTCTTTCCGGGTAATGCAAAGTAAGAACTACCTTGATAGGGCGCTGAGCAGTTTCCATTTAAGGAAGTGATTTTGGGAAGGGGGGTAGGTCTTTTTCCTTTCCTAAGGTGATCATTAAAAACAATGGAGTATATTGCACAGAATACAGAAATAGCTTTTCAGAGAACAGTCACCATCATTATTTCCAGGAGACATCTCTCAAACAGGAGATCCTCTTAAAAGAAGCTTTTGTTCCTTCTTCTGCTCTCTCATCAGCTAAAGCAGGACCAGAGATGTTGACTGTAGTCTAGCCTTCCACTGGAGGGAGGACAAGTCTTGAGTGGGACCATTGAGAAGCCCTAAAATTGCCAGTCACTCTGATTCCCTTTCCTCGCTTAGAGAAGGTAGGGTGCAGCTCCCGGTTCACTTGTGACTGTTAAGTGAGGTTCTCCATTTCCAGTTCTTGCTTGAGTTGCCCCCTGCTTTCATTAAAGCTTGCATGAGCTCAGACATGGATGTAGTTTTGTTCTGGAAACTACTGAGTCCATGGCCAATCACACATCAAGGCTGATCTATTCTTGGTTGATGATAAACATGAAAAAACTGACCTGGGTGGTTGAAGCATGGGCCGAAAAGAAATGATTACTCCACATTAAAATTTTATCAGGAAGATATAACAATTAAGCCATTTTCTGCTCCACCTTAAAAAAGGAGTCAATTGACCATCTCTTAGCAGCAGTTATGTCCAATTTTACGTAATTGAAAAAGAGAAAGTTCTTCAAGTTTGAACAGTGGTAATTAAATCTGAATTGGATGGGATATTTGTAATTTTAAATGCTTGAATTCGGAGAGGAAAAAACTGTGTAATGTTGTTGGCCAAATGACCCTAGTCATTAAGATTCCTATGGTATTATTTAGTGAGTTGGCTTTTTATAACACCATGAGCTTTGCTCTGGGACACAGAGGAAGCTGCTGGCCAAGAGGAGAAGCATTTTAAAGAAGAGTGGCTGAAGGGGAGAAGCAACCCCTAAAATTTCTGCTAATAGTTCTCTTTAACTTTTCTGGACTCCTTGAGTTCAAGGCTCTGAGGCGAGTTGAGGAAAATGAACAGAAATAACTGTTTTCATGAGGCCAATGGAAACCAAGTTCAGATCCAGGAAAAGAAAAACGAGACAGGAAAGGGAGGGTCACATTTTTGAAGGAAATCATGTGGTATTTTGGTCATCCTTTGTTGATTGAAAAAAAAATTAACAGCGCATTAATTATGTCCTAAGAATGGGGCGTAGCTCGTCTGCATCTTCAGTCTTTCCAAGGCTGGGCCGGCAGTCCAAGCACTCACCACTGTGAAGAATGGAAACTTGGGCTCCTGTTGTCCAAGGGGTCCTGGACACACTGGGCCAGGATCCTGCACTGAGGCAGAGGTCTGACCGGTGCAGGCAGTCAGTCAGGAGATACGAGCTAAGTGAAACCAGCTAAGTCATGCCAGTCAAATAGTGTAGAATCTTTGTAAAATAGTGAAACTGCATATGCCAAGAAAAAGATTTTTCTTTCCTCTCTTTTCCCCCTGCCTTCCTTCTCTCCTTTTAAAATCAGAAGTATGCATTTATGAATTTCCCAGTCTGCATCTTTATATTCAGGCAACTATAGCTTAAACCCTACATTGGCCCTTACTTAACCTTCTAGAAGGTGAGATCATCTCTTTGAGAGGTGCATTTTGGTGGGAGTACAAGGGACCATAAACAGCCCCCACGCTTATCTGATTGGGCCATGTGACTTTTTGGCCAAAGAGACCACAAATGTGACACATGCAGATAAAGGCTTCTGCATTGAGACTGGTTCTCTTGCTACCCCCAAGGAAAGCCCACCAATGAAGAAGCCCAGCTAGCTGGATACAGGATGAGCAAATCAGTTTGGCTGACAATGAACTGACTACCAGCTACTGGAAATGCTTCTCCATTTCAGTCAAGCCAACTCAGGCCCTGTTTCATTGTGCCTCACAGTTCTACGCACAGAATTGTGAGAAATGATTTACTGTTTTAAGTTACAAAGTTAGAAGGGTGGTTGGCTAATGACTGAAGCTGTATAACAAACAATCATAACCAGATTTTCTATTTTTCCCCTTTAAGCCCTGTTATCAGCAGTATCTTTCTTCAAATATAAGGCATTGTTGGGCTATATGATTATTAACTTTTACACAAAGACTACTCTCCCTTTCTGGCTAAGAGTCTTATCGAGTATTCCTCAGTAGGCATTGTGGCCCATGTATAAAGGTTGCTTCTAACGTTTTTGTTGGTGGACCGATTCATAGGAAGCCATGTTCCTCATTCTAGTTAACATGAGCAAGGTCCTAAGAATGAGAACTCCAAACAAGCCTTGGCAGGTGGGATTTTCCATTCTCTCCCCCCACCCTCCATCATAGTCATTTTTTCCTAATCTTGGAGTTTGGTTAAATCCTTTCTTCTGTCCTTACTACTGCTATCATAATCTCACTCCCTAACTACTGCTATCATAATCTCACTCCTTAACTGTGTCTTTCAAGTTAGCATCTCTCTTATCCTGGGTATAAGAAAGGAAGGATCTTAGTATAGATTTTCTCTTTTGAGGAAAATGGAAATTCTGTCAAGTCAAACTTATTCTTTTGGGGGGAAGGCTGATGTTGGGGACCAAATGGTGCCCTTATCTCTGGCCTTCCTCTTATTCCAATCCATTCTAGATTGTCCTTTTATCATGATATTATTGCTCCAATATTTATAAATCAATATGTTCATAGGTGCTCACTTACGGGACTTATCATTTTACTCATCCTCTTATACCACGCTCTGTGGGTAAAGTTCCTTGGCCAGACATATAGTGTCTTTCAGAACTTGGCCTCATTCTGCTTTACCAACTGGACCTCTTTCTATTCCTCAAGCAAACACACTACAACTAATTGCCCTAAGACAAATCCTCTTCATTATCTGCTCCAGACACCTGTCTGCTCCAGATCCTTCCATTTTCCTTGGTACAATCTCAGTGACCTTTTAAGGTTGGGTCTAACTGACCTCTCTCCTCCATAAACTTTTCTGAACATGTGGATTCATGGAGTCCTTCTGCTCTTCTGAATTCTCATAGCCCTTAGGGGTTCAGTTGCCTGCCTGTTAATAATTGCTTGCAGCATAGCCAGCCAATTATCACTCTTGTGCCTTTCAATGTTTTTAGGCTTGAATATATTCTCCTTGTGGGAGAGACCATATGTCCTCATATCCCATGGTGCCTTGAGAATGCTGCGTTTAAGACTGCTGTCCCATAAATATCTGGCAATGTATTGGGTTCCCCTCTTTCACAGTAGTATTTCTTAGTGTGTAGAATGCATTCTTGCATCAGCATTGTTAAATACTCTGTCTCCTGCACTCCTCCTGCACTCCTGGAGCCCTTCTGAGTCTGCTAAGCCCCAGCAATCGGTAAGGCAAACAAACTGCCCAAGCGATTCTCATGTTCATGGAAATTTGAGAATCATCTTTTACTGCAGGTTCTCAAGCAAGAAAACACAATCCATAGATGGCCTGGAGGATCCTTTACTTGCTTATACAATACACATATATCCTGAATTTCATGAAATTTCTAGAATCTAGATTTTCATGAAATTTCTAGAACTATGATTTTTAGCTGGGGATGGGAGTGATGTGTCCCTGGGGAGAAGGGGTTGGAAAGGCAGATTTGAGATGATAACATTATTTCTAGTTGGGAAATATTCATTGTTTTTATGTTACAGACTACATCCTGGTTGTTGTGATGTGTAAAGAAATGTTCTATCATGACCCCAGGACCTTGCTTATATCCCTATGTCTAAAGTAAGGCAAAGCACATAGTAAGCCCTCAACACAGTTCTTGACTCTGGGTGATTCTTTTTGACTAACGGAAGTTTATAAATGAGGGTTAAGCACACCCATCCTTGATAAGTCCATTTAAACACCATGGATGTATTAACTTCATTAATCAGCTGCTAAAATATATCTGAATCAAAGATAATGTTTGACATGGAATTCTACAACTATAAACTCTAGCTTGTAACAAGGGGATAAAGATACATATACAGACTAATTTTTGATGAGGATAGCTAAGTGAATTTGCATTTTTCTTTTAAGGAAATGCCTTGACAAATAGCTTTGTCAAGCTATAATTTACATACCATCAAATTTGCCCTTAGAAAGTATACAGTTTGGTGGTTTTAGTATTTACACAGTTGTGCAACAATAACCATTATTGAGTCTTAGAATATTTTCTTCATACTCAAAAGAAACTCCATTCCTATTAATAGTTACAAATCTTCCCTACCAAACTCTCTGGACCTGGTGCTCAAAGAACCCCTTCCCACCTCTGTGTTTGTCTATTCCCGCCACTTCATGTAAAGGACTTGTGCAAGACATGGTCTTCGGTGACTTGTTTCTTTCATGTTACCATAATGCTTCCAAGGTTCATTACCGGGGTGTCTATAAGCGCTTCACCGCTTATAGCCAAATAACATAACTTATGTTATGGCCAAATAACATAACTCTGTATGAATATAGTCCATTTGGCTTATAGCCAAATAACATAACTTATGTTATGGCCAAATAACATAACTCTGTATGAATATAGTCCATGTATTCTGCATCTAGTTACCAGCTGTTGGATGTTTGGGTTGTTTTGACTTTTGACCACTGGGAAGAGTGTCACCGTGGACATTTGCATGCAAGTTTCTGCAGGGACACAGGTTTTCATTTCTCTTGGGTATATGCCTAACAGTAGAATGTCAGGGTTATATGAGAGTGCAGTGTGCGAAGAAAAACCTCTTACCCTGGGACACTGACTGCTACACTACTGCTATTCCTTGATGCTAATCATTTTGGAATATTTACTCTTTCCTGAGCCCTGTACTAAGTTCTTCAGATACATGGTGTCATGTAACCCTCACAAAACTCCCATCTCACATAAGGGGACACTGAACTTAGAGAGGTTAAGTGACTCTACTTTAAGTCTCACTGATTTGAATTTGGCTGTGATTTCAGGCCCTGTTCCTTTAAACTACTATTCTACCTGCTCTTGCAATATCACATTTCCACACATGACGGTACTTAACTTGCAGGTAAGTCCAAATGGTAAACAGCAGAAAAACTCTTGGAAGTTCAAGGGCAGTGACTGGTGAAAGTGTCGCCGATAAAGGATGGTAGCTGCCTGTCAAGAGGGTGATAGCTATGTTCTTAGGGAAATGGCAGGCTATCATGTTCCTGGTCTTAGCTGGCATTATTCATGCCCAGTGCTGGGAGGCCAGGAACACGTGCTCCTAAGGTGTTTTCTGTCAAGAAAACTTTCCCCTTAAGATTTGACAATGATCAGTGGGCAACATTGGTCCCACACTCACATCTCTGAGTGCAGATGGCCATCTCCACTCCACAGGGACAACATATCTCTTTTCCTTGATTTTTAACACTTTGGGGCATTTGGCATGGCCATGGTTTCCGAAATTCATCTATTCCCAATAAAGAGATAATTTTCTCATGAGCTGAACCAGGTGCTGGGTTCTGGAGAAGTGGGGGATGTTGTAATCAAATACCTAACAAAGATTCTTGTCCTTGAGGTCCTGACAATCTAATTGGGTAACAAAAAGGCGCCCAGTGATAAAGGCACTCACTCAGCAGCAAAGCCTGGCTAGGGGTCAGGAGCTGCAAACTGTGCTCTGTGGGCCTCATCTGTTTTTGTAAATCAATTTGATTGGAACACAGCCATGTCCTTTCATTTCCACTGTAATAGCAGAGTTGAGTTGTTGTGACAGAGAAAGGATGGCCCGCAAAACCTCAAGCATTTACAGTCTGGACCTTTACAGAAAAAGTCTGCTGACTCCTGGAATAGATGATGAAATGCCAAAGACAGTGGAAAGAACAGTAGTAAGAGACCAGCGGCTCAGAAGAGTGAATGCTTACTGACATGTACGCCTGGGGCCAGCTTTTTAGAGGAAGTAAGGCTTACTTCGGGCATCAGAAAAGGATAAAGAGATGGAAGAAGTGGAGTAAACCAAGAATATTTAGCAATATTCTGTACACAAATATTTTAAAGAGTGTGACTATTGATTTCAAGATAGGTTATTTAATAGAAACTCTGTATTTCATAGTAACAATGATTATATTTCCAGACATTTTTATTTTTTTTAAAAAGATTTATTTATTTATGCGTACAAGAGCTGGGGGACAGGCCAGAGGCTCAGGAGGTGAGAGGATTCACCAGGGACAGAGTGGCGAGCAGAAAAGGCAGATCAACTGAAATACACTGCCGAGGGGAGCAGTGGGCGAGACAGGAGAGGTCTGCTGTGCCATGTGGGTCACCTCCCTGACCGGGGACTCCCTGGCAGTAGCTGTGGACAGCTTTACAGTGCTGCAACTTAACCCCTTGTGCCACTAGGGAGGCCCCTCCAGACATTTTTATTCTTTCGAGCTGGTAGTCATCTTGTGAGGTAGGCACAGAGGGGAATTCTCCTAGTCTGGCAGCTGAAGTTCAAGAAACTGGTTGAAGACTTTTGCTGGAGGCTGCAGAACTACTAGCTTATTGCTAAACTCTCGCAAGGCTCTGGCTTTTATAGGCGCCCAAGTAAGAACACTGCAATTTGTACCCGTGTACTGCAGAGGAAACAATAAGGATTTTGAAATGAAATCCTTTTATTAATTTTTACACCAACATTACTATTTCCTGAGTCCCCATGTTCTTAAATAATACGAGGTTCCAAGGGGTTGAGTCATGCGCTGTTAGTTTTGATGTAAGGGTGTTGAGTACAACCCAAAGACATGGATGTCCTCATCACTCATCCCCTTAGAACATGAACATCTTGGATCTCTGAAGGACCAGTTCATCTCAAACCACTAACAATGTAGCTGATATGCCTTAGATCATTTGGAATATGGCCAACACTTACTGAAGACTTGCCATGGGCCAAGCCCTCTCATTAAGGCTTTATGTGTTTAATCCTCACGATGACCTCAAGAAGGAGGTCCTATTACTATTATACAGATAAGACAGATGAGTCAGGAGGGTTAAGGGAACAGGCTTGAGGTTTAGGCAGCTAATAAATGTCAGAGCTGGACTTGAACCCAGGTAGTCAGACTTTAGCACTTGCATTCCTGTTCACTGCACTATTATATTCATGGATGAGCATGGTGTCCCATGTTGACTCATGCTCAAGACAAGCTGTGCATCAATGCTGCCAGGGAAAATGACCATCCACTCCGGTGTGGCTATGATCACACTGAGAAAGCTGTGAATTCAGACCTTGAGAGTTCCTAACAGGTTCTCAGTGCTGCAGGGATGTCAGAGGGAAGACAGACAGCACAGGCCTGTTTTGCCCTTCCCTGGAGGCAAAACATGACAGAAGATGAGAAGAAAATAAGAGATAAGTTCTTAATGGGGACAAAGGTGAAAAAGCTCAAGTGCAGAAAGGTTTCGACAGGCCTCCAAGAAGGACGGCGCAATGCTGTTGGAGCCTCGGGCTTTTAACATGACGCGCGTGTCCCTGTTCAACTCAGCTATATGCCACCCTGACCACTCCTCCTGGTACCCAGCCAATGGGGAACAGCATTCTTGCCTGCTGCTTCTCCTGCCTTTGTGGAACTGTTATAGAGGGGCTGCATACTGACAGAAAAGAAGTCAGCCATCGGTCCATTGGAAAAGAGTAAGACACAGAAAGCAGAAGTCTCAGTGACCTTGGTCAGTCTTACTAATTTCCAGTGAATGGACTAGACTCAGGGAGTCACACACCACTAAGTCTTTTCTCCCCACTGTCAAGATCAAAGCAAGAGCCCAGCTGTGGGGTGGGGGTGGGCATTCCTCACCCCACACATCACTATCTCTCACACCCCTTTCATCCTTTCTCCCCTTCCTTTTTCCTTTTAACCTCAGAAAACTCACTTTGTTTATTATTTTCTATTGATTTTTGTAACTGTTTTGCTTTATTAAACTATCCACTAGGTAAAGGCCCAATATTTGTCATTCTGATTTGTCATTTTCTTGAACTCCTATTTTGGTAAAACAAAACAAAACAAAACAAAAACACAATTGTGTTTTCTAGGGGCTGACTGGTTTTCCACTGGGTAGATAAACCACATCTTCTCGATCCACTCCCATGTCAGTGGGCATTTAGGCATTTCCATGTCCTAGCTATTGTGAATAATGCTGTAATAAACATTATAAAGTATATAAATTTTTGAGTTGATGGTTTCATGTTCTTTGGATAGATGCCCAAGAGTGGGATTGCTAGGTCATATGGTATTTCCATTTTTACTTTTTTAAGGTAAATCCAGATTGCTTTCCAAAATGGCTCTACCAATTTACATTGCCACCAACAGTGAAGGGTATGCATTTTATTACCTCTCTTGGACAAACCTTATGAACTGACCCCTCTAGAGAGTTATGTTTGGAAATGAAAAGAACAACCTAAGATAGCGAGGAAAAGTGAAAGTCATTTAAGAGAACCAGATAATTCCCAACAAAGACACGGGTGGTAGAGTTGGAGGTAATTATATTTTGTACCAGTTGGGGGATAATACAGAAGAGTATATAACTCAGAATGCCTGGGATACATTAAGGCTGTGGGTCTAATAACAGGCTTACGTAATTTAATGAGCAGAAATATAAGTCACAAAACAACTAGGAAGATACATGAAAAAACAAGAATATTTCTGGAAGGCTTGGGTCAGGCTTTTGAACAACGAAGCAGATATTCCCCCAAATCATGGGAAACAGAGAGATATAATGATTCTAAGTAAATCATTATCACACCTATGTTGCAAATATGAAGGTTTCTATCTCAACAGCATGCTCAGTTTGAACCAGTGGCTCTCCAAGAAGGAAAGATCTGAGTCGCTGTCAGAGGGGAGAGACAAATCAGAAGGTAGTTGGGAACCACTGCAATGGGATTTTTCAGAATGATGGAAAAATGCAAAGAACTTGAGCCTGGCTGTGTTTTGGTTGTTTCCTGATGCTTAAAGGAAGTTATGGCAGAATGAAGCCACCAAGGTGGCTGTCGACTCAGTTAAACCCATGAAGAGAAGAGACACGAAGACCTGAGATTGGACAAGTGTACTAACACTTCGCAGGAGGAAGGAGGAGAGAGTGCTGCGGCTTACTTCCTGTTTAGGGTTAATCGCCTATGAGTTC
This sequence comes from Galemys pyrenaicus, assembly GCA_019455555.1. Lineage (NCBI taxonomy): Eukaryota > Metazoa > Chordata > Mammalia > Eulipotyphla > Talpidae > Galemys > Galemys pyrenaicus. Next base: position 1,267,573 of record JAGFMF010011631.1, read on the forward strand.
CCTCCCATTTGGGGGAAACTCAAGGAGGATGTTTTCTCTTTCAAACATTTGAAAAAGCTATTTTCAGCTGTTTTTAGGAAGGGAGGAACAAGAGCATTCCTCTCTCAAACCACAAAAAACCTTCATGAATATGGCCAGAAATGGAAAGCAAATTTGTTACTATGCCGCCTAAGTGATTCGGGTTTTTTCAAAGTCACCTGAGGATCCTTCAGGGGAAATCTGGACGTGATAACAGACCCCCTAGAACAAAGTGCATCAGAATGCTGTAATCGGCATTTCTGAACGTAACTGACAAAGCAAAGCAATGCACAGCACCCTCATCAGAGTTTCAGCATCTGAAATACAGCCTTGAATTAGATCAACTTGATAGATTGGCTCCAAACTAAAGCCATAGTTGCTTGCCCATGGGAAGAGCTCAGAGCTTTAGCTTCTCCTCTCTCTGCCTTGTAAGGATTGCACAATGAGGGCTCAGCAGGGGCAGTTGTGAGGGCAATACTCTGTTGTTCTTAATGCTAAACTGGGGAAAAGAAAAACTGGTTTTGTGACTGTACTGGCCTTGAGCCTTACCTGATAAACAACACTGAGTAGTAAGATTGGAAATTCTCTTAAAAATTTTTGCACATTATTTGGTTACAGTCTCCATATGGCTCGAAGGCGAGGGGAGAAAGCCTTCCATTCCACATCCCACCCCACCCTCTCCACCCCCCCAACCACATATTTAATCCATGCGCTTATGTCAAACTTAATTACAGGACTTTTGGCATAAAATAACAGTCCACATCCTCAGAGAGAAGAACTTAAGCAGTTAATATGTGCGATTGAGTGAAATTGCTTTGCTGAATGTTTATGGGTAACCCAAGACCAGTGAAATGTGCTGATATTTTAACCATTTCAGTGCTGATTTTGTGCTAAGATGCTGGGAAAGAAGGGAAGAAATAGTAATTTCTCCTGACCTGTGTATCATGTTTCCTGAAACTGAGAATGCTGGTTAAGACTACTTTATGGCACATTTACAAATAGGTCTGCGGAGGAAAAACAACGAAGCTAAAACAATGTGGAACATGTCACTATCTCAGGGAACTGCAGGGATTCAACTGAAGAGCATCAGCTTAAACCCATGTGTGTTTCTGCAGAAAATGCTCTGAAATATCCGAGCTCCTTACAAGGAGCAATTATTTTTTGCCTTTGGTTTCTTTTCTTACCCCCTTGAAACTTTTCACTGATTTCCTTTTCTATGTTCCTCTTCAGTTGAACATGAATGGTTTTAAAATGTAGAGCCTCCCAACCTGAAAAATACATGCTTCTCTCCATGGTCATCTTTGATGGGGCAAACTCCCATCTCTTTATAAACTTTGTCTAAATTGTTCACGGTAAGATTTGCTCTTTTTACGCTACAGGAATCTCAAAATATAAAATCAGCTGCTTAGTTTCCCTCCTCATCCAATGTCCTTCTTAAACCACTGAGATTCAGAACTACTTCTGAGTCTACACATCCTTTCATTTCCTTTGTTTCAGAAAATGGACCCACTACCACCTGCCCAATAAGTGCCAGCCCTTTCAACATGCCCGTTTCTGAAACTTCTTTGTACTTAAATGTTCTGGTGTGGCCAAATTCTCTTTTCCAAACCCAATCTCCTCCCTGACTTTTGGGGTGAATCCAACACTTGTCCCAAGGATGATGCAATCCCCTTGCATCATCTCCGTCTGCAGAATGTTCTGCAGACCATGTCAGGAGCTCAGAGTGCTCCCAGGTTGTAGCCATGCTGCCCATCTATCTCTGCCTGTCACTCCCTCTTTCTCCTCATCCAATTTCTATGATTCTTTCGAACATCTGTACCCTTTCATTTCACTGGCTTACATTTTCATGCGTTATTCCAAAATGCTCCTGGAAAGGCATTTTCCCCCTTATCTGCTTCTACAAACTTCATTAGTGACTATCTTATTTTCAGAGCTTTTGCTTAAGTTCAGCATGAGAATCTCAGCCTTGAGAAAAGTGCAAACACGTTAGAGGGCTACAATGAGAAGATGTTTGCCTAAGAAGTCATCTTACATAAATGAATCCATTTGTCCATTGATCCCTTCCTTTACTCAATGTATTCTGAGCACTCGCTACAGAGAGCTACTGCCTTGTCATAATACTCAGATTCATGCTAGGTGCTGGGGATTCATTTTCTAAACCAGGTGCAGAGAGGTGAGAGCAGTACTCTGGGCACTTCCTACATTGAGGTTTATACACAACTAACGAATCATCCAGAAGGGAGATAGTAAGACCCTTGTATTCTTTTTCATGCAGCTTATACATAAGTAGTTTTGACAGTCACAACCTTAAACTCTTCTGTTCTTAAAGTGAAATCTTTCTTTCAAGCATAAAGGTTATGCCTAATACGGTGGGGACTTAGGGACTCTTGATACAAATGGACATTCTTGGCCTTTTTCTTATTCATCCTTCAGGTCCTAGTTTCAAGTTGCTAGATCAGGGGGACTTTCCCTGACTCACACCCCCTTCTGTACAGCCTCTTATTCTCTGTGCTTTTCCTTTGTGGTACCTGATATAGTCCCGAGTTATGTTTTTATTAAGGGATTGTCCCTTTTGTATCTAACTCCCTCAGGTCACTGTTAGCTCCGTGAAGTACGGCCATGTTCATTTTGTTCAATACTTTACAGCCAGGCTCTAGCTCAGCCAACAGAAGGTGCTCAGTAGCACTTGCTGAATGATTGGTAAAGTCATAACGTCAACTACAGAATTGTTTATTGTTTACTTTGGAGTCAGCTGCATCACTTTGGAACCATCAGGAGCTATTTCTGTGCAGCTTATTATTGAACTATTTTTGGGGTTCCATGGACCAGTTTTGAAGCTATTGGTTGCTTTCACCACCAGGACAGCTTTGCCCATGGGAATGGAGCAGAAACGCTGAGCTAGGAAAGGTCAAATATCAAACAAGTCTGGGAGGTGGGGAAAGCTGGACATGGGAAGAGAGTGACCTCGGTGTCTTCCTGTCCTCACTTCCTGTCTCCCCAGGAAGTGTCAGTCAGAGATTTTCAGGAAAGGGCGTTGTCATGGTAACCTGAATTGGCTCTTCCCCTCTGAGCTGCACAGAGACAAGTGCCCTCATGCGCCCCTGCTGTCCCCACGCTGGTGGAAGAGGGCAGTCACTTTGAGGTCTCAGATGCATCATGGAAAATCCAGAGCAGACAACGTCTGTGATGACAGAACCAACTACAGAAGCTTTGTGGCAAGGATTCAAGCCCAGAAGGCGGTGGAGCCTGTTCTTGAACTAATTAAAATTTAATCTGCAAAAGCCATTTTCTTGATAATTTGGGAAGCCTTTCGACTTTTGCAAGTTCCAAAGAGCCTCTAAAATATAGGATGCTATATCTTTGCACTTTTCTGTGTATTAGATTTGATACCCCAGAAAACCCTTTTATAAACGGGACTCTAGATACCATAACCATATAATTTATCATCCAAACTGGGACACTTTAGGGAAAGAGAAGAAATGCTATTAATAATCACACAGGGACAACATTACAAACTGGGCAAACTGGGTGTGCAGTGAAGAAAACTGTAGGGTCGGGAAAGATCAAATACATCTGAAAGCCATGTAAGGCCAGGGCTGTGTCTGTGTGACCCCAGACTTCTTGTATACAACAAGCGGTTAAACTATGGCCTCAAGGAGCAAATCCAAGCTTGACCTGGTTGTGCTTTGGAAATGGATGTGGACCCAGCAGTGAGACTACAAAGAGGTGGGAATCTGTGTTCCCCTAAAGTGGTCGGGCACACCATACAGAAGTGTGTGTGGGGTTTCGTGTTTACCCCTTCCTAGCCGTTAGTAGTTCCTTTCTATCCGTTGGCACACCCAGAGGTGAAACGTGAAGTTGTTCTCAACCTTTGCTTATGTATTCTCTATTACATATTACGTATACGCATGGATATGACCCAGTTACCTAAAACTTGGGTGACTATGCCCCAATTTCACAACATAAACATACCGGGTGCTACGCTTTGGGGGTCTGACCAGCATGGGTCACATTCCTCAGGATTTCCTTCTGGGTCATTAAGAGATACTGACAGCAGCCAGGGGCCTGCCCAGACTTGCTGGACCATCCTTGTTCCCACCCCTCCTCCACTGACTGCCCAGTCCATCAGGAAGAGTGAAATGGTCCACTGACCCCTGAGAAGCAAAAGGGCATGTTCGGCTTTCTTAGAGGTTATGGACGCGCTGAATGACACCAGAGCTCAAGCCTCCAATGGCAAGGCTGGCCGGCCTGGGAGGAGAGGGGCTGGGCCCATCTGTGTCTCCTCCTCATCCACTTTTAACCTCGCCCTGGAACTCACCAGCATCAGTGCCCTCCTTCCTCTGGGCCACCCAGCACTTCATCTTCTTCCCATGTCTTGGGAGAGATCCGTCTCCTCTGACAAACTCAAGATTCCAGGCCGAACTTTCCCATGCCACCGTCCCTCAAAATAGCCCAAGCTGAGCTGTATTTATAGCCGTGTGAGACTCTAATGGGCCAATTTGTTTGAATTTCCACTGCTTTTGTGTTGAACGCACCCCTCACCCGTGGGCAGTCTCTTCAGGCCTTTATTGGTGGGGTGTGTTAGGGTAGAGGGGCCATGTTCAAGATGGTAGCTGTATAGAGCTCGGGGGCTGTTTTGCATATTTACTGTTCTTTAAAGCTGGTTTTCTGAGAGAGAGAAAGAGACAGAGAAAGAGGTTTCTGTAAGTAGCCCGGACAATGAGAACAAGACCGGCTGTATGCCAAGCACGGGATCCCGGCCAAAACACATATCATTAGCTTGGACCAGCTATAAGCAAGGAAATGAGAAACATATGTTGGAGAGCAAGGTTAGGAGGGAGAGACTATGGGTCAGTGACAGTCACCCTAAAACTTTTCCCTTGTTCTTCAGCTGTGGCCTGGTGGTGTCAAATGTCATTTTGACTGCCTTGATTTCTCATGGTGGGGCTGCCTGGGCTTTTTTTCCTCCCTCACCCTTCTGTTTCCTGATGGGAGTTTTTGTTGTGTGGGGAACTAAGAGCAGGCAGGGCCTGTGTGGTGTTTTTTCGTAGTTCTGGGAAAATCACAACCTGGTTTCCTGTGATGCTCTTGAAAATTCCTCACTTTCTCTGAAGAATGGTGTCTCTGCATTTGGGATTTGGACTTCTGCGTGGGGGAATAAAGTGGGGAAGGCTTTGAAAGCAGCTCTTGCTGTTCCTTTCTTAAATATAATTAGACGCGCCTCATTACCTCACACTGAATGACTTTTGTGCTTTTTTCTGAGCTGTGTTTCCTGAGACCTCTGATGGGCCACGGCCTGTCGTCTCCACTCACATTTTATCGTATTAGCAGTTATTCTTTCCCCTACGCATTTGTCCTCTTCTTTCACTCTCCGTGAGATATCTGGAGTTGATTTGCTGGTCAGAAGGCCACACCCAGGGAGGCTGTGGGGGCCTAGCATCCCATGAAGGGCCTGGATTCCTTCAGCCCTTCCCAGCCTCCTTCTCCTCCATCACATGTGCTCTCTGTGAAGTTTTCCCCGGACAGTTTGCTAACAAGGCTACGCTCTCTTCTACTTGAGGGTCAAGACCCCTGTTCTCTATAAAACCCAGATGAGGAACTGTATCACATGAAACTCAGAGGCAGTCCCTGGAGAACCAACTGTGGCTACTGTTCTGAAGCTGAAGACCGTTCTACACTGTAGCTGCAAAAACTCACCAGGTTCCCCTGCTGGCTTGGCCAAAGTCACGTGGCAGCTGTGGGCATACACCAGCCACTGTCGCTTCCTTCCCAGGAAGGAAGTGTCATGGAAATGTGGTGGAAGTGGAAGCGTGGGGCTATTGCAAGCCCGGGTGACAGAGTGGAAGGAAAATGCTCTGCCATCAATCCTCTCTGACCTCTGTTCTTTTAAGATTTAGGGAATGGTGTTGGGGTGGAAACCCTTTTAAATAATTCAAACATTTGGTCCCTGTTTATCTTCTGCTTCCTTCTTTAAGCCTCCTTCTGAAAATAAACTTTACACTTTGTTTCTGGGCTCCTAAAATTCCCAAGTGTGTCAATGTCCCGAAGGTCTTGGGCAGTGTTCTGGCTGGAGGTTGGCTGGGCCTTTCTTCCCTCAGGTGAGCCACCTTCACAGTTTAATAGTCATTTTCTTTTCTAGTGTTTTCTAATTGCAGCCTCTGGGAAGCAGGTTGCTCTTCTCAGAACGGAGACTTCTCTGGTCCCACCAGGAAAACTTATTCACTGTTTCTAAGTGCTCAGTGAGTGAGGACAAGGGTGTGTGTGTGTGGCTGTGTGTCCAGTTAACATAAGAGGGGAGGCATGAGGGCAGTCCAGTCATAACACACTGGTGGCAATGAGTATTTAAGTCTTATATTGACAGCAAGGCAAGATCCTGAAAACGGCGCAATTTCAACAAGTCTATTTCTTAAATCTCCCTCTTTTTTTTTTTTTTTTTGGACTTTAAGGAAATTTTTTTCTTTTTGCAAATATTGCTCAATTATACTTTATTTTTATTTTTTTATTAAAATATTTTAAAATTTACATATACTTGCCATCAATCGTAATCCCCATGTATTCCCCATCACCATCTCACCAGTGCACCATCACCTCAGTCCCTTGTGCTCCCATCTTCCCTCAACCCTCTCCCTCCCCTCCCC